>OX155896.1:20820324-21357824 GCA_944588485.1 Phosphuga atrata | reverse complement strand
GAATACAGTTCTTGTGAGCTTTTACGCATCCAGATACCATCTTGTACCTTGGGTCCAAATATTTTTCTCAGCATCTGACGTTCTACTTTCTCAATATCATTGATGTAGATGGTTGATGATAAAGTCTCAATAGCATAGAGTGCTTCTGGAAGAATGACTGTATGGTAGTGACGGAGTTTTGCTTTAGAAGAAAGTGATTTCTTGTTGTACATATTCCAGGTGATTGTATAGGCTTTGCGTAACTTTTCTGCACGTGTTTTGTTAGCCATTCTTTCCTTGGCCCTCACCTAGGCACTTGAAGTGCTTAACTTGTATGATGTTGCCATATTTGGTTGCAAGATGTATCATATTTTAGCTCTTGGGGGTCTATGTATTGCATTTTCTCGTAAGAGATTTGAAGGCCGGTCCTGATGGCGATTTCATGAAGTTCCTCGATGACGTGTTTGGCTTCAGTAGTCCGGGTGATTATTGCAAGGTCGTCAGCAAAAGCGAGGCACTTTATGTTGATTCGTTTGTAGTTTGTTCCCATATCCCATATTTTGGATTATCTTATCTAGTACCAGGTTGAAGAGGAGTGGGGACAATTTTATCACCCTGTCTTACTCCAGTTCAGATTTGAAAAGGCTCAGAGATTTCACCCATGAATTTTACTTTAGATGTTGTGCCTGACAAAGTCTGTTCGACTAACATTGTTGTTTTACTATCCACACCGCATTCATGAAGTATATTAAACAGAGTTATGCGGTCAATCGAGTCATAGGCTTTCTTGAAGTCTACGAAAGTGACAACTGTACGGTTGGGCTGTCGATGTTGCAGTATCATCTTCAGGTTCCAGATTTGTTCCGCGCATGATCGGTGCGGTCGGAAACCTCCATGATATTCACCGATCAGATGTTCTGTCTGTTCTTCCAGTTTTATGAGGAGAGCACGTGAGACAACTTTGTAGGCGATTGATAGAAGGGAAATGCCTCGGTAATTGTTTGGATCAGTCTTGTCGCCCTTTTTGTGTAGTGGGTGGATCATAGCATTTTTCGAGTCCGCTGGTATGATGCCGCTCTTCCATGTATTTGCAACGATAGCTTGCAGTCTGTCAATCAAGAGTTCACCTCCGATCTTGAGCATTTCAGAGATTAAGCCCTCTTCCCATGGTGCTTTGTTGTTTTTTAGGTGTAAAATGATGTTTCGTATTTCCTCATGTGTTGGTGGAACAGAGTCCTGGTTTGGGGCGGCTATGTTGCATTGGAGTCTTTCTTCAGGGGCTTAACAGTTGTATAGCTTCTCGAAGTACTGTTTCAGAATTTCGCAGTTCGCCTTTGTGTTGGTTTTAAGGGTTCCATCAGACCGACGGAAGCAGAGGCTCGGTGGCTTGTAGTTCATCAGTACTTCCCTAAATATTCTGTAGAAGTTTCCAATGTTATTTCTTTTGAACTCATTGTCGATTTCCTCTAATTTTTTGAAATTTTATGTCCGTTTAATGCGTCTGATCTTTTTGGATGTTTCCAAAGGATCAGACGTATTAAACGGAGATACCATTTCAAAAAATTATATGTATTACTGTGTCTGTATAGGTGGGGTTTATGTATATTTTGAATATGTGTTTTTTATTATGACGGCTGATATTAATGTCTAAGAAATTTATACAAATCTTTTTCTCTAATTCGATGACCATTTAGTATATCTGATCGACAGGCTCTATAAGGACGGCACATCATATGTGCGCACCAATAGCGGGGGATGTGACCTCGAGATTAAACGACGTTGCGCCATGACACGGTCCACTACGCAAAGGCTAGACAAGATATGGAGAGACCGCAGAATCACGAAAAATACCATGTATGTCTGTAATGTACCAGGTATGTCCGTTTAATGCGTCTGATCGTTTTGGATGTTTCCCTAGTCTAGCTATGCCAAGTCTTCCACGCAGGCATACGGGATTCAAGGGCCCTGTCGCATTCCAAGGTCCACCATCTGTATTTTCGTTTTCGTGGTGGTTGGCCGAGTTTCCTTGCTGATTGCTGGATTGTCTGAAGAAGTTCATCCCATGTTTGTGTGTCGGTCTGTAGTGATTGTGCGAAGTCCTCCGCGTATTGTTTTAGGTATTTTGGATCTATACGCGGGAATTTAGATTTTTAACACTTCCTTCTGTTAGGTAAGAATCAGGTTTTAATTTGTGAAAGATAATGGTCGGACTCCACGTAACCCTTGCGTACCCTCACGTTCATGATTTCTGGGGAGGATTTTCTTGTTATCGCAACGTGATCGATTTGGTATTCCCCGATGTGGTTGATTGGTGATTTCCAGGTTGTCATCTTGCGTGGTAGTTTGTTAAAGTGTGTGGACATTAGTTGGAGGTTAGCCATTCCACATATGCTGGTTATATTAGGTTATGTCCATTGGCATTTGTCTTTTTGCCTGTGCTCCCTTTCTTTGCAGATTCGTGCATTGAAATCTCCAAGGAGGATCTTGATGTGGTGTTGAGGGATCTTGTTGAATGCCCGTTCTAGCTGTGACCAGAACTTTTCCACTTTGTTCTTGTCAGGGTCATTCTTAACAGGAGCATGTGCGTTAATCAATGTGTAGGCCTTGTTAGCGCATTTAATTCTGAGTAGGGAGATTCGTTCCGAAGGTGATGAGAAATCTAGCACAGAGTTCTGGATACTGTTATGTACTAGAAATGCGGTTCCCAATATATGTAGATTACTATTTCTTAGCTTGGCAGGTTTTCCCTTGTAGATACGATATCCACGAGTCAAACGATACGAGTCAAAGTGATCACAATCACGAAATCATGTTTCTTGTACTGCAAGTATGAGGATACTGAATTTATCGCAGGTGTGTACTATTCTATTATTATGAAAAAGTTTAGGCACACCAAATTTGTAATTGTTTTTTTTTATAATAAAAATATTTAAGAAAACTTAGGTCTTTTTGATTACCTAACTTAACGTTTTTTTGCCAACACAAGTTTTTTTTTTAATTTTTTGAAATTACAGAAAGCAAAAGTAAAATTTAGGAAATTACAAAAAAATCTGGATGACTTACTTTAAGGAAAAATCGACTGCTAAATTAAATTGTTGGATGCCAATATCGAAAGATTTAATTATGCAAATTTTTGCATTTTTTTAATGCAAATTGCTGATCTCTGCTTTTCGCTTTTGGTTCTTCATATCACTGTGAACAATTTTTTGTTTCACATGAATCATATTTTGAGTCCGCAAATATGTCATTTAACAACTGAATATTCAGAGTGTGGATGGTAGAATGCAGATATGGTGGTGACGACTTGTACTGCGACCTTTATAGATCTATTGTATCCCACCCTCCTCCTCCAAGCGTAGGTGCACTTACCCATTTAGAGCGCCTCCTCTAATCCTGATTCCTTTAGGAATATCAGGATCTAGGTTGGATTCAAGGCCAGCAACTCCTCTGTGTTCAAGCAGTGAGCCCCAAGGTACATCTGTCTCTTGCGGAGTAATGCTCCGCAGTCTTTGAGTAGATGTATAGGGGTTTCCTCTGCTGAGCCACAGAATCTGCATCCGTCATCCTCCTCTAGACCTAGGGCCTTGAGATGTTTCCTAAGTCTGCAGTGGCCCGTCAGGACTCCTGTCAGAATTCTAAGCTTGTTCCTGCTTAATTTCAGGCAAGATTTTGTTCTCTTCTGGTTAAAAGATCCCAGTCATCAGATCCCCATCACTTTGGACTGCCTTAGCCTTGGAAGTTTTTTCCAGGTTTTCGTCCATTTTCCTCTTGTTTCTTCATCTAAACTTTTGTGGATGGTGTTCACACTCATACCGCAAAAGGGTTCCGGACCTATAAAGGGGCTACTGGATCCCTTGTTTGCTAGGTGATCGGCTTCTTCGTTTCCGTCTAAACCAGTGTGTCCTGGTAGCCAGTATAGCGTTACTTTAATATCTTTCCCAAGCTTGTTTAGCTTCCCCACACAGTCCAATACCAGTTTGGATCTGATGGTGTATGAGATAATGGCCTTAATGGCGATAATTCCTGTCGAGGTTAAACTGTGCACATCTTTCGATTGCGTGTAATTCTGCTTGGAAGATACTTGGGGATGTTCCCATGGATTCGAAGCACTTGGTACGAGGTCCAAACGCACCTGCACCAGTACCTTCCTTTATCTTCGAACCATCTGTATACCACTTGATAGCATTTTGCTCTATGTGGTATGCTGAGGATTCGTCGCTCCAATCGGCTTCACTACTACACATTGCTGTTTAGTTTTTCTCGAAGTGGTATTTGCATACCATTTCGTCTTTTGGTACTTCCAGCCAGGGGATCTTGGCAGCGAGGCTGTTTCGGTCTCTGCTCCCGATTATTTTACTTTTGCCCATTCTTTCCTTGCTGAACCTTACAATCGCCGATCTGGCGGCCCTTCCCGCCACAAGGTGCAGCGGAGTCAGATCCAGCAGCAGCTCCATTGCTGCTGTCGGACACGACCCCATCGCCCCCGTGATGCAGACACACGCCGGTCTTTGAATCTTCTCAAGGTGTTTCCTCATAGACGCCAGCTTGATTCTACTTCCCCGCGCAACTGCCCCATAAGTGATTGCTGGTCTCACTATCATGGTGTACATCCATCGCCGGATTGTGGGGTTACAAGCTCACGTTTTTCCTGCTAGATTTCTGCACACCATTAGGGCGCGTTTGGCTTTACCTACCAGTGCCTCAGCGTGTCTATTCCATAGGAGTTTGCTATCTAGTGTGATACCCAGATACCTAATCTCCTGTTTGTGTTCTACTGTTTTATCTGCTTCTATCTAAGAGTATGGGCCGTAGGCAGTTTAGTTTTCTCCTTCTAGTAAATGGTATCACCGTGGATCTTGCTCGGGTTGAGTCTCAGTACCACTATTTAACACCATCTACTAGTTACTTTGAGGCTTCTCTAAACAATTTCACAGAGTTCCCTCAAACTTCCCTCTGGTCATTATGATTATATCATCGGCGTAACCTTGAAATTTGATGTCTAGATCGTTTAGCCTAACCAGTAATTCATCAACTACCAGGCTCCACATTAGCGGTGATAGTACACCTCCCTGTGGGCACCCTCGAGTTGTGGAGATCTCAATGGTGTCTCTTCCCACTTGTGTCTCCGCTGTTCTAATTCTCTGCATTTCTCCCATCCACCTTGAGATTGTGCTGTCGATACTCTTTCTTTCGAGGGCCGCCTTGACAGCCTCGTGTGAGGTGTTGTCAAAAGCTCCCTCTATATCCAAGAAGGCACATATCGCTACTTCCTTTGTCTCTAGTGCTGCTTCTATTTCATTTCTCAGCTGATACAGGGCGGTTTCTGTGGATTTCCCTGCTCTGTATGCATGCTGACTGCTGTGTAGTGGTGTACCTACCAGCACTATAGTCCTAAGGTAATTATCAATTACCTTCTCCATTGTCTTTAACATAAAAGATCTTACACCCATGGGTCTAAATGAGTTCGGTTGAGTGGTGTCTTTCTTCCTCACCTTCGGTATGTATACCACCTTAGCCCTTCTCGATAGCTCCGGTATATATCCGAGCGCTAAACTACTTCTAAAGATATTTAGAAGATACGGCATTATTTCTCTCTCTCCCTTTTCTAGGAAGGCAGGAACTAGTCCGTCCACACCTGGGGCCTTAAAAGGATAGCCCATCTGATTCGGTTTTCCGTACAGATGGACGCTGCCCTCCTCCAGTCAGCCCGACTTGGTTTCCGTGGTTGCATCAAGCCCTCGATCTCCCTGTATCCTCTACATCCCGGAAAATTCAAAGTGTAATTAAAAGTAACAAATCATACCCCTGATATTTAAATGCTAAGTAAAACGGTGCAAGGAGTAGGTTCGCATTAATTTTTTGTAATTTGTGTTGGGATTTTATTTTGGTTTAGATAAATGTGGTATAAAACTCTTCTCTACGTTACCATTATAATGTGAACATATACTATTACTTTCTGGTAAAATAATTAAGGCGGCACCCTGAATCATATTGATAGAGGGGCCAGGCACACCACGGCTAAAATGTTGCTGACCCCTGATTTAAACGTTCAATATAATTATATTCAAGCCAAAAATTTACATTTAAGGGAGGTTTATAGATGGTTTAGACTATATTTACAAATTTGTTATACGATATATATATATATATATATATATATATATATATATATAAAGATATATATATATAAAGATATATATATACTGGGTGTCCCATTTTAATCGGCCAGTAGCGATAATTCTGAAACATTGCATTGAATCAAAAAGTGTTCCAAATGAAAAGTTAATGGTTGTGAGGGGGACATCTGATGCCGTAGACTTTGCCCCCCCAGCCCCCCAAGGGGGGCGGGAACAGGGGGCAACTTTAAAATCTTAAATGGAAACCCCTATTTTTTATTGCAGATTCTGATAGAGGGTTAAAAAGTATGTAAGTTTTATCCGAAACATTTTTTTTATTGGTCGAGAGATGGCGCTGCAAATGTAAAAATTAGGTTTTTTGTCAATTAAATTGCGAAAATCGTCACGTAATTAACTGTTATTATTACTTAAGACTTACTCACAACCTTACAAGCTTGTTTTTTTCTCAGCCTGCTCAAATACTACCCCCGCCGCCGCCCTCCCCCCCCTACAAAGACGTAAAGTACTCAAAAATAGCGATTGAGTACTTATTTTTCAAATTAAATAATAGTAAAATAATTCAAAAAAGAATGTCATTTTTTTTTCAAACAGTGTTTGACCGGGCCCCCCACATAAAAAAATGACATTCTTTTTTGAATTATTTTACCATTATTTAATTTGAAAAATAAGTACTCAATCGCTATTTTTGAGTACTTTACGTCTTTGTGGGGGGGGGGTGTTAGTATTTGAGCAGGCTGAGAAAAAAACAACCTTGTAAGGTTGTGAGTAAGTCTTAAGTAATAATAACAGTTAATTACGTGACGATTTTCGCAATTTAATTGACAAAAAACCTAATTTTTACATTTGCAGCGCCATCTCTCGACCAATAAAAAAAATGTTTCGGATAAAACTTACATACTTTTTAACCCTCTATCAGAATCTGCAATAAAAAAATAGGGGTTTCCATTTAAGATTTTAAAGTTGCCCCCTGTTCCCGCCCCCCTTGGGGGGCTGGGGGGGCAAAGTCTACGGCATCAGATGTCCCCCTCAGAACCATTAACTTTTCATTTGGAACACTTTTTGATTCAATGCAATGTTTCAGAATTATCGCTACTGGCCGATTAAAATGGGACACCCAGTATATATGTATATAATATGACAATGTTGTTAATATGATTGTACAAATCTGATCCTAACAAAAAAAGGATTTAAGTTTGTTAATAACACTAAAACTATACATTATAAATTAACTGATAAAATTAAGTTTAAAATTCAAACATACTAAAAAATGAATTAAAATATCTAATTTAAATTGAAGTCTAAATTGGGAACAATTTCAAATTTCGAAATGATTTTTTTTCAGTAATCAATTATCCATTCCGGCGATAGGCAAACTTTTCAGGCTCCTGAGCTACATACAACTTTTATTCTTCATAATGGAACTAAAAGTGTGTATTTTCAAAATAATTTCGAGACTTATTAAGAGCGGTAAGTTGTCTTGTGTTTTAAAAAATGTCAATAATTGCTTACAAGTACTCAACAATGCGTACTTAGACCACTGTTACGTGGTTTAAAGCTAAGGTCTATTAGCCTACTTCAAAAATCACGTTTAATCCGCTAACAATGTATAGCTGAAATGCTAAATATACATTTTCACCACCGATTGCTTAATCTAGAAATAAAATTCTCAAAGTGGATTGTTTATTTTGACTTCATTTTATATCATCTTTCGCTATACTTACTTAAATATGGTATATAACAAATTACTAAATATAGTCTAAACCAGGGGTCTCCAAACTACGGCCCGAGGGCCACATCCGGCCCGCGGACAGATTTTGTCCGGCCCGCGGAGAGCTAGCATACTTGAAAACTCCTTTTAGAGAACATATTTTTTATAGCAAATTAAATTTAGTTTACTGAAGTATTCTAATTTTATGTTGAATAATTATTAATATGACATTGATATGGTCATGGGCTAACTACTCATAACATTGTTGTAGGCTTATTGTTATTGTTTTTGTGATAAGTTGGATAAAGAAACACAGAATTGTAATGAGTAAAAACATGTATAATATGCAGAAAATTTAACTTCAGTATATAATAACTAACAAATTATTGAAATGAATCCAACTAACATTTTATACATTTTAAATAAAAACATAACTTATAACAAGCATAATGACATATGAAATACTAATGAGATTTATGTAATTGAGATTTTCCACTGACAATAGTTTGTAGTTGTGGACTAATTTTACTTGTACCAATTATTAAAAGAGATTTAAGATGCTCATCAGTTAATTTAGATCTGTAAACATTTTTTGTGTACTTCATTTTGGAGAAGGTCTTCTCACACAAATAAGTAGTACCAAAAACAGAAAACAGCCCACGAGCAAATTTATGCAAATTATCAAATTGTGTCAGTGGAAGACTCTTATAAAATTCCAACAAAGATGAGTTTTGATATTTGTTCTTAATTATATCACTGCATTGTAGATCAATCATTTCTATTTGAAGTTCCGGGGCTAGGGTTTCAATGTCAGTATGAAAAGGATTCTGAAAAATCTTAATTTGATTCGCAATGGCATCAAAGTCCGAGAAACGAGTATCAAAATTTATTTTCAAAGCACTCAAACTTTCGATTACAAAATCGATAGAAAACTCAGTCTCAGTGGTGTGGCTAAATATTCCACATGTTTTAAAAAGTCAAAAACATTTACTTGGTAGTTGTGATTGAAACAGTATCAATTTCTTCCGGAATGATTTGATATTAGTGTATAAATCAGGAAGATGCTGGTTTTCTCCTTGCAATCTCAAATTCAGTTCGTTCACATGTTTTGGCAAATCAACATAGAATGCTAACTTCCACAGCCATGCGTTGTTTTGTAATTCAGTAATTTTCAGTAATTTCAGTAATTCAGATGCTTTTCATTCAAAAAAAATTCAAAAAAGTTCAAAAAAGCGCTAAAGGACTTTCCCACAACTAAGCCAACGTACGGCAGTATGATAAAGTAAGTCATTTTCTCCAATCTCTTCAATAAATTGTCGGAATTGTCGATGATTCAGCCCAAAGATCTGATAAAATTAACAGTTGATATGACTGGTTGCAGAACTTCAGACATATCCAAACATTTTCCGCACAAAGACTGTTCATGAATGATACAATGTAAGACTAATGGTTTTGAACCACCGTCATTTTCTACAGCCTTTGACACAAGAGCGACCACTCCTTCATCTTTCCCACTCATGTTTTTGCCTCCAACAATTGTAATACATTTCAAGTTTTTCCATCGAAGGTTCTTTTGATTAATGGCCATTTCAACTCCTTTAAAAATATCTGTACCAGTAGTTGTGCCATGAATACTATACATATTAAGAAGTTCATGCACTTCATAGCTTTTATCTACTCCTCGAATATAAATCAACACCTTAGCAGTATCTGACACATCCGTTGACTCATCCAAGGCCAAAGAAAACCACTCAACATGTCCATTTTTGTCGAACAGTTGAGAGGATATATTTTCAGCGATGTTTTCTACCCTTCGAGCCACAGTGTTTGCTGACATACGGACTGTTTTTAATAAATTTACCTTTTCAGGGCACATTTCTTCGGCTACTGCAATTATGCATTCTTTGATCATTTCTCCATCGGTGAATGGTTTTCCACGTTTTGCAATTTCAAGAGCCACACGAAAGCTGGCACGAGTTGCAGCCTCTTGTTCATTTTTGAGTTTTGTAAATGAAGATTGCTGCGATTTGAATCCGCGGTTCATAGCTTCGAATTTTTCTGTCCGCAAACTTCCTGTATATTTTGAGTAATTTTGAAAATGTTTTGTTTTATAATGACGTTTAATGTTATATTCCTTGAGAACGGCTATGCTTTCATTGCAAATCAAACATAGCGCCTTGTTACTGGACTCAATTACGAAATACTGAATGTTCCACTGATCTTTGAATTTTCTGCATTCACTATCAATTTTTCGCTTCTTTTCCATACTACTAAATCACACACAAAAGCAACAATTCAAATCAAAATACTGTTACAAAGATATATTCCAATTACTGCCATCTAGAAGTGAGTGGAAGACAGCAGAACTTACTCGAACTAACGAGATTATTCTGTACGTGCTATTAGCGCCATCTGTTAGCGATAGAAGGTACTACCTATTTCCGATTGTGTCCACCAGATGTCGTGTCACGTTACTCCTCATGGCTCGTACTCTACGACTAATCTAGAAATTGCAGATAATGACAGGAAAATTAATAATATGCAGTGTTGTCGTTTTGCGGACTTTAGTCCGATTTGCAGCCTTTTTTAAACGTTGCGTACTTTTTCGGACTTTTTTTTTCATCAGTGGACTATTTCTCTTTTTACCACCGGCAACAATGAAAATATGGTATTGGCCCTCGGAACTTACTGGAGTAATCAGTATGGCCCTAAGGCTGGAAAGTTTGGAGACTCCTGGTCTAAACCATCGGTTTCCAAACTTGATGTTACTACACCTCCCTTAAAAATATTTAATCATTTGGCGCCTCATCTTCAACACCTCCCACCCACCATAATTTAATAAAAACACATTTTTACTCCTATAAAATGTATTAATACAAACTAATGGAAAATAAAACAGACTAATAACGATATTTTATTATTGTTTTTTTAATGAGATGAAGGTGCTTGTCTATCGGCACAAAGTTTATCAAATCTTGGTTTTTTTTACGAAATAGCTACGCGTAGATTTTTTTCTACAAATAAACGAGCTCGATATATTGATTTCATTGATGCTAAGACCAAAAATCTTGTTTCGCGCAGATATGATGTTCCGAACGGCGGCAGTACTTTCAAAGCTTAGTTTGACAAAGTATTATATTCTGTATGAAGATTCAACTAAAGTTGAACCAGAGATACTGTTTTTGTTTTATTAAATTTTTGTTTTAATGTAGTATCACAATTTAATTTAATAATTTTCTCTTTTTACTTGTCAATCCAAATTCTTCATCTTCTTCGTAGATAAATGGATTCTGTATCAACGCAAACTTATAGAATCTAACTTTGTAGAATCACGATCATTAAAATAAGACAGATAAAACTGCTGACCAACCTCTTATATATATATAAGTAAATGTGAAAGATGCGTAACAATGATACTATTATTTAGACATTTCAGATAATTCCAAGATTTAACTTAACTTAAAAATTAAAGTGAGAAACTTGTAGATCAATATAAAGTGTTGACAGAAGTGACAGATATGTGAATGTGTCAGATTAATTATATAGTAATTCTGAAATTACTTACAGAACTTAATTTTTTATTACTCATGCAATGACAGTACTCTCTTGGTGCACGTTTTTTAGTACGAGAAATGACACTTCTGGTTGTATTACCACATATATTGAAAAAAACAATTAAATAAATAAAATAAACGCAATCAAGACATCAATATTAAAAAAGTGACGTGAAAGTGACAGAATTTTTAAAAGAAAATGTTTTAAAATTACTCTAAATTGTATGGTGATACCTGAGACTTAGGAGAGTTCTTGTGACGAATCCATACCACCGGAGACAATTTAAAAGGCAAATTATTTATTTTTGATTCTATATTTTTTTGGATGGCACCTGAATCCCAAACTTGTAAGACACATCCCCTCGCATGAGTAATAAAAAATATTGTTTGCAAGACGGGCGGTATTGTCAATTGCCCTCTCGAGCGAATGTGCGCACTCACTTCGTTCGTGCGCCCAATTTCGCTCTCGTGTCCAATAGACAACTTACGGCCCTAGATGCAAAATATACTATTTTGTTTCTTAATTTTAGATTAAAACCTTTCATTACAATATAAAAATATTTATAAAATCAGATTCGAATAGAATTGGACTTGCTACTATTCACGATCTTAAAAAAGTATGCGGTCAGGGGACCCCCGTCAGGAACGAAGTTCCTCGCGCATTTAACAGAATCGAACATCTTTTTTTTTAATTATTATTAAAATAACGAAAGTGCACGCAATTATTTTGATTGAATGTTCTGGGAAATATGAATAAACAATCTAAATCTCCATATTCAAACTCACTACAAAGTACCAACTTATTACAATGGAACACAGCTTGAATATATAAATATATTCAATCATTCCAAATCTTTATAATTTTCTAAAGTCTTTTTAGGATTATAAAGACGATTTCTATGAATCACTACAAGTACGAATCACTATAAAGTATTTCTCTTGTACTAGTATTGACATGCATTTAAGTAAGGTGAAGTATGAAGTTGCTGTCGAACAAATGATGCATATATTTGAAGAAGTAAAATTTAGAGTTTCGAGACGCGTTTCGAGATTTATCTCTCATCAGTGCAGCTTTGCATTTATTAATCTCGAAAAGCGTCTACAGTTGGCTACTTACTTTAGTTATCGGAAAGACATGACCTTAAAAACAATGTTATTTTTATGGTTTTTGTTGTGTGCCAGTAAGGTGGACTAAAAGCTATTAAATAACTGAAAACTTTCACATGAGGTGTGTTTTGGTAGTCCTAAAAAGACTCAGTAATTGTTATAGAGCTCCGGAAAGATTGAATATTTTTATATAGTCAGGCTGTGTTCCGATTGTTTTAAGTTTGTATGATTATCTATAACGTAGGAAGGTTTAGCCAATTCAACCTTTATTTTCTTTTCCTTTTTTCTCTGACGATACTCTTTTTGATCCTGAGCTTGTGATATCACTATTGCCTTTCTATAATGTATATAAATATAGTAAAAAAAAAAAATATCAAACGCTGTAATCACATATACGATAAATCTATGTTAACAGTCAGCGATTGCTTAAAATTATAATATTTTAAGAATCTACTTTTCTGAAGTATTTTGTATAATTTCTTTTTTTTTCTTTTTCCTTTTTTCTGTGTCGCTACTCTTTTTGACCCTAAACTTGTGATTTCACTATTGTCTCTCTAAAATGTAAATGCCATAGTGATATAGTGAAATCTGCTAGATTGTGTAAAACCGAGTTATTGCATGATCTCCCGACTGTTCATGTATTCTATTTGAAATATTTGATACGACTAGCTAGTTCGTGAAACCATCTGAAATATGTTTCTTTATTTATCTCTTTATTTATAGGTCCGATAATTAAGACAAGTAGCTTTATACTATCAGATGACAGCACTTAGGCATTTCTAGAAACGTCCAATCAGTAAGTAAAATATAGTAAATCCCAGTTAAACAAGTTCCTCATAAAACGAACTACTTGAACTGCCGACAGATCATGCAATGGCTCAGTTCTAAACAATCTGACTGATTTCACTATATGACTACGACATATATAATTATAGAAAATATCAATCACTCAAATTACATGTACGACAAACATGTGTAAACAGTCAAATAGCAATTGCTTCAAATTGTACAGTTTTATTTTTAAAAACTTACTTTTTTTCAGTATTTTGTATCCTTTCTTGACTTTCCATTTCTAAAAATCTAATTAAAATAATGAGTATAATATAAACAATATAATTCTCCTATGATTTAAAACAACAACAAAATATCCAAACCATGTTCCTGCCACCAAACTACACACCTATACTGCAGCCGATGGATCAAAATGTTATCCAGAAAGTTAAGTCCTAGTATAAAAATTAGTTGTTCCTTCATATTATTTCTCAGGGTGGTGACATAAAGTAGCATCTCAAAAAAATTAACTTGAAGGATGTTGTATTCTCCCTCGCTTACGCTCTGTTTCACCTCACTTAATCCAATCATCTTGGAAAAGCTATGGCCTACAATGAATACTTTATCACAAGAAACAGAAGAATGAGATACTGATGGTAATCTATCTGTTGCCGATTAGTTGCAAAGTTTATCAGAAAGAGGATTCGAATTAAAAAAAAAAAAAAATTATCAGAACAAGCGAAGAAGATTTAAATTCTTGGTACCGATGCAAAAACAGAGCAAATCCTCTAGTTTGTAATTATCGCCGGATTAGTTAGACTCTACTGAATTCACTACTGTTATTCTATACTGTTATTCTTAACATGTTGCCCAAATGTTAATATGCTGCCTGATCATCTCTAAGTACCTTTATAGATGAGGGCCCAATGCTTTTACCAAATTCTTGTCAAGTATTTGTAGAATTTCGAGAAATTGCTTCATTTTGTCAGTGATAATTTTTCATTTTTCTACTAATAAGTTCAAATGCGTGCGGATCTTTGTTAGGGTCACTACGTCAATGACTGCAAATGGCAGTACCATCAATAGAAAAGTTTCAAGTTGTCCTGTATTATGATTAGCATATAGTTTAAAGAAATTATAAATATCTCTATCCCTCTAATTGTAAGCTGCATTGCCGCCTGTGAAAAATTTCAAAAGTGAATTTCGTGCAAACTTTCTGTCCACAAGTGTCAATTATAAAAGGTGTAAAAAATAAAATAAATTACTGGCAAGTAAGAAAAGAGTCAAATAAAGTGTGAATGTATTGTATCTCATTGAATTTCATGTTTCTTATTATTTTTTATTTGCGAATTGACCACTTAGGATTACGCTACAATTTTACTATTTTAGTTGTATTGTAATATCGTCTGCCTCCAGTACTTCATACGATCGCTGTGCTGCTGCCCTCCAAGCTCTTCCGGTATTTGTAGCTCGTCTCTCGTCATGAAACCCTTCTAAATCGTGTATACTGTATACGTGGTGTATCGTGTATACTGTATACGTATATACGTTTCGAAACGTATCCCTTTCGAACATTTGTGCCTCTGGGATGTTTGATCTTTCAAGGCATCTCCGAGTTTCTTTAATTCATGATGTAGTTGTTTTTTTGTTCCAGAAGTAGTCAAATAATTGCTTGGATAATCTGGATTAATCTAATCTGTACATGTGCCCAATAAATATTAGTACGGAAGCTAATATTTATTGGGCACATGTCTTCATGGCCGCAGAGATTTTTTGTACATTCTGGTAGACTTCGGCGTTGCTCCGAAGTTTCCATCCGGTTTCCGTCTGGATTGGGCCCATGATTTTTTGGAGGATTATCCTTTACAGGATCTCCAACTTCTCAAGTAGTTCATTCAAAGGCATTCACAGGCGTACAGGCAATCTGTTTTGACTAAAGTATCGTAGTGTTTCATTTTGGCGTTCCAGGAAATGCATTTCTTGTTATAGATTTTTTTTGTAAGTCCATTCGCTCTCTCCATTTTTGAGATCCTATCGCCTACCGCACGTTTCTCTAGACGAAGTTTCCATCCGGTTTCCGTCTGGATTGGGCCCATGATTTTTCGGAGGATTCTCCTTTCCAGGACCTCCAACTTCTCAAGTAGTTCATTGAAAGGCATTCACAGGCGTACAGGCAATCTTTTTTGACTAAAGTGTCGTAGTGTTTTATTTTGGCGTTCCAGGAAATGCATTTCTTGTTATAGATTTTTTCTTGTTCTTGTTATAGATAAGTCCATTGATAAGTCTTGTTCTTGTTATAGATAAGTCCATTCGCTCTGTTCTGATCCTATCGCCTACCGCACGTTTCTCTAGACCATCGATTCCCAACCGGTGGTTCGCGAACCCCTTGGGGTTCGCGAGATGTACAAAGGGGGTTCGCGAAAATAATATTGTAATGGAGACATTTTAAATTACCGAAGAAAAAGAAACTAATGAAAAATTAACCTGCAATACTCAACAAACAAAAAGTGTACTATAAAACTTCTCTAGACAACCTAACTAGGTAACCTAAAATACTTTACACAACTTGAATAATATGGAGTATCCTCTCATTGTGTAAAAATTGCCTATCAACATCGTTATATTGGTAGGCAATGTCTAGGCACGTCAAAATCTGCGGCGTTCCTTAACATATGTTCGTACAGAGGCTTATCAACTTGTGATTAGGTTCTAGATTAGTAGCATAGGTATTGTGGCTTTGTTTGTTTAGTGCCAATCTTTTCAATAATCATTATGCCTCGATTTTATTATGGATCGATAGTTATAGACCAGTCGTTTAGAAGCAAGACATCATGATACTGAAAGCTGTAGTGGGCTTCCATTTCTACAGACTAAAAGCAAAGAAAAAATGGTGGCAAGGACTATTTACAAATGGGTTTTATTATACTGGGGAAGAGTCATAAACCTAAACCACTTTGTGTATTCTGCCACGAAGTTTTTGCCAGCAGAAGTTTAAAACCATCACTTCTTCGTGGACTCCTTGAAACAAATCATCCGACGCACAGGAATAAACTTTTTGTTTCTTTTTTCCTGTCTTCAAACGAAGATAGTAAAATGGCCCTTGGGCATCATTTGGAGTAAGTTATAGTATTGAAAGATCTAAACAGATATATTGGACCATGTCCAATGTTGTGTAGAATTATTCCATCATCATCATTCAGCTCTCTGTGTCCACTGCTGGACTTAAACCTCCCCCATTTCTGCCTATTCTTCTGTCTTGAGCTCTCTCTATCCAGTTGCCTGCGCATTACTTCTTGTATCCAAGCACGGTCTCCATTCGAGCACCCTTTTTGCACATCTCCCGTCCGTCATTCGTGCCACATGTCCATCCCACTCCCACTTGAGTTTGCGAATTTGGATAACTACATCTGTGACGCCGGTTCTTTTTCGTAAATCTTAGTTTCTTATATAATCCCGCAGTGATACTCCGAGCATGGATCTTTTCATCTTGCGCTATATTACCATAAGTTTCCTAGCACTTGGTGTGGTTAGTGTTAAGGTTTCAGCTCCGCAGGTCATGACGGAAAACACACACTGATCAAACACCTTCCTCTTTAAACATTGTGGTATGTCGCTTTTAAAGATTTCCGCAAGTTTTCCATAAGCTGCCCAAGATAGTGTAACTCTTCTTTTCATTTCGTACGATTGGTTGTCTCGTGAGATTTGGATTTCATGACCAAGTTAGTTGTACTTATCCACCAGAGCTACTTCCTCATCACCAATGAGAAATAGTTCACTGTGAACTAAATTTCTCATATATTTTGTTTTTAAAATATTCATTTTTGGACCTACGTCAACACATACCTTTTGTAGTTCTTGTAACATATCTTGAATGTCTTTAAGGTTACCTGAGAGCAAAACTATATAAAGCATACTCCAAAACTGTGATAACGAGTTTGGGCGAGTGGATTTACTGGAATGGAACTTTTGAAGAGATTGGATTCAAATCCAGCTTCGCGAGTCGACCGATGTATCAAACGCCGCAGTATTGCCTAGCTACGATAGATATATTTTAGTGAATATCGTTCAAGCAGGTGTACTATTTGTAACCTTTGAAAACCTATACATCCGAGAAACAATTTTCGATCTGATCAATGATTATTTTGAAAAAAATGAATAAACTGGTTGGAATGTGATGGTGCGGTACAGAAGGTGCAACATCAATGCCAGGGAAGTTTTCTGGTTCTATGGCATGAGTAAAAGAAGATAAACGACAAAATTTAATGAACTCATTGCTGCATTCATAGATAAGCATTGGTATGCAAGCGTATACCTGCAGCATTATCAACTACTTGGTGGTGCTGAAAATATTGTAAATGCCTGAAATTGAATGAGTACGAATGTCTTGGTTCTCTCTGCCCTTTTTTTACCAGAAAATTTAAAAAAAAATGGTGATTTTATGACTTATTTTACAACTCTTTAAAACTCTCTAACTTTGCTGTAGAAAGAAAAACTCATAGAGTTATCCTGTGACAGTTCTCTAAAATCTATTTTTAGAGATCACTCTTTAATTGTCTTTTTTTAGCTCCATAAAAATGAATATCGTGTTATGTCGAAAAAAGCAATTGAAGTTCTATTGCCCTTTTGCGCAACATATCTATGTGAGAAAGGATTTTCAATATATACCTTTCTGAAAGATGAATATAAAAACAGGTTAAATGCGGAACCTGATCTAAGACTGAAATTGTCAAATATTGTGCCAAATTTGATTATGTTTTCTATCCTTTTAAGAACTATTGTTCAATCCGTGTTCTACACGGAAAAATGTACAGTTTCAAATAGTAGTTATCACATGTTACAAATTGTTTTTTGTTAAAATTACAGTTTCAGATATTGAATTTTAATTTTTTTGCTGTAACGTGTCACTCTACTAAAAATAATTTAAAAATCACAGTATCGAGATGTAATATTTCGGCGTTCATTTCTCATACTCAACGAGTAATAGCTCAAACTGTAATTTTTCAAAGTTTTAAAATAAATAAGAAATATTATATTATGCAGTAATAAATCCATCAGAAAAAAATCGTAATTTTTACAGTTTGGACTAATAATGAATACATATTATATGATGAAAAGTTACAAAATAATTAGTACAAAATATTTTAACTTTCCATTTAACTAATAGTACTTTTCCAAACTGTAAAATTCACAGTTTGGAATTAAAAGATTTTTATCAGTAAATTAGTTAAAAATTACAGTATGCGACTGCCCTTTTTACAAGTTTGTATTCGTAAGGACCGATTCGCAACGTTAGTATTTAAACTGTAATTTCTACAGTGTACTTTTTTCCGTGTATCCGATTTTATTACTTTTTTACACGCCTGTACAGGGGGTTCGCCAAACTCTTTTGAATTTTACAGGGGGTTCGCTAGGAGAAAAAGGTTGGGAAACACTGCTCTAGACCATTGTACAAACGATACAGTCTTGTATCGTTTCATCGATATATTTAAATTTCTTTCCTCTGTATTAAGGAATCTCTCCTTATCTCCGTATTAAGGAATTTTGGTCCTTGTACGTCATTTATCATGAATTTTGTTTTCTCTATCGAGATCTTGATTCCTGTCTTGTATTGACTGTCGATATTTCCTAAGATTATAATCTGAGTGATCGCTTCCCTTGGGTTTTCGGAGAGAATCGCAAAGTCAGCTGCAAAGGCCAAACAGATGACTTTAATTTCCCCAGATTTCCTCCCTAAGCAGATTGGGTTTATTCCTTGATTTGTAAGCTCTAAGTTCCACATTCGTACAATCTTTTCGAGAATGCAGTTGTATAGTATGGGTGAAAGTCCGTCGCCTTGTCTTACACCCGTTTTGATTTCAAGCGACAGGGACAGTTCTCCTATGAACTTCACTTTGGATTATGTGCCTGTTAATGTATCTTCAATTATGTTAGCCAACTTGCGTTTCGCCCCAAAATCACCGTCCAGGGTTTTTCTGTCCACCGAGTCAAAAGCCTTTTTGAAATTCCTGAAAGAAACTAAAATTTTTTAGAGCTCAGCATTCTATGCCGGATTATTGATTTCAAGTTGAAGATCTGCTCTGCACAGGAGCAAAATTTTCGGAACTCTCCTTGGTACTCCTCAAGTTGTTTATCAAGGGTCTCCTCTATTCTATCCAGGAGTATCTTTGAGAATATTTTGTATGCGACCGGAAGTAAGAAGACGCCTCTATAGTTATTGACGTCCTTTTTGTCCCCTTTCTTATAGAGCGGGTAAATCAACGATGTTTTCCATTGTTCTGATATCTTCTTTGTCTCCCATATTGTCTGAAATATTTGGTATAAGTCGTCCAGGATTTCCGGTTCCGCCCATTTCAACATTTCTGCCGTTATCGGCTCTTCGCCACTAGCCTTGTTGTTTTTCAGACTTCGTAAGGCAATCTTGATTTATTACCCTCGCTGGTGGTAAGTCCTCTCCTTGGTCCTCCAGTGGCGGCAGAAGTTCTAGTTTGGAGGCTGGTGGTGGGCATTTTTAGAGGTTATCAAAATACCTAGCAAGTATCTCGCTGTTTTGTTGGTTGTTCAAAACAATTATTCCGTGTTCATTTCTGAAGCTCATACTTGGTGGTTGGTATCCTTTGAGTTTGTTCTTAAAGGTGTGATATAAATCTCTGGAATAGTTTTTGGTGAAATTTGTTTCGAGGTCTTCCAACTGTACCTTTTAAAATGATCGTTTTGACCGTCGAAATACAATGGATGTTTCCTTCCTATTATGCGTGAAGTGTTGCAAGTTGTTATCTTCCTAGAACATTTCCATATTCTCCATTTCTCAGATCTTTTCTCGAGTGCTCCCTCTCATGCCTCGTTCCGCCAGATTGCTCTTTTCCTTTTTGCCAGCCCTATTGTCTTCTTCGCGGGACCATTAATCCCCTTACTGAGGTCTTGCCACCTATTTGTATTAACGGTGTGGATTTCTTCTCTAAAGTCCTTAATGATATCTTCTTTGATGTTTATTCGGTTAATGTTGTATCTGGTCATTCTGGGTGGGCAATTTCATGTTGTCATGCAAAAGTTTTCATGCAAAAAAAATCGCCATAACATTGCTCTAATATTTCAACAATTATGTCAATTTGTCAATAAAAAAAACATCAAAAGATTATTGCAATTACAGTTGCGGTCAATTGGCAGATGTATTGGTTTGTACACAACCTCCGTGTCTCTACTTTGCAATATAGCAAAAACATTATGTTATTAATGTTCAAACAAAAACTATGATTTATTAAAAAAATTTCTACTTAAAAAATTATCTAGGCGGACAAAATTATAATACAAGTTTATTTCACTTTGTTTGTTGGCAATAGAGCAGAGAAAATGAAACAATACTAAACAAGCAAGACGGCAATACTCAAAAAACAGAATGATAATCATACTAATATTTTTAACAATGGATTGCGAATACAAAAAAAACTTTATAAAATCCAATCTATTTGTATTTATCTAGAAAATAAAATTTTGTTTTAGATAAGTATTATTTTCTTTTAAAAGCTATTTTGAATCGATATCCACGATATATTTTTTTGCTTAGGTTATCTGATAACTGATAGATTATTTCACGTCGATCAATGTATTTTCATATCCATTGCCAAATATATATATATATATATATATATATATATATATATATATATATATATATATATATATATATATATATATATATATATATATATATATAAATATACACAATTTACAAATATCTGAAAAAAATCTTTTTATAATTGCTAAAAATATCTTTTATATTACACAAATATATTTTGTAAGAATGATACGCAAATGAATCTTGAATAATTAAAATGGCTAATAAAAAAAATCGAATGTTAATTTGAATCATGTTCAAATTATCATTTTATATTTATAATGTAAAATCAAAGAGATATAAACTTTCTACATTCATTCTACATCTCAATTTAAAAGTAGTATTCAAAGTAGTATTTCAAACAAACTTATTAAAACGAAATATTGCTTTGATATATGAATATATTCAATCGGTTCGTAGCTCTATAATATTAAGTCTTTTAAAACTATGAACAAATCTCATGTTGAAATAACTACTTCCTGGCTGATATCACACAGGATCATGGGCGTAGCCAGCTGGGGGGGGGGGGAGTATTTGTGGGGTTTTTGTAGTTGAGTTATCCCTGCAAGATGATCTAGGATATGTTTATTAACGGGTACATGTAGGGACGGAGATTGATCATCTTCGAACGAGACGTTTCGTATAATCATGATCGAACTTCGCCCGCCTTCGGCGGGCTCGTTTGATCGTTCGATTATACTACACGTCTAGTTCTCAATGATAATTTGTAGACTTTTATCGTATAGGAAAACTCATTCATTTATTATGTTAGATGACTGTAAACCTGAAAAAGAGTTACCGTGCGTTAGATAATACAAATTTTGCGAACGTACCGTTATTATCTTGGATCGGGCGATTTTGCGAAGGTCTGTGACCGTCGAGGCCAACCCGAAAGTACGTCTGGTTGTGTCTATATCCACTTCCAAAACCAGACTCTCGAACCATTGTCAGACCTCTATTGCTAATGCATTTAAGTGCATTTAAGATATTGAATGCCCCCTGTCCTATTGAAATTGCAGACGTATTATCAATTCTTAAGAGAATTTTGCCGTCTGGTACTTTGTTCGCGAAACAGCTTAGACCAAAGAACGCTGCTAATGGTTGTAGATAGTTTATGATAAACTTTCTTTCCTCTTTCGGAAACCAGAAACTTCCTTCTTCTTTCCAGTTCCAGAAACCATGAGCGTTTACGTCATTACAGTGTGCACTCCACCCGGTCAGAGATGCATCTGAAAATATCTCAAACATAAGAAATAAGTTTAAACTGAAGTGTTCTAATTAGGTTAGAACCTGTTAGTCTATTTATTTTCCACCAACACAGTTCTTCCAATATTAGTTTAATAACATAATTCTACAGTCGTAGTCGTTGTCACTTAAAATTAAGGCTAGTTATTTTTGCCTTTCTAGTCTTTTACAGTAGATGGATCCATATGCCACCCCTGGGCAAGCTGCCGTCTGTAAACACAAGTCTAAAATCAAAGTATTTGCATTTCTGACTTGGTGTTGTGAACTTTTTTTTCATCAACATGTTTTTCACCAACTTTGATGAATTTTTACAGGATTCATACGAATTTCCCACAATTAATAGATTATCAAGGTAAATAATTGATAAAGTACCTAGTTGTCTATTGTTTTTATAACTTTCTATTTTTTTTAAACCAAAGGGAAGGCATACAAAACTGGAAGGGCTGCCTCTTAAATTAAAATTTTTAAAATAGGAATAATGTAGTAAATATCCTTTAGATCTATCGAACACATATATGATCCAGTAGATATTAAGTGTTTGGTGGACTTAACATCTTCCATTTTTAGAATGGATAGTATCGATAAATGTTTTTAGATTTTTTAAATTTATAATAAATCTACTGGAGCCATCTGGCTTGTGAACTAAGAACAAAGAGGATATGAATTATTTATCTTTATTTTGACAAGGCTCTATTAAATTTTTGCTAAGAGCTTATTTATTTCATGCCTACTTTTAATAATACCATTTTTAGCCCAATTTTGGTCTGTTAGTGGTTTTGTTTGATATGGATTTCTCTGAAAGGTATTTTATAACCCTTAACCCTTAGATACCTAAAGGTATTTTATAACCCAGACAATCTAGGACATATTTATCCTAGGTAATTTATTCCCAGTTTTGCGTAAAGTATTTTAGATAGCCTGCTGACTCCTTTACCTCATCTACTTCCTTAGGGGCTGCTGGTGATTTGATGACCGACTCGATGCTTTTGTCGTATTGTACCACTTTCATTGAGGTTTTGTTTTTATTGGAATTTCCTTTTTAGCAATTTCTTGCTTTTAGGGATTGTTGGATGAGATTACCTGAATCAACGTTTTATCCACATTTTCTTCTAAAAAAAGAAATTGTTTTATAATATGGACCTTTATTGTAAGTATTTTTGTAACTTCGTCTAATGGACAGTTTGTCGTAAGGACTGTTAGTCGTATGGAGAGTTTGATGTATGGACAGTTTGTCGTACAGACAGTTTGTCGTATTGACAGTTTGTCACAGGGACAATTTTTCATATAAACATTTTTCTGTACATGTTATTTCTGTACAAAGACATACTTAAGTGTGAATGAATCACCACACTTCAAGATTTTTTATGTAAGTATCTCATAGTTGAAAAATACTGCTGACTTTATAGCAATATGCCGTGATTAGCGACAGAATCTCAAATAGAGTGGACTTGAACATCGTATCGTATTGGTAGGTAAGTATTTACCGGTTACTTTAGTTTGATTTGGCTAGACGCAAGATCGGAATTTGATTAGTTGGTACTACAATGATGCGATCACGATCACCATGAAAAATTACTGTTATTGAAAAGTCGCAGTCACTGATCACGACGGTATCAGAAAATCACTATTTCGCTCATCACTAATAATTAATGTGGTTTCACCAATGTTTATTTTATTTATTTGATTGTTTTTTTTTAATATAACCGAGCGATATTGAATATTAGTGTGCGTTACCCAAGTTACGTGGAAATAAAACCAAAATTTCTCGTACTAAAAAACGTGCGCCAGATAATACTTTTAACGCATAAGTAATATTTATTATTAAATTGTGTATTCTACTTTCAAACATATATCAAAAAGTCACTATATTTTTACCACAAATTTTTGTGAAAATATTATATAACTTGTGAAGTTATCTAAATCTGCACGATTTACAGGACAACATTTAAAGGGCATTTTCACTAGAAAATAACATTATCAAAAAAATTAGTGGTAAAAATGACTTTATGTTTGAATGTAGAATACATTTAATTAATAATAACAATAAAAAAAGATCTTCGGTTCAGCCTAATGTTTTTGTGAAAATGAAGCGCTAGTCGATTGATCAATGAATTCGATGAATCTATGTAGAGCCTTTTATTAAGGGATGTCGCTATTTATACATACAGTATGTATACGCAATTGGCTATTTATACATACAGTATGTATACTACACACATTGCAAATTCAACAAGTAATTTTAAGTTTTCTATGAATATGCACACCTTTAAAGTATTTGTATATTTCTATCCAACGCAAAATAACATCTATTTTATTTTTCTTCCATTCATTTATCTTTTCCGTGAAACAATACATGTTTTCACCTACTTCATCGAAAAGTTCATTATCATCGATACCAATTTTATGGTTTTCTTTTACATAATGAACCGTCTTCAAAATCCCTTTACAATTTATATTAAATTTTAATAATATCCATCTAAAAGTGTGTAGCTCTTCTAGACAATCTGTCCATTTTTTACATATTCAAAGGAATTTTCATAAAAACATTTAATTTCTTTAATAAATTTCGCCTCGCTTCGAGGGGTTGACTCTTAAATTGTATCGAGTTTCTGCGTTTAAACTTTAATGGAACAAATCCAGTATTATATCTAGCGACTATTTGCTCCAACACATTATTTAAGACAATTTTGACCTCGGAAGATCTGATACTTTAGAGCTTTCAATTTCTTTAATAGTGATATGAACTACAACAGGGTGACTATGAATGAAATGCAATGTAACTCGTTTTCGAAAAATTC
The DNA here is from genome assembly GCA_944588485.1 of Phosphuga atrata. Classification (NCBI taxonomy): domain Eukaryota; kingdom Metazoa; phylum Arthropoda; class Insecta; order Coleoptera; family Silphidae; genus Phosphuga; species Phosphuga atrata. The sequence goes on along the minus strand of OX155896.1, from coordinate 21,332,913 downwards.
TTTTAATATTTTGGGACCCTGGTATAAACTAAAGTACGAGCGGAAAGGCTCAAACATTTTGATCACACGTCCCACAGCAGGTGTTTACGAAAGCCATCTCGTTGTGGAATACCAACATATTTTTTTATTCTTTTTATGCTTCCTCTTTTAAATCAAATTTAAAAGAAAAATCTTTTAAATTGGTGACTCACTCTTGTATTAATCTTTTATGCACATTATTTTCATTAATATTAGTTGTATCTGCGGAGAGTGCGATTATTTTTTTCAAATTATGGTAAGTTAATATTTTAAGTGCTCTGAGATGAGTGCTGAAGTTTCTCCTGGTACAGAATCTAAATTTAATAGTTTAACATTTACTTTTGCAGTTTCCAAATATTGTAACCAAAATTCGTATGCGTAATTAGTACATTATTATTAGTACATTATCTACAATTGATTCCCATTTTGTTCACCCACAATTAAATTATACTACACGTCTCGTTCTCGATGATTTGTAGTATGCTCGTCATTGCTTACATTTCACACTTTTAGAGTTTGAAATTTGACGCCTAGGCTAGTGTGGACATATTTGTTCGTTGTGTTTGACGTTTCACACGTACTGAGTACTCTTAGTATAAAAAATTACCAAATCTAAAAAGAATAGAAGGTTTAAATGTCAGGAGATAAGAAGAAGAGAAAATCATGTTTACGATCACGAAAAGAGATAGGAAGAAGCAAAAAACGGATGGAAGACTGGAAAAAATTGGAAAACAGATCGATAACCTCAAAAACAACATTTGTAAACTGGCAGAATTAAATAAAAACCACTGATAAAAATCAGAATGGAAATGCAGGTATCACATTAAAAGTATTTAGCCTCCTTACTAGACAATTCAAAAATGATTAAGTGTGAATTCATTCACACTTAAATATGTTTTTTAATTTTTTCTTTGTACGAAAGCAACATGTACAAAAAACTGTCTATATAACAAACTGTCCATAGACAAACAGTCTATATGACAAACTGTTTACATGACAGACTGTCCAAACGACAAACCATCTCTATTACAAAAAAGATATATGAGTTTCCGTACGAAACATTATAACAAAAAAGTATTTAGCCTCCATACGAGACATTTGCTTAAAAAATGCTTAAGTGTGCTGATTCAAACACATTTAAGTGTGTTTTTGCATAAAAACAACTTGAATAAAAACTATCTATATGAAATTGTCAGACGACAAACTGTCTATACAACAAACTGTTTATACGACAAACTGTCTGCATAACAAAGATATTTGAGTTTCCACACGAAACCTATATCACATAAATAAAAGTATTTAATCTCCATACGAGACATTTACTTAAAAAATGCTTAAGTGTGGTGATTCATTCACAGTTAAGTACGTTTTTTGTACAAAAACTGTCTATATGACAAACTGTCTATACGACAAACTGTCCATATGACAAACTGTTTGTAGAACAAAAAAGATATATGAGTTTCCATATGAAACCAGTATCACATAAAGAGTATTTAGCCTCTATACGGGACACTTATTTTAAAAATGCTTAAGTGTGGTGATTCATTCACACTTAAGTATGTTTTTTTCTTGTACAAAAACAACATGTACAAAAACTGCCTATATGACAGACTGTCCATTCGATAAACTGTCTATGACAAATAGTTTATACGACAAACTGTCTATACGACAAACTGTCTGTACAACAAAAAAGATATATGAGTTTGAAACTATTATTGAGGTATATGAAACCAGTATCACATAAAAGTATTTAACCTCCATATTGGATACTTACATACAGAATCTTTAAGTGTGGTGATTCATTCACACTTAAGTATGTCTGTGTACAGAAATAACATGTACAAAGAGCTGTCTATACGACAAACTATTTATACGAAAAATTGCCCATATGACAAACTGTCAATATGACAAACTGTCAATATGACAAACTGTCCAAACGACAAATTGTCTGTAAGACAAACTGTCCATACAACAAACTGTTCATACGACTAACAGTCCATACGACAAACTGTCCATTAGACGTTAGAAGTTACAAAAATACTTACAATAAAGGTCTATATTATAAAACAATTTCATTTTTAGAAGAAAATCTGGATAAAATTCCGATAAATTTCTTCCCAAAAGCAAGAAATAGCTCTTACTGAAGACGTAGAAGCAACTAATGCTAGGTGAGCTTTCTGACTAAAAAGGAAATTCCAATAAAAACAAAACCTCAATGAAAGAGGTACAATACGACAGAAGCATCGAGTCGGTCATCAAATCACCAGCAGCCCCTAAGGAAGTAGATGAGTCAGCAGGCTGTCTAAAATACTTTATACAAAACTAGGAATAAATTACCTAGAATAAATTTGTCTTAGATTGTCTGAAGGGTTATAAAATACCGTCCAGAGAAATCCATATCAAACAAAACCACTAACAGACCAAAATTGGGCTAAATATGCTATTATAAAAAGTAGACATGCTAAAAATGTAATAGAGCCTTGTCAAAATGAAGGTAATGAATTCATTTCCTCTTTGTTCTTAGTTGACAAGCCAGATGGCTCCAGTAGATTTATTATTATTTAAAAAAAAAAATTAAATCTAAACACATTTATCGATACTATCCATTTTAAAAATGGAAGATATTAAGTCCGCCAAACACTTGATATCTATTGGATCATATATGTGTTTGATAGATCTAGAAGATATTTACTACATTATTCCTATTTTAAAAATTTTAATTTAAGAGGCAGCTCTTTAGTTTTGAATGCCTTCCCATTGGTTTATGCACCAGTCCTTTTGTTTATACAGACAACTAGGTACTTTATCAATTATTTACCTTGATGATCTATTAATTGTGGGAAATTCGTATGAATCCTGTAAAAATTCATCAAATTTGGTGAAAAACATGTTGGAACAATTGGGCCCTGTCATAAACTACCAAAAAAGTTCACATACACCAAGTCAGATATGCAAATGCTTTGCTTTTATTATAACATCAGTAGATTTTAGAATTGTGTTGACAGACGGCAACTTGCCGAGGGGTGGCATATGGATCAATCTACTCTAAAAGTCTAGAAAGGAAAAAATAACTAGACTTAATTTTAAATGACAACGACTACGACAGTAGAAATTATGTCAATAAACTAATAATGGAAGAACTGTATTGGTGGAAAATAAATACACCAACAGGTTCTAACCTACATAGAACACTTCAGTTTAAACTTGAGATATCTGCAGATGCATCTCTGACCGGGTGGAGTGCACACTGTAATGACGTAAACGCTCATGGTTTCTGGACGAAAGAGGAAAGAAAATTTATCATGAACTATCTACAAGTATTAGCAGCGTTCTTTGGTCTAAGATGTTTCGCGAACAAAGTATCAGACGGCAAAATTCTCTTAAGAATTGATAATACGTCTGCAATTTCCTATATCAATAGGACAGGCGGCATTCAATATCCCCACTTAAATGCATTAGCAATAGAGGTCTGGCAATGGTGCGAGAGGAGAAAAATCTGGATTTACGCGCCATACATCCCGTCAGTTATGAATAAAGAAGCTGGTTTAGCATCGAGAATCACTAATATAGATACTGAATGAGAGCCATGTAAAGAGTCATTTGAAAAAATCAATAAAGTTTGTAATTTTCTCAATTGACCTTTTTTACATCAAGGTTGAATCGAAAATGCCCTAGATTTTGTTCTCGCTTCCCAGATCGAAACGTGATGACAGTAGATTTATTTACTATTATGTGAACCAATGAAAAATCTATCTTTTTTCCTCCTTTCGCACTTACCCTTAGAACTCGCGAAAAATAATAACCGATAAAGCTGAGGGATCAGTCGTGGTACCATTTTGGTCAACCCAGCCCTGGAACCCGCTCTTTAAATCACTACTTACCGAACAGCGTTTAGTTAATACCTCACAAAAAATTATTATTGTCTCCTTCCAAGCAAGAAATACATCCACTGGCACACAAACTTTCATTGATTGCAGGTAACTTGTCCGCAAAGCGCTCCTAAGTAGAGGAATAAATGAAGCATCTACAAAAATCATGATCAAGGCTATAACACCATCAACACTCAAACAATACCAAGGTACCTTAAAGCTATGGCGGAAATTTTTTACATCAAAAAATATTCCAATATTTAACGCAATTACAGTAAATATACTATAATACGTTTTCTAACAAAAAGTTAGAAGTTAAAAGTTCTAAGAAAGTTAGACGTTTAGTTAGCTCCGTTCGAAAACGGAGCAAGCTATGGTACTTTGAACTGCAACAGATCAGCTATATCACTCATCTCTACTCAAGATCTCAGTAAGGATAAACTGCTGTCCCGATTCTTCGGGAATGTTTGAGGAACGACTACAAGGTTTAAATATAGAAGTACAGGGGACATCAGTTTTGAATGACTTGGCCTGATTAAATCAGCTAAAAGTAGCTAAAAGCTAAAGGGTTCAGCAGAAAAATTATCAACGATGCTTATTTTATCTACAGCACAGCAAACTATCGCACTAATTAATATAAAAAGCATATCCATGGACAAATAGAAAATAGAAAAAAATACCAGACCTGATAAAAATGTCCAAGCCAGGAAGAAATAAGTCAGAGCTTATACTACCTTTTGTAAAAAGAACAACCTGGCCTATGTGCCGCTACAGCTGTAATTCATTACTTGAATAAGACAAAAGACCTAAGAAATGAGCAAAACAACAAATTACTCCTATCAAACATCAAGTCATACAAAAACATAACTTCTCAAACGATTGGTCACTGGGAAAAATCCTTGCTGTCTAAAGCAGGTATTGATACAAATCACTTCACAGCACATAGTACAAAATATGCTGCAGTATCAGTGGCTGGTTTTGGAAGTGGATATATACACAACCAGACGTACTGCTGGTTGGCCTCGACGGTCACAGACCTTCGAAAAACTTTACAATCGCCCGATTCAAGATAATAACGATACGTTCGAAAAATCTGTATTATCTAACGCACGATAACTCTTTTCTTTATGATTTCCAGTCATGTAACATAATAAATGAATGAGTTTTCCTATACGCTAAAAGTCTACAAATCATCGAGAACGAGACGTGTAGTATAATTGAACGATCAAACGAGCCCGCCGAAGGCGGGCGAAGTTCGATCGTGATTATACGAAACGTCTCGTTCGAAGATGATCAATCTCCCTCTCTACATGTACCCGTTAATAAACATACCCTAGATTATCTTGCAGGGAAAACTCAACTACAAAAATCTCTAAAAATACGACTGTACAGGTCCGGGCCGGCTAGTCCACACTAGCCTAGGCGCCAGATTTCAAACTCTAAGTGTGAAATGTAAGCAATGACGAGCATACTACAAATCATCGAGAACGATACGTTTCGTATAATCACGATCGAACTTCGCCCGCCTTCGGCGGGCTAGTTTGATCGTTCAATTTTTTTTCAAAGAGTTTGCACACTATTTGACCTACAATCAAAATTACGAAACTATGGTTATGGCATATTATATGATATGCAAATGTTTTCTCAGATATCGCTATTTTTTTTCATTTAATAAAAAAGTTATATTTTTCAAGTAGTCAATCACCTGTGGCGATTAAACTGCTGCATTAATATGAGTATGTTTATCACTCTTGCAATGTTTTGTTTTTGCCGCTTTGCCACTATTAGCAAAACTAAATTCTGAACAAATAGTGCATTTAACAACAGTGTCATCATTGTTGCTATCATCATTCTCTATCAATAAAGCCATCAACGCAAGGAAAAACAACTGATCATTGTAAAGGAAAATGATTGAACAACTGATCATTGAAAATAAAGGAAATATTCTAATGAACTGCATAATGTATGTCTGACTTATTGTTTTCACTATTAATAAAATTACTTGAGAACGGAATCTGTTGCGATTCCCCATGGTCTGCTTGTCCTGCTCATACAACACCGCATCTATTCCGCTCCAACACATTAATTCCACTATCCATCCGACTTTGTCATACTAAGTAACGAACTGCTTGGCGAAAGTGATAGCAGTGATTCGGCATTCGTTTTGAAAATGCATAACATCACAGTTAAAACTATTTAGTTTTAAAATATCATGCAAAGTAGTACAAGTAGTACATCTTATAAGAAAGGCAGTACAAATGCAAAAAGAGGTTTAATGGATTTTTTAGCAAAAAATGAAGAAAATGGTGGAAATGGAGGAAAATGGTTTACGCTATAAAAAAGATGCGGTAGAAGAACTGGAATCACTATTTACAGGCTCCTCAGAAATGGCACTAAATTAAAATAATTTGCAGTGCCCAGTTATAGAAATAGATGTGACCGGTGTGAAACTGGCAATAACTTTCAGAAATTAAAATTTTGCGTAAAATTTTTATTTCAAAAGGCTATAACTTTCTTATTGATAAAGATTTTTAAAAATTTTCTTCACAGAACTGTTGCACAGTAAGTCACCTCATAAAATATTCTAACAAAATTGAATTTTCTTTTTACACATAGGCATAATAGTCATATTAAAGATCAACAAATATTCACATTTTCTCACTTCTTAAACGCGGAACGTCAAAGTGTATTATTTTACAAAATTTTCCAAAATAATTTCCACCATCTATTAGGCCACAGTATTACCTTCATTTCTCAAGAAGGAATTTTTCCAAAATTCCTAAGAATAAGCGCACAGCGATTATTTAAAAAAGTGCATTCCACGCAGTTACCATTTAATAGAAAAATCCAAAGAGGTAGTAATTTTCAACATTTCTCAATTTTTCTTTCAAATATCACTAGAAAAGGAATGTACCTAACAACGAAATAAAACATTTTTCGAAATATAAAAAAACAATTGAATAACGACAAAACTTAAAATGCAGCTGCTCCAAGTAGCACCGTTTCATAGCCAGAACGTCAAATTGCAGTAAATTTTAACGTTTCTCAAATTATCTTTCATATATCACTAGTGAATGTACCTAGACATGTGTAAAAGATTTTGCAAAAATTCGCAAAAGTAAATGTATTCCACCCCACTTTCGTTCGCCGGGCACTGTTTTATTGCAATAGGGGTAAATAGAAGTAAATTTTACATTTTCTCACATTTTCTTTCAATTCCCACTACGGGATAAATTTATCTACTTATCTATCAAAGCATTAAAAAAAATCGTACAAATAATAAAATTTCACCAAGACTTAAAATACGCAAAAATATTGCATTTGACGATGACTTAAAATGCACTAACTCGACGCAGCACTGTGTTATTGCTCGACCGTCAAATTGCTCTAAATTTTAACTTTTCTAACATTTTCTTTCAATTCCTACTAGGGGATGAATATATCTACTTAACTGTCTAAGCATGTAAAAAAAATCGCAACAATAATTGCATTTGACGATGATTTAAAATGCACTCACTCGACGCAGCACTGTTTTATTGCTCGACCGTCAAATTGCTCTAAATTTTAACTTTTCTTACATTTTCTTTTATTTCCCCACTAGGGTATGAATATATCTACTTAACTATTTAAGCATTTAAAAAAATTCACAAAAGTAATTGCATTTGACGATGACTTAAAATGCACTCACTCGACGCAGCACTGTTTTATTGCTGGACCGACAAATTGCTCTAAATTTTAACTTTTCTCATATTTTTTTCATTTCTTATTAGGAGATAAATATATCTACTTAACTGTAAAAAAAAACATTTTTCGAAATTTAAAAAAACAATTGAATAACGACCAAAAATGCAGCTGCTCCACGTAGCACCGTTTCATAATATTGCGAACTGGTAATTTGGTATGGTGCTGCTCCAGGATCAGGACAATGGATGAATTAATTACACGCAAATATGTCCTTTATATATAATTAAACACTACTTATCTACTAATATCTTACAATATGTACAACTAATCGCTAACTTATTACAATAAGTACTAACTAACAACAATACACTTAATTCTACGATACTTGTGGTCTAAACCCGGAATTTACTTCGACGAAAATACGGAGGTTCGTTTTCAAAACTCAAATTACTCTCTTGCTAGCTCAATTCTGACTGCCCCTTTTTAACTTCCCCTCTACCTCATCACCTCGGTCTTGGTGTGAGGATTAGGCGAGGATAATCTTTATGGAAAATTTCGAGAACTCATAAAATAAAATCCTCGGCGTCTCGGCACGATCCCTAAGTTCGAGCGTCTGCCCGCATGATTTAGATAAGCCAGACTAATGGTCCTAAATAAACAAAAACTAATCGGGTGTCCACTTAGTTTTCTTTGCCGACTCGTGAGAAACTCAAATTCTTTGAAAGCAAAATCGCGAGATCACAACACTCCCTCACTTAATAAAAAGTTGGCGCTACTCAAAGTGACAAATTTTTCATATTTTGCCACCGCGTTGTCGTTGTCGTACGAATAATTTCTAGTCGCCGGTTCCTCTCCTGATGAATATGATTCCTTCCAATTTTGCATCTTACGATTAGTAACGGCCGGTCGACGGTTCAACGATGTTTTATAATATTCACAGACCTCGGAAACCTCTCTTGTTTCCGCTAAAAAGTTCGTCTCACACATTTCACTATTTGTATCAGAAATATTAGTCAATTTTATTTACGAACATATTGTCACATATTACACTTAACACTTACCAAAAAACAACAAGATGGAAACATGTATACCTTTGTGTAACGTTAACAACAAAATATTTCGCGACAGGCTCTGTAATTATGAACTTATTCGCAGGTAGGCTCATGAATAATGAAGTTCCAAACTCAAGATTCTAAACATCTAAACTAACAATAAGAGAAACTAAACTCAAGATTCGATATTAACATGGCATTTTTTTTATTCTATTTTTATGTACCTTGACGTATTTTCCTTTTATTTTAAGCGTACAATTGACATCTCAATCTATAGAAACTATCTTAAATGGTCCTAAATATCTTGAATGTAATTTTTTGCTTTTGTTCGTTTTGGTACTTTCATCGAATAGCCAAACCGAATCTCCTACTTCATAGTCTATATTTGAACTACTCCTATCATATAAAACTTTCGACCTTTCCTTCCTTCTGGAAGGTTTTAGACCATTAGGTTGTCTCTAGCTTCTTGTCTAGTCACGCGCAATTTGTGTTTCAAGTCCGTCAGATAATCGTCGTAATTGTATGAAAATTCTGGTGGAGCTGTAATTAACGTTGGTAAAATAGGTTGTTTGCCGTACACTAATTCGAAAGGCATAAACGTGGTGGTTGCATGTGGTGTAGTATTATATGAAAACAAAAAGTTAGGGACATGGCTACACCAATCAGTTTTATTTTTATTAACAAAATTCCTCAAGTATTCACCCAACGTTCGATGAGATCTTTCGACCGAATTTGATTCGGGGTGGTAACTAGTGCAATTTAATTTCTTTATTTTCAAAAGTTTGCAAACATCTTTGAATAGCTCCGACATGAAATTACTTCCCTGATCTGTGACGATTTCGCTCATTATACCGAATTTACAAATAACTTAATTTACAAAACATGTGGCTATCGTAGCTGATTCTATATTGGGAACCGGGATTGCTATTAAATATTTACTCAAGGCATCCTGACACGTTAGTAAAAATCTGTTGCCTTGTTCGGATATAGCTAACGGTCCTACGCAGTCAAGGTAACACTTTTCAAACACTAATTCGGGAGTATCTGTAATAATTAAGGGTGCCCTATGAGTTTTATTTTGAACCTTATTTTGTTGGCACTGCGTACATTTTTTAACAAATTTTCTTACATCTGATTTTAAATTATCCCAATTATATTTGCGCCTAATTCTTTTGTACATTCGGCCTATACCTGGGTGTCCTCCGGTGGGCAGGTCATGATATTCCGTTAAAATTGTATGTTTTTCATTTTCACTAAACTTTTCCTTCCGGACCTTGTTATGGCACACACAAATTTTGATTCCCGAATTTTTAAATATATATCTTAACATTAGCCTAACCTTACACCACTTCAAATTGTTACCAAAATTACACCCTGCATAAAAATTTGTTATGTTATGTTCAATAAGTTTTTCTTTTAATTTTATCAAAATATAAAATATATTCTCATATGAAACCTTCAAAAGAGAATTGACTGAGGGTACGAGACAAATAAGTTTCCTATTATTAGTGATATTCATTAAATAAACGTTTCCCCGTTGTATGTCAAGTTTGTCAAGGTCGTCTTGACATTGTAATTTATTTACGACGTCAACATAGGGTTCTAATGGTCTCGCATTTTCGTCGAATTCTAAACAAAAAATTGCGTTAGCAGGCAAATTATCTAGAAGTGAATCTTGGCATTCTTGAATACCGTCGTCGGATATAATCACATTACCTTCTAAATACTTGCAAAAAATTTCGTAATCGTTAATTACTTCATTTGTCAAATTAATACTACGACTGGGTTCTCTGATAATTGTTTGATCCCAATCTATTCTACTTAAAGCGTCCGCGTTTTTATTGAATTTGTCGGGCTTGTAACTAATTTCGAAATCGAATTCTTCCAATTTGAGTCTCATTCGAGTTAAACGGGAATTTGGGGACTTAATATTTTTTAGGTAAACTAATCCCATATTGTCACTGTGAACGAAAAATTTGTTGCCAAACAAATACGGTCTAAAATAATTGCAAGACCAAGCAAGACCATACATTAACAATAATTCCTTTTCGCATGTGCTGTAATTTCTTACGGCCTTATTGAGCGATCTTGATGCGTAAGCGACGGGCAGATCCTGACCTATCTTACCCTGCGACAAAACACTACCGATAGCATAATCTGAAGCATCGGTCGTTAATATGAACGGTTTTGAAAAATCGGGATAAATCAAAATTGGCGAATTAGTTAATAAATGTTTTAATTCATCAAATGCAATTTGGCAACGTTGCGAGCATTGAAAATGCACATCCTTTTTTAACAAGTTATTTATCGGGGAAACAACCTTTGAAAAATCCTTAATAAATCGTCTATAGTACGAAGCCAAACCTAAAAACGACTTTACTTGTTTCTGACATGTTGGTACAGGAAATTTTTTGACCGCTAAGATGTTATCTTCGTCAGGCAAAATTCCTTCATCAGTAATTTTGTGACCTAGGTATACAATCTCTTTATTTAGAAGATCGAATTTTTCCGGACTTAATTTTAGGTTAAAAGTTCGTAATCTTTAAAAAATTTCTTGCAATTTTTCACAATGAGTACGCAAATTATTTGAAAATACTATAATATCATCCAGGTAAACAAATGCGCGAATTCCCTGTATTCCCGACAACACGCTATTCATAAGGCGTTGAAATGATGCTCCAGCTGATTTTAGACCGAAAGGCATTCTTTTAAATTCATAGTGAGCAAATTGATGTGAAAATGCCGTTTTATGCCTGTCATCCGGATGCATTTCTATCTGATAGTACGCGTTCGATAGATCTAACTTTGAATAATACTTGGAATTCCCTAGTTTGTCTAAAATGTCGCTAATATTGGGAATTGGGTACGAAAATCCTACTGTAGACTCGTTTAGCCTCCTAAAATCTACAACAACGCGCCAATTAAGTTTACCGTCCGCACCTGCTTTCTTTGGTACGACTAATAATGGGGCGTTATAAGCGCTGTCGCTCTCTACAATGATATTATCATCCAACATTTTATCAATCTGCCTCTGTACCTCACTCTTTTAACTTTCTGGTAACCTATACTGCCTAATATGAATGGGAGGTGAATCACCGATTAATGGAATTTTCTGCTTAACTGCATCGGTGCAAGTCAGCTTTTCTCCATCGAGATGGAAAATATCAGAATATCTGTAAATCAATTCACCGATAGCCTTCTGTTCCTCTACATTCAAATGATCGAGTTTTATCGATTCCCTTAATAATTCGCTTTCATTTCGAAACTGATCGGATCCTACGTTATTACAATTATAAATAACTGAATTGAAACTATCTGACTCAATTGATACTAAATCTATTGGCTCGAGACTGACATTGACCGAATTTTCTGACGTATTCAGAATTCCCACGAAACATTTATTTTCCCTAACATACGAAATTGAGTTAGTAATAAAAATATTGTCGCTGATTTGGCGACCTTCACAAATATAGACGAATGAATCAGGGTTGTCTACCCTGCACGAAACTTGAAATATATTTTCACTCCGAGGATGTATGTTTAATACGTTTCCTTCTAAATTATCTAAACCGACCTCAGTTTTAACAATGCGACCTTGACGCGGAGATGTCAAGTAATTAGTGTCCCTTATATCTAAATTTTCATTAAAACTCAAAAACTTTTCTCCGAAAAGCATTCGTTTCTCTCCGAAATCCAAATTAACATTAAATAACTAAAAAAAATCACTTCCCAAAACACCATCGAAACATATAGGGAAATCGTTTGAAACGACGTGGAATAATTGATTCTTGTCCTCTAATTTCTCGAATATGGCTCCTAATGTTTCCACAAAACCATTTGTAATGCCCCGAATTTTCGTTTTCCTGCCACTATCCCAATTTAATTCATTCCTTAAAATTCCTAATTTAATAATGCTTGTGTCGGCTCCCGTATCTAACAAAAATGTTGCAAAACCTTGTTTCGAAATTTGTAACGGTAAATGTACATTTTTTAAACCTGCTCTGTTAATGCTCTTGGAAACATATACCGACAATTCACTAAATTTATTTTAGATTTTATTTTTTTGAACATGTTCCGGGCTTAAATTGCTCGGTCCGACGACACGGAACTTACTGTCGGACCCGGTGCGTTTCCCGAACCACTAGCAATGTTATACGAATGACGCTCTTTAGTAAATTGTTGGTTTACTTCGCTTACATTTGTCTGCCGGTTTTGTTCGTTGTAAATTCTTCTCCTCCACTCGGAAATTCTATGACCCGGTTTCTTACAATAAAAACATATAATCGGGGAAGTAGCTCGGGAATTTTGGGATATCTGTGCGCCGTATACTGAACCTTCACCTTTTATTCGAACGGTATTGTAATTTTGAGGTGGTTCGCTGTTTCCTAACCTAAATGACCGCTCTTATTGCAAATATCGCATGATTTTACCCCACGTTTTATGTCTATTCTACTAAATGCACTATTTAACTGACACTCTTCCGATCGGGCAAGCTCAACCGCCTCCTTTAACGAATTTGGTATTTGTGCCTTTACTATAATTTTTAAAGAATCCGACAAGCCTTGCAAAAATACATTTAATGCCTGAATATCGTAAATATCGTTGATCTCTTTAGCTATTGCTAAAGTCTTGCCAACCACAGACGCGTCAATCAAATTCGACAAACATTTCTCAATTCTATTAGCATAGTCAATTACACCTTCACCATTATATTGGTAAGTTGAATGTAACTCCATTTGACAACAGGAAATTGAACGTTTTTCTAAAAATCTGTCCCCTAAATGTTCCCTTAATTCGCCCCATGTCGAAAAATCCCCGTACATAGTCAAATCTCTAGCCCTACCTAATAATTTAGATGTTTTTATTATCTTAAATAATATATCTTGGGCGTCTAAAGCTACAGCATCCATCGCCAAATCGCACGATTCTATGAAATCTTGCACTTTACCCGCCTGTCCATCGTACTCCTTGATATATCTCATTGCTACATCTAACGTCATAAGAGCCATTTTTATTATAACGTGCAATTCGTCAACAATTATGCGAAATATTTTGCGTACGAAACAAAGATATACTTACAGTTTTTTACGAAATCTCAGACGTAGTTTGTATCTAATCAACCGAATTGTCCTATTGTGGAGCTGCGTGATGTACGGCGAAACGACACTCGTAGATTCACTGCATTTGACGTAGACCTGGACGGAACTCGCTGCGACCAAAGGCAACCAAATTTCCAATTCCTTTTTGGATACTTTCTGGATCCAACCGATTTTGAATTCCGAGGAATTCCACCAATTTCGGATTCTTCTGGATCCCACCGCTGCCACCAAAAATATAGTATCTCTGTTGCGAACTGGTAATTTGGTATGGTGCTGCTCCAGGATCAGGACAATGGATAATTTAATTACACGCAAATATGTCCTTTGTATGTAATTAAACACTACTTATCTACTAATATCTTACAATATGTACAACTAATCCCTAACTTATTGCAATAATTACTAACTAACTACAATAGACTTAATTCTACGATACTTGTGGTCGAAACCCAGAATTTACTTCGACGAAAATACGGAGGTTCGTTTTCAAAACTCAAATTACTCTCTTGCTAGCTCAATTCTGACTGCCCCTTTTTAACTTCCCCTCTACCTCATCACCTCGGTCTTGGTGTGAGTCCTCCCCTAATCTTTATGGAAAATTTCCAGAACTCTTAAAACAAAATCCTCTCGGCGTCTCAGCACGATCCCTAAGTTCGAGCGTCTGCCCGCATGATTTAGATAAACCAGACTAATGGTCCTAAATAAACAAAAACTAATCGGGTGTCCACTTAGTTTTCTTTGCCGACTCGTGAGAAACTCAAATTCTTTGAAACCAAAATCGCGAGATCACAACAATAACCAGAACGTCAAATTGCAGTAAGTTTTAACTTTTCTCAAATTTTCTTTCACACATCAATAGTGAATAAATGTACCTCGACATGTGTAAAAGCTTTTGCAAAAAGTTGCAAAAGTAAATGTATTCCACCCCACTTTCGTTCGCCGGGCACTGTTTTATTGCAATAGGGGTAAATAGAAGTAAATTTTACATTTTCTCACATTTTCTTTCAATTCCCACTACGGGATAAATTTATCTACTTATCTATCGAAGCATTACAAAAAAATTGTACAAATAATAAAATTTCACTAAGACTTCAAATACACTAGCTCGACGCAGCACTGTTTTATTGCTGGAACGTCAAATTGCTCTAAATTTTAACTTTTCTAACATTTTCTTTCATTTTCTACTAGGGTATGAATATATCTACTAAACTGTATATGCATGTAAAAAAATTCGCAACAATAATTGCATTTGACGATGACTTAAAATGCACTCACTCGACGCAGCACTGTTTTATTGCTCGACCGTCAAATTGCTCTAAATTTTAACTATTCTCACATTTGCTTTCATTTCCTACTAGGGGATGAATATATCTACTTAACTATTTAAGCATTTAAAAAAAATCGCAAAAATAATTGCATTTGACGATGACTTAAAATGCACACACTCGACGCAGCACTGTTTTATTGCTGGACCGACAAATTGCAGTAAATTTTAATTCTTCTTAAATTTTCTTTCACATGTCACTAGAGAATGAATCTACGGAAGCATGTGTTAAAGATTTTTGCAAAATCGTAAAAGTTCACTTTAAATTTTCCTCAGTTTTACCTCAGTTCTTGTATTTTCAAAAAAATAATTCTGTGTCATCAAAGGTAAAGCCTTTTTATCATTTTTGAGAGCATAATAGTTTAGTTTACTATACTTTTGTGAATAGGGTCTTGTCAAAGTTTATATAAATCAATTAAATTTCTAACTAAATTTGATATTATTTGTGCTCTGTATGGGACGGGGTTGTTTACAGTGTACTAAATTTATTACATAATTTATTACTGGGTTTTTATGTTTACTTTGTTTCAAAATTTATTTGTATTTGTGATGGGATTCGGCAAAATATTATTTCAAAAACTCTTCAGTTACATTTCAGATTCTATAGATCAACTTTATTGAAAAGTTTAGTGGAAACATTTCTTATAAGAAATACCTATATTACTGAACATTTTTACAACAAACGTTTTGGTGTTTTCAAGTCTTTCCTGGATTTAACCCTCTCCTTGTTTTAAGGTGTGCATATTTTTAAGAAAATTTCTTATTGCAAGGTGTACATATTTTGATCAATGTTTTTTTTTAAGTAGAATAGTAAGTATTATTTTTTTAATCTCATTTTTAATATAAAACAACGCAGAATATATTAGTTTTAATTTACATTTTTTTCAATTTCATAATGTCTCGTTTAAATAGGCTCCTAACTCTTTTATAGGAATTTTCGGATAATTATGATGATATATGTAAAGTAAGCATTAAAAGTTGTTCCTATGGAAATCGTAGGAAAGTTTTTCGATATTTTAAAAAAAAATTGGAAAATTTAAAACAACATTTTGAAACTACTGAATCTCCAGTTATTCATCACAGCACCACTTTGCAAATTGAATCTAGCACTCCAAACCATATCGTCAAACTTGAACATGAAACAAGTTTTCCTTCTTCTAAAAAAGAAATCATTCCACAGTCTATTAAAAATATATATATAATTCTACAGAAGAGCCAATAAAATTACCAAAAAGTTGTGTTAATTTATATGATAATACATTAGAAATAATACCAGCGAAAAGATTTTTTCAGTTTAAATGTAATGTTTAGGTGCTTTTCCATTAACATACAAGAATAGAAAGACATTTGCAGTGATAATTTACTACATTTTTTTAAATTTTGCTTTAAAAGAAAAAATTAAAGAAGTGAATAACATTTGTATCATAAATTTTAAATCAATGTACTTTTCAAAAAGTGGTAAATCTTGTGTTATATATTGTTATTGTGCACATTCAATGTGCAAAACATTTAAATTAATAGGTAAATTCAGTAAAGAAATTATAATATATGTTTATAGCTCACAAATAATTTTTTTCAATGTTAATCAATTAACAGTGCACGTGAAAGGTACAGAAAAAATACTGTTACGGGAAAAACTAAAAAAACACTAGGACTTTAAAAGCTCGCATTCAAGATATTAAAGATACATCCTCCATTTTTATTGAAAATTATAATTTGAAGTGAATTAGATCTGATTCAGTCTACAGAAAAATTCGCAATGAAGCTGTGTCAAAAATGATTATCATAAAGACGATTTAATGGAGTTGCATTTACTGAATAGACACAATGAGTATATATATATATATATATATATATATATATATATATATTATATATATATATATATATATATATATATATATATATATATATATATATATATATATATATGTATATATGTATATATAGAACTGGATAACCATTATTAGTCGTTGTAATTAGTTAAGAGCATACAAGTTTACATACCTTTGTTGATAAAGTGTGACTCTCTTAACATATAAATAATGTAATAGTGGTAAAAAGGGATGTGGTTTTAAATAAAAAAAATATGATTTGTGGTGGGAGGATGTGTAAAAATAATTAATTGATGTGCATACATAATTCAGGTGTGTACATAAAAATTGTTAGTTTTTGTATAATATTGTAATAATAATAAATGAAAAATTTAACGATATATACAAGAGTATTAATGTTTTTAAATATACAAAATACACAGAACTAAAATAGTTTGTGGAAATTTAAATAAACTTATGATTTACAGATTTGACATTTATATTTATTTACTTTTATGGTCAATTCACAAGCCAGTATGTGCAAATCTATTACAAACCTCACATATATTAAAATTAATATTTTGTTTTCCTTCTCCACAAAAAATACAAACATCCTGTAAATCAATTGATTTTTCCAGTATAATATCTTGCAGGAATATTCTATAATTTGATGGATTGAAATCCAAATTCATATCTTTTCCTTTTATTATACATTCAGAATAATATAAAATATATACCCCACAGTTGTAATTGTCCTTTTGAGTAGGGTAAGTGATACTTTTTGTCATGGGATGCACAAATCTGTGTGGTTTAAATACATTCTTAAATACACGGCATAATATATTTTGAAAATAATTAGTTCTTAAACAATTTTGATTTGCTGGGTCTAACCATACAAATGATGCACACTGCAAATTTATATATCCTAAACACCAATGGTTATTAGTGATATTGCAGGGAATTATAATAATTACTGCTTCTTCAGGAATTTTTATTTGAATGTTTCTATTATTTAAAATATTATATGCATCAAATGTCGTCACGAAATGCATATAACTACTTTTTTGTGTTTCAGAGAAAATATTTAAAACAAAATCAAATATAAAATTATCTAGTCACATTTCCATAGCATTTTTATTTACATATAAAATATTATAAAGTACAGTGCTAAAGTACAGTATATATATATATATATATATATATATATATATATATATATATATATATATATATATATATATATATATATATATATATATATATAAATATTATATATATATATATATATATATATATATATATATATATATATATATATATATGTATATATAGAACTGGATAACCATTATTAGTCGTTGTAATTAGTTAAGAGCAATTGGAAATTTTTAAATTATTAAAATTAAGGCATAATACAATTCCGAATTTGTATTTGGATGCAACTGGTTCTGTTGTGCGGAAACAAATTACAGAAACAAGAATTTTATATTATGCAGATGTTGTGCAGATCAACGATAAAAGAATATTTTCACGTTTTTGAAAATATTAAAAAATGTTTTAAACTTTTGTGTATACTTACATTATCCAAATGCGAATCAAACTCGTTAATTAAATGCAAAAAGTCTATACAAAATTTAATAAGTGCCCAAAATTCTGATTATGATTATATACAAAATAGAAATCTCCAAATTTTGAAAAACACGATTTAAACTATTTAAGTTCAAAATTTTATAATCATTTTATCGAACTACTAGACAATACTGATACACTTGTTGAGAATTCACCCGAATTAATTAAAAATGATTACTATAGTGATATTTTTTTGAGAAGAATTATTAAAAAATATATGACATATTTACCATTGTGGTCCTGCATTTTGGGAAAAGAAAGAAAAAGCAATGCACCTGTCGAAAATTGGTTCGGGTTTTTAAAAAATAACTTACTAGAGGGTAGTACCAATCTCAAATGTTCAAGATTTATTACTGTAACAAGAGAATATAGTCTATACAAGTGGATATATAAATATGTATTAAACATATACAAAGAACTAATTTTAGATATAAATAGAAAAAAGTGTACTCGGCAAAAGAAACAAAAGCCACCTCTTTTGGCTTTTGTTTCTTTTGCCGAGTACACGTTTTTCAAGAAACCTGGTCCAAAAGAAAAAACCTAAAACATTCATATTTTAAAGCAAAAACAATTAAAACACACTTTAAAAAGAATTTAGACAAGTATCCAAAAACAATTAAACAGGATTATGTAATTTCTATTTTAAAAAAAAATTAATTGTAATTTAGCACTTAACTTAACTGTACTTTAGCACTGTACTTTATAATATTTTATATGTAAATAAAAATGCTATGGAAATGTGACTAGATAATTTTATATTTGATTTTGTTTTAAATATTTTCTCTGAAACACAAAAAAGTAGTTATATGCATTTCGTGACGACATTTGATGCATATAATATTTTAAATAATAGAAACATTCAAATAAAAATTCCTGAAGAAGCAGTAATTATTATAATTCCCTGCAATATCACTAATAACCATTGGTGTTTAGGATATATAAATTTGCAGTGTGCATCATTTGTATGGTTAGACCCAGCAAATCAAAATTCTTTAAGAACTAATTATTTTCAAAATATATTATGCCGTGTATTTAAGAATGTATTTAAACCACACAGATTTGTGCATCCCATGACAAAAAGTATCACTTACCCTACTCAAAAGGACAATTACAACTGTGGGGTATATATTTTATATTATTCTGAATGTATAATAAAAGGAAAAGATATGAATTTGGATTTCAATCCATCAAATTATAGAATATTCCTGCAAGATATTATACTGGAAAAATCAATTGATTTACAGGATGTTTGTATTTTTTGTGGAGAAGGAAAACAAAATATTAATTTTAATATATGTGAGGTTTGTAATAGATTTGCACATACTGGCTTGTGAATTGACCATAAAAGTAAATAAATATAAATGTCAAATCTGTAAATCATAAGTTTATTTAAATTTCCACAAACTATTTTAGTTCTGTGTATTTTGTATATTTAAAAACATTAATACTCTTGTATATATCGTTAAATTTTTCATTTATTATTATTACAATATTATACAAAAACTAACAATTTTTATGTACACACCTGAATTATGTATGCACATCAATTAATTATTTTTACACATCCTCCCACCACAAATCATATTTTTTTTATTTAAAACCACATCCCTTTTTACCACTATTACATTATTTACATGTTAAGAGAGTCACACTTTATCAACAAAGGTATGTAAACTTCTATAAATTTTATGCTATTATATATATATATATATATATATATATATATATATATATATATATATATTATATAGTATTAGGTATATACTATAAAACAATGCTGCGTCGAGCGATTCAATTTTTGAAGTCACCGGCAAATGCAATTATTTTTACGAATTTTTTTATATGCTTAGACTGTTAAGTAGATATATTCATACTCTAGTTGGAAATGAAAGAAAATGTTAGAAAAGATAAAATTTAGAGCAATTTGACGGTCGAGCAATAAAACAGTGCTGCGTGGAGTGAGTACATTTTAAGTCATCGTCAAATGCAATTATTTTTGCGAATTTTCTTAAATGCTTACACAGTTAAGTAGATATATTCATACCCTAGTAGGAAATGAAAGAAAATGTTAGAAAAGTTAAAATTTAGAGCAATTTGACGGTCCATCAATAAAACAGTGCTGCGTCGAGCTTGTGTATTTTAAGTCTTGATGAAATTTTATTATTTGTACGATTTTTTTTTAATGCTTCTATAGATAAGTAGATAAATTTATCCCCTAGTGGGAATTGAAAGAAAATGTGAGAAAATGTAAAATTTACTTCTATTTACCCTTATTGCAATAAAACAGTGCCCGGCGAACGAAAGTGGGGTGATATCATTTACTTTTGCGAATTTTTGCAAAATCTTTCACACATGTCTAGGTACATTTATTCACTAGTGATGTATGGAAGAAAATTTGAGAAAAGTTCAAATTTACTGCAATTTGACGTTCTGGCTATGAAACGGCACGTAGCACCGTTTAGCTGCTGCATTTTAAGTTTGGTCGTTATTCAATTGTTTTTTTATATTTCGAAAAATGTTTTATTTCGTTGTTAGGTACATTCCTTCTCTAGTGATATTTGAAAGAAAAATTGAGAAATGTTGAAAATTACTACGTCTTTGGATTTTTCTATTAAATGGTAACTGCGTGGAATGCACTTTTTTAAATAATCGCTGTGCGCTTATTATTACGAATTTTGGAAAAATTTCTTCTTGAGAAATGAAGGTAATACTGTGGCCTAATAGATGGTGGAAATTATGTTGGAAAATTTTGGAAAATAATACACTATGACGTTCCGCGTTTAAGAAGTGCCTATGTGTAAAAAGAAAATTAAATTTTGTTGGAATATTTTATGACGTGACTTACTGTGCAACAGTTCTGTGAAGAAAATTTTGAAAAATCCCTTTTAATAAGAAAGTAAAGAAAGTAAATTTTTTATTGCTGAAAGTTATTGCCAGTTTCACACCGGTAAATAGATGTTCTTTTCTGGTTTAATATTGGAAATATTAGGATTTTGTTATTACTCTAGTATAAACGACAAATCGGAATTTGTAGCTGTAGCATTTATTGCTAAAGAAACATATTCGTCATTCATATATTGTATGAATGCATTCAAAAAAATATGTAAGACTAATCCGTCAGTTTTTTTAATTGAACGAACAAAGACAACCGAAATAAAAGCAATAAGAAACATTTTTTTTGCAAATTCCATGTTATTATATTATATAATCGATTAGTTTCTACTGCGTATAATGGGCAAATTGATAAGAAGCATAAATAATTGGATGAATTAAAGAAATGCTTGTAGGTATTATGTATATTTATTGCCCTTACGGGTTTATAAATTGAATCCAAAATTTACATCTATACTAAAACTAACATCGAACATAATATAAATAAGAATAATAATAAAAAGAGAAAAAGAAAAATAAACATTAAAAAAAAAGAAACATATGCTGCTCAAACTAAAAACAAAAAAAAACAAAAAAAGAAAGTCACTAAATTCCTATCCCTAAACCCCGATTACCGGCTTCCCTCCCCACATATTGCTCTTCTTCTCTCCTCAAATTTCTTCATCCAATCTATCCCTCTTCCATCCTCGTTTAAAATCTCTTCTCTACACTCGTCTCTTTCTCTCATTTCTGAACATTCGTTCAGCAAGTGTTCTATTGTCTCTTTGTTTTCTCCACACATCCTGCATACTCTATTCCTATCCTCCATCCAAAATTTATTATCTCTCTCTTCATTTCCACATCTGAATCTTGCTATTGTCACTCTCTCTTTTCTACTTTCTCTTCCTAGGTACTTTGGCAGTTCTTCCGTTATTATTTTTTCATATTTCCCATTGTACCTAGACTCCCTAATTCTTGCTCTCCTTTCTTGCCTTTGCACATCTCTATCTCTCTGGACCAATTCCTCTGTCATTACTCTACCTCTCTCTCTCATTCTTTCTATCTCCGCTCCTGCATACCCGCTTCTTTCTAGATATGCTTCCCTCTCTTTCCACACCCCCTTTCCTATTTCTTTTCTTTTTTCTTTGAGGCACTCTTGCAGAATTCTGCTCTCTCCTCTCTCTATCACTCTCTCCTGAAAACTTATTGCTCTCTTTCCTGCTTCTATTCTTATTCCATCTCTCTTTGTTTCCTCCATCACTATATACCCCGGGGTCTCTCTACCTAGTCCTAGCACCCATTTCAAATATTTTTCTTGCACCCTTTCCAGCCCTTCTTGCTCTCTCCATCCCCATATTTCCGCTCCATACATCATCACACTTTTCACCAGGCTATCAAACATCATCACTCTCCTTCTATAGTCGTGTCCAAATTTTTTCTCTCCTATTCCCCATACCGCTCCTAGTATTTTATTGGCTTTCTTTACTAACTCTCTCACGTGTGCTGTTTCAGTATTTCTCTCATTAAACACGTACCCTAGGTATTTAAATTCTTTTACTTCTTCAATTTTCTCTTCCCATCTCCACTCAATTACTCTTCTCCTGCCACCCCATTTTCTAAACACCATCATCTTGGACTTCTCCACATTCACTGTCAGATTTTTCCTCCTCATATATTTCTCCATGCTTCTTATCATTTCTTTCATCCCTTTCTCGTCTCTCCCTAGCACCACCAAATCATCAGCGTAGGCTAGGGACCACACTTTTTCTTTGCCCACCACAACCCCACCCGTCTGCGCCTTGCTGAACATCTCCTCTATGTCTCCAATAAATGCTGCAAACAGGCTGGGGCTTAGTGGGCAGCCTTGTCTCACTCCCTTATGCGTATTAACACCTTCGCTCACCCTTTCACCAACTCCCACTCTACTTATTGTTTCTTCATAAATCTCTTCTAATTTTGATATCAGATGCTCCTTTATCCTTTTCTTTCTCAGGCATTCCCACAGTGCCTCTCTTGCTACATTATCAAAGGCCGCCTTCAGAAATGAAAGAATGCTTGTATGCCCAAGCATATGAAAAATATGAAGAGCAGAAAAAATAATTTTCAGAAAAAAGTTAATTTGTAAATCTGTACAAGTTTTTATAGGAACAAAAGGTAAATATGTAACACTTAAAGAACAATTCCTTAAAACTTGGGATAGTTGTAAAGAAATGTGGGTACATTGTTTTAGAAAATATTAACCATTAATGGAAGACACTACAACAAACAGAATTGAACGATCATTTTGGACCCTTAAACAATACATACAAACTAAATATCATAGTTTGCCAATAATTTACGTATGTATTACGGATATGATAAACTGTATTGATTCAAGAATAAATATAAAATTAGCAAGAATAAACATAATGTATCTTCAGATATTATCCTGTTTTTTTTAATTATATTTTATTTAGTTCTTGGGTAAAAGGATTTAATAAATGTTAATAAAATTCTGATATATTGCCAACGTTTCGGTCTTTTTTAATTTCTGACCTTCTTCAGGGCTTATATCTAAATATTATATATTAATTAACTTTAACATAATAAACATGAATATAAATTATTAAGATTAAAATTTAAATATGAATATTGTATATAAAATGACAAATATTAATAATTTTAATCTTAATAATTTATATTCATGTTTATTATGTTAAAGTTAATTAATATATAATATTTAGATATAAGCCCTGAAGAAGGTCAGAAATTAAAAAAGACCGAAACGTTGGCAATTGTGGCGACTCGCGATTGGTTTACCGCGAGTTATGATGTTACGTGCAAATTAATGTTATATTTCCACCAAAAATGTCTTATGATATAGGAGAAAGAATTAAGTGATTGGGTGAATTGAGTTAAGAATATAACAAGGAGATACAAGTGTATTTGAAATGCGGCTGGCGCTACAAAGTATAAAACTTAACTTTAAACAAATTTAACTCACAAAACTTAACTTAACATAGAAGTGATAGAACTGAAACTCTCAACTGGACTGGTTTGAACAGATCACAAACCTTTTTTATGCTAAAATAAGATCTAGGCGTTAAAACTAAAAGGTAGGAAAATCAGGGGTAGGAAATTCGGCAACGAATAGTAACGTAGGAAAGTGATTATGAGGCGGGATAATTAACAAATCCTGCACTTCGGAAACTATGCAGTGAAGGGGAGAAAGGTGCAAGACTTTCTACCTGGATGGGCCGAACATTTACAAATATTTACACAGATTATAAGATTGAAACGATATATAAACCTATCCCTTCAGATAATTTTGGTGTGCAATTTATGGCTATAAGCGGATCAACAAAAAGACCCAAAAAAAAAACATTACTAGGAAAATATCTACACAATACATTTATAATTATAAGTAGATTAAAAACTAGCAAATAACTTAAGTATCCAACAATGTGGCCTAGACAGGAGGATAAGCTACATAAGGCTTGGAAATTTCCAGACATAAATAAATCGAAAAACAACTAAATGTATTTAAAATTTAAATAAAATAAAAGGTGTTAAATGCACGTTTTTAAAGCCATAAATAGATTATTTATATGGCTGTCTAGCAGACGTAACGGTTTTCGTCTGTGAATTATTAAAACAAAATAAAATTATTATCTAACCAATAATTAAGAATCATTGTATTATTACACGTTATTTTATATTAGCTACACGACGGAACATGCCGCCCCCATTGAACCGTTTGGTTCAAGCTAGTGGAGTGAAGTCGTTGTCTTCTTCATCGATTGGAAGTGGGCAAAGTTTCTTAACGCAGCGGTCATATTCGCCCGCTTTGGTCCTCAGCGTGACTACTCTTACAATTCCATCCTTTCCGGGGTGAATGGCCGTGATGCGTCCAAGAGCCCACTGTAGCGGGGGTAAATTTTCTTCAAAGATGAGTACTAAAGTTCCAACCTTGATATTCGTTGACCCGCGCTGTGATCCACGGAATTTCATGAGCTGATGGAGATATTCTTTATGCCACCGTATCCAAAAATGTTGCTTGAGCTGCTGAGCGTGCTGCCAAGCTGACAGACGATTGATTGGGGCGTCTGTGAAATCGACCTGTGGAAAAGATGTCAACGGACTACCTGTGAGGAAATGGGCTGGAGTCAAAGGAAGAAGGTCATTGGGATCAGATGACATAGGAGAAATGGGTCTTGAATTTAGTATTGCTTCTATCTCAATGATGTATGTTTCTAATTGTTCAAAGGTTAGTAAGGTATCACCCACGGTCCTAATTAAATGATGCTTGAATGATTTAACTGCTGCTTCCCAGATTCCACCAAAGTGCGGAGCTCGGGGAGGGATAAGGTGCCAATTAATCTTTTTTGCGCTACAAAAGTTAATTATGGTATTTTGATGAGCTTTAGAATTAAATAAATCATAGAGCTCGTTAAGCTCATTTTTAGCTCCGACAAAGTTAGTAGCATTATCGGAATGAATTTCTACTGCGATTCCTCGTCTTGAAAAAAGCCGTTTGAGGCTGGCTATAAAGGCTTCAGTGGTAAGATCACTGACAAGCTCCAAATGAACAGCCTTTGTGCACATGCATACGTATACTGCCACGTAAACCTTTACGCGGCCGCGATTGCGATGACGTTTTTCTTTAATATAAAAGGGTCCGCAATAGTCAACTCCAACATGCAAGAAAGGTCGCGAGGAAGTGACTCGCTGAATGGGAAGAATTCCCATTGGGTGATCGGCAAGGCGCGGTTTCGCATGGAAACAGGGTATGCATTTACGAATTAAGCTACGCGTGATGTTGCGGCCATTTAGAGGCCAGTAAGTTTGACGAACAGAGTATAAAGTTGCCTGCATACCGGCGTGTTTAAGTCGCGAATGCTCAGCTTCTATAATTAGCTTAGTCACATGGTGTTGAGCAGGTAGCAAAATTGGGTGACGCTGCTCTGCAGCAATAGAAGAATGAGCGAGCCTACCTCCAACACGTAAAATACCGTTTTCATTTATAATTGGATTTAATGGAATTAACTTGCTAGATAAAGGAAGTGGCTCCCCACTTTTGATTGATTCAATTTCTTTTTTAAAGTAATTGGACTGGACTAAACGTATAATCAGATCGTGAGCTAACGTAAGTTCACGAGTGAGTAGTGGACCGAGTTCACGCTGTGAGCTGAGTTTCTTGGTATTATGAACAAAGCGCAGAATATATGCCACAACTCTCTGTAGCTTATCGAAGGAGCTGTATTTTTCGATGATATTATGAGCGTAATGTTCTTCACAAGCCTTTTCCTCAGGGGATAAAACAGAAGTTGTTGACAGTTCTTCAAGCTCCCAAAAACGGGTTAAATTTACATCAGTAGGATCTGAATGTATAGAAATATGGCAAGATACGAGCGAAGGTTGAAAATGCGTACTGATTTCACCCGCGACAACCCAACCCAGCTGAGTTTTTTGGAGAATTGCATTGGGGTGATTTTTTAATGATATTTGTCCTACAACAAGCAATTTATAAAATAATTTAACGCCGATCAAAGCGTCAACCTTTGAAGACTTAAAGAATTCGGGATCAGCTAATTTAATATTTTTAGGTATGTCGAGACCTACTTGATCAATAGTGATCGACGGTATCGCCTGACTAATTTTAGGTACGATTAAAAATTCAGCAGATTCCCTGTAATTATTGCATCGGGATTGCAATGTCGCACGAGCAGAATGCTTTACGCTAGTGGAGGTATTATCAATTCCAGTAACATAAATATTAGCTGGTTTTTTAATTAGATTCAAAAAATTTACAATTTTTTCAGTTATGAAATGTGCCTGAGAGCCTGCATCTAAAAATACACGAATGGTTTTAGTTTTTCCTTGATGATTTACCATGTCAACCAAGGCAGTAGCCAGTAAAGCATGTGAGCTTACTTGAGTTTGCAAGCTAGTATTATTAGACACAAAATGCGAAGAAACTTGAGAGTTTGCTGGCTGATTAGAACAATTATTTGTTTTTTCAAAATGTAAAAGAGTATGATGTTTTTGTTTGCAATTTCGACAAGATTGAGAGATACATTTGGAGGCCCTATGTCCCTTTTTAAGACAATTAGTACACCAACCACCCTTTCTCGATGCCTCGTAACGGGCATGAGGATCTAAAGCCGCAAATTGGCTGCATTTGTAAACTAGATGATTAGTTTCATCGCAGTATACACAAGACTGCTCCTGAGTGGCAGCAGCAAAGGTTTGTTGTAAACGAGTATTAGATCGAATATTAGTATTAGGTTTTACGGGTGCAGGTTTCGGAGTCTGAACTCTAAGTCCTTCTACCTGCGCACGCCTTTTTAGAAAATCTATTAAATTATTTAAGGTAGGGTGCGCAATACCACTACTGCAATCTTCCCATCGGTCGCGAGCGGAAGAATCAAGTTTTTCCCGTAATAATACAATTAATATGGAGTCCCATGAATTTATGGGTACTCCCAGCGCTTGAAGAGCGCGTAAATGTTTTTGAAGGCAATCTAAAAATGCACGAAAAGAATAGTCTTTTGATATGGATGACATATCTACAAGAGCTTTAATGTGACAATCACGTATGTGTTTCCGATCATCATATCTTTCCTTTAAAAGATCCCAAGCTACAATGTAATTTTCGTCTGAGGATTCAATAGTTGAAATAATATCGGCTGCTTCACCTTTTAAACATCCTTTTAAGTAGAATAATTTTTTCACAGGAGGAATTTTAAGATCCTTGTGAACAAGCGAGTTAAATAAATCATGAAAGCCTAACCAAGTATCATAGGATCCACTGAATGTTGGCAACTTAATTGTAGGCAAGGATGATAAATGAAAATTATCAAGAGAGTTTTTGGATAATTGAGACAATAAAAGTTGCTGACTGAGAGCGTCTAAATTTTGTGTACTTCCTTGTTGAGAAGGTACATTATTATCATTAACGGGTTGTTGCCCCTGCTGTTGTGGATTAATCGATTCCGAGTCGCGAGTTGGAGTTTCTAAATGAGTTTGAGTCGAATTCAATAAATCTGTAGAATTATTAGTTTCCGTTGTAATAGCAGGTGGAGAATAATTTTTAGAGTATTGCTCTAGAAGTTTAGTGGCAGTACCAAAGGCGCTGAAGTAAACGTCTTCAAACTCTTCGCGATGTGCAAAAAGAGCCTCTGATTCGTCGAGCAATCCTTCAAGCTCGTCTTGATATGATCCGAATTTATTGCGAATTTGCTCTATTTCACGAAATCTTTTTTCAAGAACAAGAATATCTGATTCCGGATTGAATTTATTTAAAAAATTGGAGTACGCGGTTAAAGATCGTTTGGCACCGGCGCGCTTAGTCGTTAATGCCTTTATTTGTTCATCAGCCATATTATGAGAATAATTAAAGCAAATTAATGAAAAATAGTACAAAAAGAAAAAATATAAAGAGATATAGGCAATACAAATTGTGAAAATATGATAGGAAAAAATTATAGGTAGCCAATTGACTTACTTGACCAACTGGAAGATAATTGCAGAACCAAATAATGATGCAGGATACTGGGCGCTGCACAGGAACAGACGATGCAGTTTTCCAACAAGTGATGGTCGTTGAACAGGAACAGATGATTTCCAACGGGTACTGGATAATAGTTGATGGTGACCACGTGCACTGAGCGATGATTAAAAAACTATGTTTCACTTAATTCCTTAAACGATGAGTACGCACTGACTCGAATGTAATAATCAAAGTTAACACTGGAACGCTACGTAATTTTAAGATATCCGGTTCGAAGGACCAATGTGGCGACTCGCGATTGGTTTACCGCGAGTTATGATGTTACGTGCAAATTAATGTTATATTTCCACCAAAAATGTCTTATGATATAGGAGAAAGAATTAAGTGATTGGGTGAATTGAGTTAAGAATATAACAAGGAGATACAAGTGTATTTGAAATGCGGCTGGCGCTACAAAGTATAAAACTTAACTTTAAACAAATTTAACTCACAAAACTTAACTTAACATAGAAGTGATAGAACTGAAACTCTCAACTGGACTGGTTTGAACAGATCACAAACCTTTTTTATGCTAAAATAAGATCTAGGCGTTAAAACTAAAAGGTAGGAAAATCAGGGGTAGGAAATTCGGCAACGAATAGTAACGTAGGAAAGTGATTATGAGGCGGGATAATTAACAAATCCTGCACTTCGGAAACTATGCAGTGAAGGGGAGAAAGGTGCAAGACTTTCTACCTGGATGGGCCGAACATTTACAAATATTTACACAGATTATAAGATTGAAACGATATATAAACCTATCCCTTCAGATAATTTTGGTGTGCAATTTATGGCTATAAGCGGATCAACAAAAAGACCCAAAAAAAAAACATTACTAGGAAAATATCTACACAATACATTTATAATTATAAGTAGATTAAAAACTAGCAAATAACTTAAGTATCCAACAATGTGGCCTAGACAGGAGGATAAGCTACATAAGGCTTGGAAATTTCCAGACATAAATAAATCGAAAAACAACTAAATGTATTTAAAATTTAAATAAAATAAAAGGTGTTAAATGCACGTTTTTAAAGCCATAAATAGATTATTTATATGGCTGTCTAGCAGACGTAACGGTTTTCGTCTGTGAATTATTAAAACAAAATAAAATTATTATCTAACCAATAATTAAGAATCATTGTATTATTACACGTTATTTTATATTAGCTACACGACGGAACAGCAATGTATCAGAATTTTATTAACATTTATTAAATCCTTTTACCCAAGAACTAAATAAAATATAAATAAACATAATGTTTTTAAAATTATGGATAGTGATATCGAAATAAAAAATATACTTGGATGTTCTGATATAAGGATGTTCTGAAGCCATCACAGAGACAAGAATACATTTTTTTTATAGATAGTTAAAATTATTTCAAACTTTAGAGTCCAAAATGAGAATTAAAAATAATGGCATTGAGGAAAATTTTGATAGCAAAATATCAAAATTTTATTATATATCGGTAGAAACTTCTCTCGAAGGCTACATTAATTAACAAGGGCAGAAAATCAGCTGGATACTAGGGCTAGACAACAAAACCCGTAGACTCATCCTAGAAACTTTGACCAACATCCATCCCAAGGTTAAATTTTGAGGCGAGATTTCAGAAAGCTTCGAAATAAAAAGTGGAGTGAGACAAGGAGATGGACTTTCCCCATTTCTCTTCAACTTGAAAAGGTTATGAGAGAATTGCCTAAGGAACTGAACATTTTGGGTGCTAGAGTGGTATCTACCTGGGACGTAAGAACGATGAAGAACTGGTTGTAGATTGCCTAGCCTTTGCAGATGACATGGCACTGTTTGCTGATTCTCTGGAGATGGAAACAATGCAGGTAAACTGCATTTCACTAAGAAAACAGGCTGCCAAAGTGGGTCTTCAAGTGTCGCTGGAGAAAACAGAATTCTTCACCAACATCAGAGAAGCAAACAGAAAAATGTTACTAGAGCAGGGAAACATCAAGAGGACTGAGAAATTTAAGTATCTCGGCGAATGGATTGAACCCAAGTTATCAGAAAGAGCATCATATCCAAGAGAGTCAACAAGTTAGAACTAGCCTATCGACTTACTAAGAAGTGTCCTTCCTTGAACCGAAGAGGTCTAGTAGAGTAATTGGAAATCAGAGAGAGAAGAATCCTCAGTAATATCCTAGGCCCGGTAAAGGCAGTTGGGGAATTCCGAAGGCGGCATAACTCTGAGCTCTACGAACATATTGAGATGCTCTCTGATTGTGCAAGGAAAAAAATGGTTGCTTTCTATGGCCACGTAACATGCCTACGGCTCATGCCTACGAATATTATTTTTTTTAAGCGCTATTTTTGTTTAGGCTATTTCGCTCTTTGTCACACTCGCCCGCAAGCATCGTTGATTGCGAGACCGCCCTATTCTGCGATCGCGTGGGTGGAGTACATAGTTGGGCAAAAATTAATTGTGAAAACAATTAATAACTAACAATTAAATTGTAAGATTTAATTGCAACTAACAATTAAAATAATTAATTGTAATTGCAAGATAACAATTAACATTGAATTAATTGTTAATTGTAAAATTTTGAAATTACAATTAATTAATTGTTAATTGATTGATGCATTTTTACAATTACAGTTAACAATTAATAAATGTCGGTTAGAAGACATGTTTATTATACTCCATTGTATCACTTGCCACAACGCTTAACTGAAATAGTTATTTACATTAGAGTGCGGAAAGTTTGATTTTACAACGCGACAGGTCGTTTGGATATCCACCTCCTCCTCCACTTCCGGTCATCCATCCCCGAGTACCCACCCCACTTCCGGTTCCCACCCCTACTTCTTGTTCCAAAAATTCACCCACTTCCTGTTCCCACTTCTGGTTCAGGAACCGGAAGTGAGGTTGGGAACCGGAAGTTGGCGTAGGAAATGGAAATGGGGCGGGAACCGGAAGTGGGAGTGAAAACCGGAAGTGGGGGGGGAGGACGTGGGTGGGAACCGGAAGTGGGGTGGAAACCAAATCATCCACCGTTCATCCATCCCCGAGTTCCCACCCCACTTCCAGTTCCCACCCCCACTTCTGGTTCCAAAAATTCACCCACTTCCGGTTCCCACTTCCGGTTCCGGTTCCGGAAGTGAGGGTGGGAACCAGAAGTTGGCGTAGGATATGGAAATGGGGTTGGAACCAGAAGCGGGAACCGGAAGTAGCCGTGGGAACCGGACATGGGCGGGAACCGGAAAGTGGGGGCGTGGTGGGGGCCAGAAGTGGAGGTTGAGGATCCAGAACGACCATCTTTCCCGACTGTTTAAGTTTTTACATTTATCAAATCGTTTTAATTGTTATAATAAACAATTGATGATTAAGTTAATTGTAACTAACAATTAAAATTTTAATTGCAATTAAATTAATTGTAAACCACAATTAATGGATTTAATTGCAATTGATTTCAATTGCATCTCACAATTAAACACTTAATTGAATTAAATTAATTGCAATTGATTTAGTTGCAATTAAAATTGTAATTGTTTGATTCTACAATTTAAAAATTAATTGAATTATGCCCAACGCTGGTGGAGCATCGCGGCGTGATGCATCATTATTGGTGGTTCGGTTTATAAAATATAATAGTATAGGACAAATGACACATATGATAGAAAAAATATTTATTTTATTTGTTTGTGAACATACTAGAAACATGAAATACATAATGCAGGTATGTCAACGCATTGTGCACAAAATGTCATCACCCTTTTCGTTTTTTTGGGAGCCACCGCTGGTCTTTCCGCTCGTGATATTTTTTTGTAGCATTTCCTGCAACGTTTACTATTCTCCCGGCTAGTACCAGGGAAGGTATCAATAAAATGCTTCTTTGTATGTTGTGCAACCGCAACATTCTCTTGTAATAATATATCAACTATCATTTCCCGAAATTTTAGTAAGTACATTTTCTTCGATCCAAATTTTTGGTGAATGTACCAAGCATTGGCCATGGAAGTGCCACAAATTAGTTCTATAATAGTTTTCTTATACCATTTTATGATTTTCCTTAAAAAATTATAATATGATGTCACTGGTCGGATAAATCACCCTTTTTAGCGTTGTTATAGTCGATAACTACATCTGGTTTAATTTTTCCCCTTCGATCTTCAATAATAGCACAGCTATGCTTTTTACTTCTAGTAAGCATGCACACTGTTCATTCGTCTGTCCATTTGACAAATTTGATTCCACGTCTATTTTTGGCAGTAAAAGAAGTGCCACGTTTTTGTTTTGTTTTGGCCTCCAATGGCAAAAATTTTCCATTGGGTTTTATCGTACAACAAAGAAATGTTGATTTTTTTAAAAGCTCTTCGGCTAAAGGTACACTTGTATAATAGCTATATGTGTATAATATTGGCCTTTTACATACCATCCTCTAACATGCCATCCATTAATCTCATCAACATAACATAACAACATCATGCGAATGCCCTACCTTTATTTTCTCGCCGTTTTTTCCTCGCATATACCTCTAAGTTGTAAGTATAACCACCAGGAACGCATAGTTTGTACATTTTGATACCGTCCTTGTGTCGTTTGCCTGGTACATATTGTCTAAAGCGAAGACTTTCTCGCTACGGTATCATTGTCTCATCAATAACAATTTTCTTCGTAGATTAGTGTACATTTTGTTTTTTGACCAATATATTCTGTAATAAGCAAAATTCCGATTTTTTTTCTCAATTGCATCACTTTAGCGTTGTATAGCGTATCTATTAGTTTCAACAACAATTTGCTCTAGGACACTGCCGGCAATGAATAATTTGTACAATGAACTGGGATCATCACAATCTACATCATTTACAAGTAACACATCACTCCATTTCTTTTCAGTATCTGGTATATCCATTAATGGGGATCTGTCATTAATAGGAATCCATTCATTAGTGTGTATGATTTTAACTTCTACGTCTGAAGAATCACAATCAGAGGATAAAGTTTCATTTTCTTCATCTGTTTCTATTTCTTCTGAAGTACTGGTAATCGCTAGTGGTAAAGCTGGAAATCTTCTTTTTGTAGTCAGAAAACCAGACTCGTTCGAAAAAAATTCCTCATCTGACGAACGCATCATATATCAGGGCTATAGAGATAATTATTTTTATTACATTAGTTACCTTTATATTACTAGATAGATTTGAAAGGGGAAGTTTGAGACTCGATTTTTATGGTTCTAAGGTCGCACTTGTTGCTAGTTTGCTATCGGAAACTAAACGAGTTCGCAAAATTTCACATATATGTAAACACAGTAATACCCCGCTTATTATAATATTTACCGCTATAACATTCATTATATTATATAAATTTACATTTACAATAACGACAACAAAAGCATGTAATAATAAAAAACAGGTACATATATATATATATACATTTATATATATATATATATATACATATATATATATATATATATATATATATATATATATATATATATATATAAAGAGTGGGGGTAATAACAATCGTTATTAGTTAAAGAGTAAATTTTATAAAAATTACTACGCAAACGGTAGAATTCGGGTAATACGATTAACAGAAAAAACTCAAATTCTTCTTAAGTCGACGTTTCGATTTATTGATTAAATCTTTTTCAAGACCTACAAAATTATTACAGAAAATTACAAAAAACAAGTGAAAGATGTTATTGATTACTTACAAAGAAGGTAATGAACAATGAATTAAGACGTGTAACATCATATAACTTGACCAACAATGTGGGTTACATAATCGTTGCTGTAAAACGAGCCATGGTGAATTTGAACTTCGGTGTTTGAAATTTAATATTTAGTTTACAAAATGTCGGACACCAACCCGATCGGCACAGCACGAGAAAACCAACAAAACCTTTTCGTTCTCTTAAAATAAATTAAAGTTGAAAAAAAACAAATTTTTTTCAATTGAGCTGCGAAGGTGCGCATTGGGAAAGATCGTGACATTAGAAGGACACAGGAGTCACAAGCACACAGGAAAAAGAATATTTAACCAATGTTTGAAGACATACAGTTCGAAAAAAAAATTTGTTTGAAACTGCCACTACGTCGCAGTTTCCCAGAAACCCAGGCAATCTGGACGATCCCTAGATCTTCTTAGAAAAACAGGAGCTCAACGACCCCCATTTAAGGAAATTGTATAACAGTAGAACCACTAGAGACAACGAAACCGCAGCACAAATAGAAAATAAATAGCAAAACAGAAACCACCCATCAAGTTAACTGTGTCTAGACGTCGCCCAAGTCATGAGCCAAACATACATATTGCTCAACCCGTCCATGTCCTTCCTTGAGTTCATGGCTGCACCGGCGTTATGAATGAAACACATTTCCAAGAAAAGTCTCTTAGATAAGCGTGGCTCCCTTGCAAGAACTTTCAGGTCATCGTAATTGATCCTATGGTCCTTGTCATTGCAATGTGTTGCTAAGGCGCAAGAGTGGGGTTTTAGTCTGCAATCACTTCTGTGATTGGCCAGTCTAGATGACAATCTTTGGCCGGTCTGACCAACGTACACAAGCTCACATTCGGCACACGGAATGCGATAGATTACATTTGATTGCATTAACGTGGGGGTTGAATCTTTGAGGCGACTGAAAGATCTGCTGATGGTGTTATAACATTTATCCGCTATAATGGCTGGGCTCTTGTTCTTGAAAATTGATTTTATTCTGGGGGACAGTGATTGCTCCCCTTGAAAGTGTAAGCTCTTGAATATTTTCGTGTCGTCCTCTGCGACCACCTCAGCGACAGGTTGTCTTGTAGGATTGGAGAACAACAACTTCCTAAGTACTGTTGTGGGATAGCTGTTCTTCTTTAGGATATTAAACAATCTCTCTAAACTATCATTACGAAGATCTGGATGTACAATCTTGAATATCCTCGTCTTAAGACCCAAAACTACATTCAGCTTGTGCTGAAAAGGAGCGCAGGAAAAATAATTCAGGTATCTGCCCGAACTGGTAGGTTTCTGGTACCAATCTAAATTAATGCGGTTGTCATTTGTCCTGATAATCAGTGTGTCTAAAAAGGGTAGAGTATTATTATTTTCAGATTCAATTGTGAAGGTAAGACGTTCGTTATATGAGTTGAAGGCTCTTAGGACCTCAGTTTTGGACCCTTGAGGGATGGCACAGACAATATCATCCACATATTGCCACAAAAATGGGATTTCGAAATTAAGTTTGTCCAAAGAAACCTTAATTAAAGTGTTCATAACTATCTCCGCTGCCACCGGAGATAAGCGCGATCCCATGGGGGTTCCGAAAATCTGAAGGAAAAACTTATTTTCAAACGAAAAATACGTCGTATCAAAAATGAATTCAATAAGTTCCAAAAAAAACCTTGCGGGGTATTTTGCAAGATGGGCGAATCAACTCCCAATTTGATTTGATAATATCCAAAAATAATGTTGACGGTATATTAGTGAACAGCGATGACACGTCCAGAGACACCAATTCATGACCATCGGGTACTTGGTAATTATTTAAGGCAGTGGCGAATTCAAAAGAGTCTTTAATTCTGAACACGTTGTAGTCAGCGAAGGACGTGTAAAGAATATTCGAAATAAACCTAGCCAACTTTTCGGAGTGAGATTGAACTGAAGAAACAATGGGCCTTAATGGAAAATTTTCTTTGTGGATCTTAGGTAAGCCGTAGATTTTAGGGGGCATAGCATTGTGTACAATTAAGGTTTTGTACGTAGTTTGGTATATATAACCCTTGCTTTTAAGTTTCTTAACCAATTCATTGTTTCTTCGTTCAAACCCACAGGTGGGGTCTCTATCTAAGGGAGCATAAGTGGCTGCATCTGACAGAAGGTCGACAATCCTGGATCGGTAATCCTCTTTTTTCAAAATGACCGTTACATTGCCTTTATCGGCTTTGAGAACCAGTAGTTCTGGATGTGTTTTAAGGAACCGGTCACATGACCGTCGAGGGTCTGGCAGTGCCGCCCTAAAGTTCTTCAGTTTATTAATATGATTCGAAACCACATAAGTAGCTTCAGCTCTACACAGATCTTTTTTGGAAGTGGGTACCTCTTCAAGCAAGTTTTCAATGTCAGCCAAGATGTCGTATAAGGGGAAATTTTTAGGGTTATATGGGTTATATTAAGTTCAATTTGCCATATAACCCTAAAAAATTCCCCTTATACGACATCTTGGCCAAAAAAATTATTTTTGGATATTATCAAATCAAATTGGAAGTTGATTCGCCCATCTTGCAAAATACCCCGCAAGGTTTTTTTGGAACTTATTGAATTCATTTTTGATACGACGTATTTTTCGTTTGAAAATAAGTTTTTCCTTCAGATTTTCGGAACCCCCATGGGATCGCGCTTATCTCCGGTGGCAGCGGAGATAGTTATGAACACTTTAATTAAGGTTTCTTTGGACAAACTTAATTTCGAAATCCCTTTTTTGTGGCAATATGTGGATGATATTGTCTGTGCCATCCCGCAAGGGTCCAAAACTGAGGTCCTAAGAGCCTTCAACTCATATAACGAACGTCTTACCTTCACAATTGAATCTGAAAATAATAATACTCTACCCTTTTTAGACACCCTGATTATCAGGACAAATGACAACCGCATTAATTTAGATTGGTACCAGAAACATACCAGTTCGGGCAGATACCTGAATTAATTTTCCTGCGCTCCTTTTCAGCTCAAGCTGAATGTAGTTTTGGGTCTTAAGACGAGGATATCCAAGATTGTACATCCAGATCTTCGTAATGATAGTTTAGAGAGATTGTTTAATATCCTAAAGAAGAACAGCTATCCCACAACAGTACTTAGGAAGTTGTTGTTCTCTAATCCTACAAAACAACCTGTCACTGAGGTGGTCGCAGAGGACGACACGAAAATATTCAAGAGCTTACACTTTGTAGAATCACTGTCCCCCAGAATAAAATCAATTTTCAAGAACAAGAGCCCAGCCATTATAGCAAATAAATGTTATAACACCATCAGCAGATCTTTCAGTCGCCTCAAAGATTCAACCCCCACGTTAATGCAATCAAATGTAATCTATCGCATTCCGTGTGCCGAATGTGAGCTTGTGTACGTTGGTCAGACCGGCCAAAGATTGTCATCCAGACTGGTCAATCACAGAAGTGATTGCAGACTAAAACCCCACTCTTGCGCCTTAGCAACACATTGCAAAGACAAGGACCATAGGATCAATTACGATGACCTGAAAGTTCTTGCAAGGGAGCCACGCTTATCTAAGAGACTTTTCTTGGAAATGTGTTTCATTCATAACGCCGGTGCAGCCATGAACTCAAGGAAGGACATGGACGGGTTGAGCAATATGTATGTTTGGCTCATGACTTGGGCGACGTCTAGACACAGTTAACTTGATGGGTGGTTTCTGTTTTGCTATTTATTTTCTATTTGTGCTGCGGTTTCGTTGTCTCTAGTGGTTCTACTGTTATACAATTTCCTTAAATGGGGGTCGTTGAGCTCCTGTTTTTCTAAGAAGATCTAGGGATCGTCCAGATTGCCTGGGTTTCTGGGAAACTGCGACGTAGTGGCGGTTTCAAACAAAAAATTTTTTTCGAACTGTATGTTTTCAAACATTGGTTAAATATTCTTTTTCCTGTGTGCTTGTGACTCCTGTGTCCTTCTAATGTCACGATCTTTCCCAATGCGCACCTTCGCAGCTCAATTGAAAAAAATTTGGTTTTTTTCAACTTTAATTTATTTTAAGACAACGAAAAGGTTTTGTTGGTTTCCTCGTGCTGTGCCGATCGGGTTGGTGTCCGACATTTTGTAAACTAAATATTAAATTTCAAACACCGAAATTCAAATTCACCATGGCTCGTTTTACAGCAACGATTATGTAACCCACATTGTTGGTCAAGTTATATGATGTTACACGTCTTAATTAATTGTTCATTACCTTCTTTGTAAGTAATCAATAACATCTTTCACTTGTTTTTTGTAATTTTCTGTAATAATTTTGTAGGTCTTGAAAAAGATTTAATCAATAAATCGAAACGTCGACTTAAGAAGCATTTGAGTTTTTTCTGTTAATCGTATTACCCGAATTCTACCGTTTGCGTAGTAATTTTTATAAAATTTACTCTTTATATATATATATATATATATATATATATATATATGTATATATATATATATATATATATATGTATATATATATATATATATATATATATATATATATATATATATATATATATATATACGCATAAGTGAGGTTAGGATTTAGGGGAAGCCCCACGCTGCTTTCAATTTTCGGGGTATACCACTAAGCGGGGTCTTACTGTATAGATAGAGAATACTTACCAAATATCAAATTAAGCAGTTTATATAGATACTACGTATTATTCAAATTGTTTTTTAAAACAGTTTTACGAATGAAATTGACTGTTTTACAATGAAACAAATGGGAGACGGATCATGTTTTTTACGTTTCGCCGAAACTGGAAGGAGTGAGTTTTGCATCTCAGTTACTCCTAAGTAAAACGGCAGTGGTAATATGCAAACATAGAAACGGATATCAACCAGAGGCGCACACTAAGAATTTACAAAATTTTAGACAAAACTCAAAACGCCGCCCGATAGAGCAGTAAATATCGCGCCGTTGTTAATGTGTTAAATTTCGTCAAAATTGTGTTAGCGTGTGTAGCACTCAGTGGGAAGCACTCATTGTTGTATGGCTCGAGAGATTGTGCATCGAACGATACGTCATGTGATGGTAATAATTCTTGAATTAAAATTTTGAAATTAGGAAATTTAATTATTTCGTTTTATATGCAGTTTGTTTTCATTTATTTTGTGTAAACATGTTGTTACATATTACTCCTTCCTATATTTTATCCAAATAAAAAGATTATAAAAGTAGGTAATAGAGTAAAATAGATACCGATTTGACATACTTGTTTGAGGTGAATTTCTGGTTCTAGTACATTTATTAGTTGATACAGAGCCGTCTCTCTGTATTTCCCTTCTATGAAACTATACTGATAGTTCTGTAGTATTATGATCTGTTGTGTTCTATAAACTGACTATTTCTTGAGATTATGTTATACTAGTTTTAAATACATTCGGATTTAATTTGTTCTGTTGTCTTGTTATCTTTTACTGTGCTCATTAGCACAATCTTTAAGTACTTTATAAAGGGTCAAAGTGTTGGCATAGAGCAGCGGTGGCGAACCTATGGCACGCGTGTCACAGCTGACACGTAGAAAAAATTTATTGGCACGCAGGAAAAATAGCTTAATTTAGAGGAAAAGCGTAAATCATTTTTTTATTACACTGAATTAATAATACTACTATTAAATTACATATATTCAAAAAAATAG
This sequence comes from Phosphuga atrata, assembly GCA_944588485.1. Lineage (NCBI taxonomy): Eukaryota > Metazoa > Arthropoda > Insecta > Coleoptera > Silphidae > Phosphuga > Phosphuga atrata. The sequence goes on along the minus strand of OX155896.1, from coordinate 21,292,689 downwards.
TGGTAGTAGTTGTTTAATATATAATGATTTTAGATAGTTGACCCTATAAGGTGCAATTTTTGATTTTTTTAAATAAAACTTTTCATTTTGTATTTAAAAGTAAAAAAAATGAAGGACATTTACAAAGGGCCTAAGGGCGCGGTTAATATACTCAGATTTATGATTTATTTTGGCATTATTTGTTTATTTGAGAGTAAAAAAAAAACAGGGACATTTACTAAGGGCCTACGGATGTGGTTAATATATTAACCATCTGTGGTTAGTTAACCACACATGTAAAGGACTACATGCAAATTTAAAGCATCTCTAGTTAAAAAAATAATTACATTTTGAACAATAATTTATTGCAGTAAACTTTCATATTTTTTATTTTTCATTTACTATACACACAATCAATTTACTATACACACACTACTATTTTCGAATATCAACCTAAGTATACAATGTGTTCAAAATGTCTTTTGCATATCATTCTCTAGACTAACAAGTCATGTTTCCTTCACGTTGCCATGTATAATCGAGCTTTTAAATTTTTAAGTTTGTTAATTTTTCAACAAATTATTGTCATAATATTCTTCATCTTAAATGACTTATATTGGTTTCAACTTTTTTCCACAATTTTTAATCTTTTGTTTTTCTATTTTGCGTCTATAATGGAGTCATTAAAGCACTCATATGGGTGCGTTAATGGCTCTCCGAGTGCTTTAATAATTTAATTTTTCAAGGTTGGCACCGTTGAAATTCAGAGCTGTCATTGTCAAACTTTCGGTTATGTGATGTGTGAAATTCGAAAATACACAAATTGAATAGCCAATTTCATAATTGAATATTTTTTGTGCGCATGTGTCAATTTTCGCCATGTTTTCGGGCACTTTTTGACGTATAACCAGTGAAAATAACAAAATGTGCCCGAAACTTTCATATTCCCGCCTTTCAAACTAGGCGGATGCTTTACTTATAAGATTGAAATAAGATTCATAAGAAGGTTGAAATAAGATTTCAAATTTAATTTATTTTATAGAAAATCCGACATGTTAAACTGATATAAATCAGATTCAATTGACTGAATCTTCAGTCTTAACCACTTAACAGAACTTAACCACAGTTGAGGAATTAATAATAGATGAATTTTGTCCAATTAATATTGTCTATCAAGATTTACGCAATCTTGTAAATGGAAACTGTTTTGTCTATCAAGGTTTGGGCAACTCAATTGTCCATTTTATAATATCTAACAATGTTTGTATTGTAGATATAGATTGTAGATATGGTGGTGACGACTTGTACTGCGACCTTTATAGATCTATTGTACCCCACCCTCCTCCTCCAAGTGTTGGTGTACATACCCATTTAGAGCGCCTCCTCTAATCCTGATTCCTTTAGGAATTTCAGGATCTGGGTGGGATTCAAGACCTGCAGCTCCTCTGTGTTCAAGCAGTGAGCCCCAAGGTACATCTGTCTCTTGCGGAGTAATGCTCCGCAGTTTTTCAACAGATGTATGGGGGTTTCCTTTGCTAAGCCACAGAATCTGCATCCGTCATCTAGACCTAGGGCCTTGAGATGTTTCCTAAGTCTGCAGTGTCCCGTCAGGACTCCTGTCAGAATTCTAAGCTTGTTCCTGCTTAGTTTCAGGCAAGCTTTTGTTCTCTTCTGGTTAAAAGATCCCAGCATCACTTTGGATTGCCTTAGCCCTGGAAGTTCTTTCCAGGTTTTCATCCATTTTCCTCTTGTTTCTTTATCTAAACTTTTGTGGATGGTGTTGACACTCATGCCGCAAAAGGGTTCCGGACCTATAAAGGGGCTACTGGATCCCTTGTTTGCTAGGTGATCGGCTTCATCGTTTCCGTCTATACCAGTGTGTCCTGGTACCCAGTATAACGTTACTTTATTATCCCTGCCAAGCTTGTTCAGCTTCCCCACACAGTCCCATACCAGTTTGGATCTGATGGTGTATGAGCTAATGGCATTAATGGCTGCTTGGCTGTCTGACAGTATAGCAGTTCGTTTTTTTGCGATAATTCCTGTCGAGGTTAAACTGTGCACATCTTTCGATTGCGTTACCTCTGCTTGAAAGATACTTGGGGATGTTCCCATGGATTCGAAGTACCTGGTACGAGGTCCAAACACTCCTGCACCAGTACCTTCCTTTGTCTTCGACCCATCTGTATACCACTTGATGGCATTTTGCTCTATGTGGTATGCTGAGGATTCGTCGTTCCAATCGGCTTTACTACTGCACATTACTGTGTAGTTTTTCTCGAAGTGGTATTTGCATACCATTTCGTCTTTTGGTACTTCCAGCCAGGGGATCTTGGCAGCGAGGCTGTTTCGGTCTCTGCTCCCGATTATTTTACCTCTGCCCATTCCTCCCTTGCTGAATCTTACGATCGCCGATCTGGCGGTGCTCTCCACCACAAGGTGCAGCGGAGTCAGATCTAGCAGCCGCTCCAATGCTACTGTCGGACACGACCCCATCGCCCCCGTGATGCAGACACACGCCAGTCTTTGAATCTTCTCAAGCTGTTTCCTCATAGAGGCCACCTTGATTCTACTTCCCCACGTAACTGCCCCATAAGTGATTGCAGGTCTCACTATCATTATGTACATCCATCGCAGGATAGTGGGGTTACAACCCCACGTTTTTCCTGCCAGATTTCTGCACACCATTAGGGCGCGTTTGGCTTTACCTACCGCTGCCTCAGCGTGTCTATTCCATAGGCGTTTGCTATCTAGTGTGATACCCAGATACCTTATCTCCTGTTGGTATTCTACTGCCTTCCCATCTATGAGTATGGGATGTAGGCAGTTTAGTTTTCTCTTTCTAGTAAATGGTATCACCGTGGTTTTGCTCGGGTTGAGTTTCAGTCCCACTGTTTGACACCATCTACTAGTTACGTTGAGGCCTCTCTTAACAATTTCACAGAGCGTTCCCTCAAATTTCCCTCTAGCCATTATGACTATGTCATCGGCGTAACCTTGACATTTAATGTCTAGGTCGTTTAGCCAAACCAGTAGTTCATCAACTACAAGGCTCCACATTAGCGGTTATAGTATACCTCCCTGTGGGCACCCTCGAGTTGTGGAGATCTTAATGGTGTCTTTTCCCACTTGTCTCCGCCGTTCTAGTTCTCAGCATTTCTCCCATCCACTTTGAGATAGTGTTGTCGATATTCCTTTTTTCTAGGGCCGCCCTGACAGCCTCGTGTGAGGTGTTGTCAAAGGCTCCCTCTATATCCAAGAAGGCACATATCGCTACTTCCTTTGTCTCTAGTGCTGCTTCTATTTCGTTTGTCAGCTGATACAGGGCGGTTTTTGTGGATTTCCCTGCTCTGTAAGCATGCTGACTCCTGTGTAGTGGTGTACCTACCAGCACTATAGTCCTAAGGTAATTATCAATCACCTTCTCCATTGTCTTTAACATAAAAGATGTTAGACTAATGGGTCTAAATGACTTCGGTTGAGTGGTGTCTTTCTTCCCCACCTTCGGTATAAATACCACCTTAGCCCTTCTCCATAGCTCCGGTATATATCCGAGCGCTAAGCTACTTCCAAAGATATTTAGAAGATACGGCATTAGTTCTCTCTCTCCCTTTTGTAGGAAGGCAGGAACTAGTCCGTCCACACCTGGGGCCTTAAAAGTGCCGATAGCCCATCTGATTCGGTTTTCTGTACAGATGGACGCTGCCCTCCAGTCGGCCCGACTTGGTTTCCGTGGTTGCATCAAGCCCTCGGTCTCCCTGTATCCTCTACATCCCGGAAAATGGGTTCCTAGTAGGAGGAGAGCTCTTTGCTCTTCATCCTCCGTGAAGCTCCCATCCGGTTTCTTGAGAGTGGTTGTCATTTCCACTCTATCCTTCGCTAGTGATTTGTGCAGTCTAGCTGCCACCGGCGTGGATTCTATGTTTTCACAGAAGGTCCTAAAGTTTTCCCTTTTTGCCCTTCTGATCTCTTTGTTGTAGGTGGTAAGCACCTCGGAGTATTCTAGCCAATTTCCGTATTGCTTGGCTTTGTTGAAAAGCCTACGTTCTTTTGCTCTTAATGTAGACAAATTTTTGTTCCACCATTTTTCGTCCTTATGCTCCTTCACGGTTTTTACCGAGCAGATGGATTCAAATGCCGTGGTGATTGCTACATTTATTTCTCCTACAGCCTGCTCCAGCACAGTGTAGTGTTTGATACTACCCCGCACTGTCACCTGCTCTAGGTTTTCTTTTAGTTGGGAACTAAACATAGGCCACACAGTTTGTCTGGGGTTTCGAATGGGGGTTTTTCCTTACTCGCTCCTTTAAGCTCAAACTCTATGATCCTATGATCTGACATTGAGGGCTCACTTGAAACCCTCCACTTTTTGATTAGTTTACTTACGTTAGCGCTACCTACCGTAATATCCAGTACCTCATTTCTGACTTTAGTGACAAATGTTGGTGTGTTCCCAAAGTTGTACACAATTAAGTTTTCTTTAATGAGGTATTCTAAAAGGTACTCACCCCTCTTATTTGTGTCCGTGCTGCCCCACATCTCATTGTGTGCGTTCGCGTCACATCCCAGGATGAGTGGCAGCCTTCTCCTAATACAGTGTTCCACCAGCTTTTGTACTTCAATGTGTGGTGTGCTGTTACCATCGCCAGGGAAGTATGCTGATGCGATCACTACTTCGCGGAGGAGACCCTCGATCTTGATGAGGGCCTGAATCGGAACTAAATCCCGCGTTAAAAATTCTGAAAGACATAAGTAATTTATGCCCTTTCTTACCATAATGCAAGTTCTAGGGGAGACCTCACGGCTGTCCCATACCAACTTACATTCCCTGTTGCTAAGGCCTCTGATCTTACCTCCGTAGGTCCAGGGTTCTTGAAGCAGCGCTAGCCCTAGGTGCTGCTTGGTGAACATCCTAGCCATCACAGCTGAAGCTGTTTTGGCATGATAGTTGTTCACTTGGGCTATTTTGGTGCGCCTGCTGGTCTTTCTTGTTTTGTGACAGGAGGCGGCAAGTCCTCCTCTGTCCCTACAAGAACATCTACCTCTGCCTCCGTAGACATGGCTGGACTGCTCATGTCTTGAGTGTGAGGTCAAGGTCGTCTTCCCGGGAATCCGGGCTGACTTCCTTGTTCTCTGTGTCGGTTAGGTCCCTCACACATGGATTATTTTTACTTTTGGAATTCATATACATCCCACGAGTGGCAAGGGAACTAAAGGTACGCGAGGTCAGAGTCCCGCTTGACATGGTAAGGCTTGATACCCTCTGAGGTTGCCAGGTATCAGAGGGGCTCCGTTATCGATGGCCGGTTGCCCTTGGCCACCAACCAGTCCTTCCGGCACGGGTCGCATGACACCTTGGATTAAGGGTTTGGAAGTTCTTGGTTGTTCGCTCTCCGCTGACCGCTCCGACCGGAGTTGTACTCTGGTCGGTAACGTCTAACGGTTTATTGCGAAACTAAGCCCTCACACCACGACAAAGTGACTTCCAGAGTGAGGGAATGTTTGTATAACTCAATGTTGATTTGTTGTTGAATGTAGTCGATTTAGTTTTGTTAATCTAGTTTTGTCTTCAGTTCACGCTAATACGGTAACTGATTTAGCAATGTTTTTTTTTCAATCATTACTAAAGTTAACTGGCACCTCAGCATTTCATAATATGGATATTTACAAGAAAAATGGCACACGGCCTTATAAAGACATGCCACGCTTGGCATAGAGGTTAGAACGTCAGCTTATGAATCTGGGTTCCCGAATTCAATACGAAAACGATGTCCGATCGCATTTGTTCGAATAAAATCAATGTGTACCATCCATATATGTACCACCTTTATAGAGAGGATATGGCAAACTTAGGCACATGACAAAGACATTTCGAACCTAACAATGTTGGGGAGCATTTAATCTTTGCTACCATATTATAGACAATGAAAAGGGAGGTAGCAACCCTAGACAACCTAGCACAAGCAATGATAAGGGGCTGTAGAAAACTTGTATTGGTACCAAATCAATGATAAGGGGCAGTAATGGTACTATATCAAAGATGAGGGATGGTACAATCCTTGTACTAGTACCATATCATAAAGCTGTAAATAGGGGGAAAAAGTAATCTTCCAAACCTATCATTAGAATTGCAAATGGGGCAAGATACTTTCTGAACCATCATTACTAAGGGGGAAAGCATCCTACTTACTAGTGCAACATAATCCTTCTAAGAGAATATTTTTAAATAAATGAATTAGATGTAATTTGTTTTGTTGTCTTTTTTGTGAAGAAGTGAAGAATCTGTAAATAAAATATGACCCATGATTTTACGGACACTGTATAATATTTTCTATTGAAATCAAAAATCACAATTGTAGAATCGGTGAATTATCCTATCGAATAATTGCGGGACGGTGAATGTTGGTAAATTATTCTGTCGCGTTTGACCCCCTCTGGCTATGCCCATGGTAGAAGCTTTAGAATAATTTAGGCAACGTTTTCCTATGGCTGTATTTAATAGAAATCAGTTTAGAAGGCAGGTAATACGATCAATTGATTGATTTCGAAGTACTGGAAGCACTAACGACAAATCAAGAAATGTAAGGCCTCATATTAAGAAAGAGAAAGTTATAAATAACATCAGAAATGTCCAAGATGATGTCCAATCTATGATGAAATGTTCAATCCAAAACGAACCTACCAATTCAATTAGGAGACTAGCTCAACAGTTGAATTTAAATATTTAAATAAGGATTATTCGCCAAGAACTTCACATGAAACCTTATAAATTGCAAATGTACCAAGAACTTTTACCGCTCGATTATAATAAAAAACTGGCCGAATGTCGATGGTTCAATGAAAATATGAACGACGAAGTGTTAAATTTAATCTAAATCTAAAATTCCCAAAACATGCGCATGGAGTGTTGACAACCTGCATTTTTTTAGAGACCCCACTGCATCCAGATAAAGTTGGTGTATGGTTAGCAATATCGAGGCGAAGAATTATCAAAATTATTAATTCATTGTGTCTATCAAGCTCCTAGCACCTAGTATAGCTCCATAGCTCTCCATGGCCCTTTGGGTTGTTTTCAGTTTATTTAGGCATCCTTATGTTAGTGCCATGGTTTCTAAACCGTATGCTGCTACTGGCATGACGCATGAGTGGTATACCTTCCGCTTGAGGTTTCTGGGTATCTTTGTATTTTTTAGTTGAATCCCAACTTACCGAATGCAGCCCAGCTTAATCCTACTCTTCTTGAAATTTCCACCGATTGGTTTTGTATTCCTAGTTTAAAGGCGTGTCCTAGGTGGGTGCATTCAGGTACGTTTTCTATTATCTGTTTATCTACGATTATTTGGATGTGGTTTCTGCTAATAATTTTTGTTTTTCCTAGGTTCATTTTTGTTGGAAAATCGTGTCTGTTATGTCGTTCATCTTGTCGCTGATCAGAACGATGTTGTCGGCAAAGTGTAGGTGATTTAGGCGGCTTCCGTCGATTCTGATGCCTCTCTCTTGTCATGATAAGTTTTTAAAAACCTATTCGAGTGCCGTGGTAAAGGTTGATATAGAGTCCCCTTGGCGAACACCTTGGTTGACTGGAATTTTCCCTTTCATCATGTCTTTTTCGATTCTTGGAGCGTAGAAGTTTCGTATATATTTTTTATGATGTTGATATATCTCGAGTCTATTCCAGCATTTTCCAGCGCTCTTAAAATTGCCCATGTATGTACTTGCCCATAAATTGTACTAAAATGTTTTCGAAAACCTGCTTGCTCGACTGGCTGGTATTGGTCCAGTTTGCTGGTTAGCTTGTTTGTTAATGTTTTAGTTAACAATTTATATAGGTGTGATAACAAGCTTATAGGTCTATATGTTCTGGCTAGCCCCTTTTGTGAATAATATGATCACTTCTGCGTTACGCCAGTTATCGGGGATTTTCAATTTGACATTTGTTCAATAAGATTTTGACATTGTCTCCTCCACTCCTACTTTGATCATATTCCCTGTAATCTGTCCTCTACTGGACTTTTCCTGTTCTTCATCTGTTTCATTACTGCTCTTCAAAGTATTTCGCTCTTACTGATTTATGGGATCTCTTTCGTCCCGACGTTTAGAATGTTCCTCTTCTCGAGTTTTGGGTTTGGAGTCGTAGAGCTGTATAACGATTTGTAGAAGGTATGAACAGCGGAAAATATCTCCTCTTTGTTTATGACTATTATTCCTTGGTCGTTCAGTATCTTAGTTATTTTTGTTCTGTCTTTCGCCCTTTTTGACGATAGTAGTACCTTCATGTTTATGTTGTCTTATATCGTGCTTTGTATGAGTTTTAGTTTTTTAGGTCTTTCCGGAATTTTTTTTTGATTTTTTTTTAATAACATCCATAAAAAATTGTGTAGCTCTTCGAAACAATCAGTCCATTTTTTTAAATATTAAGAAAATTATTATTATTATTAAGAAAATTCAATATTAATTTTTTTAATAAATTTCGCCTCGCTTCCAGGGTTTGACTCTTCGATTGTATCGAGTTTCTGCGTTAACTTTAATGGAACAAATCCAAAATATCTAACGTCTATTTGCTCCAACACATCATTTAAGACAGTTTTCACATCGGAAAAGCTGACACTTTAAAACTTTCAATTTCTTTAATAGTGATATGAAATACAACAGCTTGACTATGCATGGAATGCAATGTAACTTCAGATAACTCGTTTTCGAAATATATTTCTTCTTCTTAATTTTTGTATTATTTTTTTGATATTGTGGGACACTGGTATAAACTTAAAAAAAAGTACGAGCGCAAAGGTTCAAACTTTTTTTTTTGAATATCCCAACATATGTTTGTATTTTATTTCTGCTTCCTTACAAAAATCTTTAAGATTGATGACTCTCGCTCTTGCATTAATCTTTTTTGCACACTATTTTCACCTTTCCTTTTGAGTCCTTTAAAATTAATTTTAGTTTTATCTGCAGATTGAGCGATTATTTTTTCTTTCAAATTACGGTAAGTTATTATATTAAGAATATGCTCTGAGAGAAGTGCTGAAGTTTCTCCTGATACAGAATCTAAAATTAATAGTATAACATTTACTCCACTTACGAGGGAAAAGTATCACATTAAAATGGGATACATTTTTATTTTTTTATGATTTGAAGCATCTGATGAAATTGTAATATATTTTGCTTTTTCCAAATCTTTAAAAAATTGGAATGATTAATTTTGGAGTACATTATCTACTATCGCTTCGCATTTTGCTCGCACTCAATTAAATTTTTTTTTCAAGCAGTCTACACACTATATTTCACGTAGCCGGCGCGAGTGGCGTAGTGGTGACGCTCGTGGCCTTATTGGTGGCCGCGTTAGAGCGGTAACTGACGAGTATATAGGCCCGAGTTCTATTCCCAGCGTCCGGCCGCATTAGTTCCAGAAAGACAAATGTGAAAAATGGCAATTAGCGCAATTTACTATAGCAGCAGGTTTTCTGGGCCTAAGTGAATGTGAAAGAATACAATAGGCTACCAATAGGCCACAGTGTTCGAAGGCTCGGCAAACCCGGTAATCACATCGAACCAAACTTAAATATATATATATATATATATATATATATATATATATATATATACATATATATATATATATATATATATATATATATATATATATATATATTTCACGTACAATCAATCCATATTACGAAACTATGGTTATGGCATATTGTATGATATGGAAATGTTCCCTCAGGTATTGCTTTTTTTTCCAACGAATGAAAAAGTGATATTTTTCAAGTAGTCAATCACTTTAACGATGATGCTGCCGAATGCAGCCAGCAGCTTCATCGTCGAATAAAACATTGCAAGAGTGATAAAAATAACACTTACATTAATGAATGTAAATGTTATGTTTATCACTCTTGCAGTGTTTTGTTTTTGCCGCTATGCCACTATTAGTAATACTGAATTCTGAGCAAAAAAATGTGCATTTTACAACAGTGTCATCATTTTTGTTATCAACATTCTCTATCAATATAGAAATCAACACAAGAAAAAGCAACTGATCATTGATATAGAAAATATTCTAGTGAGCTGCGTACTATCTGTCCGACTTTGTTTTCAGAATTAATAAAATTACTTGAGAACTGAATTTGTTGGAATCCTCGACTTTCTCATACTAGCGAACTACTGACGTTTTATTTTGTACTATTGTCTGTCAGATCTACTATATCTGCTACTGCCTGCCTACTCTTGTTCATCTAGTCTTATCTGTCCAGAGTGTAAAGTGTAGTTTATATAACTCCCAAGGTGACTCATAGACATACCTTTGACTCTCACCTCGAGTAGTCTCTGCCCTTTAAACATCTCCCTGTATTACTTATTTTTTAATTTTTTTCTCATTAAAAGTTTTTTACTTGTGTGACTAGTAAATATCGTTTAAAATGGATAAAAAACATATCTACGACCAAATTTCGATGAGTACCCGTATCTGATAAAGCAAGGTCAGGCATATCTGCAGTAGATAAGAAATGCGATTCAAAATTTTCTTTCACAAAATTAAAATTGGATTTTCTAAATGTTATTTGAATGTTGTAGGACACAATAATAACTCTGCATGACAATCAATCCATATCCGGCTAATATTACTGGGTCCTGTTCCAGCATCTCTAGTACTAAACATGTGTAGGAAGATATGTTAAAATAGGTCTTTCTGCAATGAAAGAATTAGATTTCGAAAAGAACATATTTCATTTTGGTACAGAAATTGTAGATAACGTAATAGCGTGTTTCAGTGGTATAGCACGTCAACTAGATCATTTTCTAAATCTAATAAACAATGTTCATCCCAAAATTAAATTCACGAGGTAGAGAACATCAACAAAATATCTTTGAACAACAACAAAATATTTTTAGACTTTTCTTTAATTCAGAAAAACAACAAAATATAATTTTATATATATATATATATATATATATATATATATATATATATATATATATATATATGTACTAAACATGTGTAGGAAGATATGTTAAAATAGGTCTTTCTGCAATGAGAGAATTAGATTTCGAAAAGAACATATTTCATTTTGGTACAGATATGTAGACAACGTAATTACGTGTTTCAGTGGTATAGCTCGTCAATTAGACTAATTTCTAAATCGAATAAACAATGTTCATCCCAAAATAAAATTCACGAGGTAGAGATCATCAACAAAATATCTTTCAACAACAACAAAATCTTTTTAGACCTTTCTTTAATTTATAAAAACAACAAAATAGAATTTTATACATATATATATATATATATATATATATATATATATATATATATATATAAATATATATATATATAAATATATATATATATATATATATATATATATATATATATATATATATATATATATATATATATATATATATATATATTTATATATATGGGCCCTGTCGCATTCCAATGTCCACCATCTGTGTTTTCGTTTTCGTGGCGGTTGACCGAGTTTCCTTGCTGATTTCTGGATTGTCGGAAGAAGTTCGTCCCATGTTTGTGTGTCGGTCTGTAGTGATTGTGCGAAGTCATCCGCGTGTTCTCTTAGGTATTTTGGATCTATACGCGGGAATTTAGATTTTTGACACTTCCTTCTGTTAGGTAAGAAGCATGTTTTAATTTGTGAAAGATAATGGTCGGACTCCACGTAACCCTTGCGTACCCTCACATTCATGATTTCTGGGGAGGATTTTCTGGTTATCGCTACGTGATCGATTTGGTATTCCCCGATGTGGTTGATTGTTGATTTCCAGGTTGTCATTTTGCGTGGTGGTTTCTTAAAGTGTGTGGACATTATTTGAAGGTTAGCCATACCACATATGTTGATTAGGCGATGTCCATTGGCATTTGTCTTTTTGTGTGCCGAGAAATTCCCAGTGATATACCTGTGCTCCCTTTCTCTGCCGATTTGTGCATTGAAATCTCCGAGGAGGATCTTAATATGGTGTTGAGGGATCTTGTTGAGTGCCCGTTCTAGCTGTGACCAGAACTTCTCCACTTTGTTCTTATCAGGGTCATTGTTAATCGGAGCATGTGCGTTAATCAGTGTGTAGGCCTTGTTAGCGCATTTAATTGTGAGTAGGGTTTTAAGATCCGTTCCGAAGGTGATGAGAAATCTAGCACAGAGTTCTGGATACTGTTATGTACTAGAAATGCGGTTCCCAATATATGTAGATTACTATTTCTTAGCTTGACTGCAGGATTTCCCTTGTAGATACGATATCCACCAGAGTCAAAGTGATCACAATCACGAAATCGTGTTTCTTGCACTACAAGTAGGAGGATACTGAATTTATCGCAGGTGTCCGTTAGCGTCTTTATTTTTCCCGTTTTGGTCAGCGACTGTACGTTGAGAGTACCAATGAAGTGCTTACTCTTGGGTTTGAGGAGTTTTGGGAAGTTCCGACTCTTCCCTGCATGATGTCCTGGTCCCCCAGAATCCGAATAACCAGGTTTGCCTTCGCTCGTCATAGCTACGGCCTGAGGTAATTGCATTGTATCTTGTGTTTCCATCATGCCAAGATCGTGGTTGATTTTAGCTAGTGGGCTCGCGCCCAGGGCGAGTGAGTCGCTGATAATATATTCCATTCACTCTCATCGTACGGGTAGTAAGTCCGTACGGCAGCAGATGTTTTGCTGTGTTTGGCATTATTATCATCTCCGTTTTGCCCATTTTTTCGGGGGAGCAAAATTAAAAATCTGGCACATGCCAGAATTTCATGGCCAACTATATATATATATATATATATATATATATATATATATATATATATATATATATATATATATATATATATATATATATATATATATATATATATATGTATAGTTGGCCATGAAATTCTGGCATGTGCCAGATTTTTAATTTTGGGCAGAAAGGAGATAATAATAATGCCAATGAAAGCAAAACATCTGCTGCCGTTCGGACTTACTACGCGTACGACGAGAGTGAATGGAATATATTATCAGCGACTCCCTCGCCCTGGGCGCAAGGCCACCAGCTAAAATCAACCACGAACTTGGCATGATGGAAACACAAGATACAATGCAATTACCTCAGGCCCTAGCTATGACGAGCGAAGGCAAACCTGGTTATTCGTATTCTGGGGGACCAGGACATCATGCAGGGAAGAGTCGGAGCTTCCCAAAACTCCTGAAACCCAAGAGTAAGCACTTCATTCGTACTCTCAACGTACAGACGCTGACCAAAACGGGAAAAATAAAGACGCTAACGGACACCTGCGATAAATTCAGTATCCTCATACTTGCAGTGCAAGAAACACGATTTCGTGATTGTGATCACTTTGACTCTGGTGGATATCGTATCTACAAGGGAAAGAACCACATCTTCTGCAGTCAAGCTAAGAAATAGTAATCTACATATATTGGGAACCGCATTTCTAGTACATAACAGTATCCAGAACTCTGTGCTAGATTTCTCATCACCTTCGGAACGGATCTCCCTACTCACAATTAAATGCGCTAACAAGGCCTACACACTGATTAACGCACATGCTCCGATTAACAATGACCCTGATAAGAACAAAGTGGAGAAGTTCTGGTCACAGCTAGAACAGGCACACAACAAGATCCCTCAACACCATATGAAGATCCTCCTCGGAGATTTCAATGCACAAATCGGCAGAGAAAGGGAGCACAGGCACATCACTGGGAATTTCTCGGCACACAAAAAGACAAATGCCAATGGACATCGCCTAATCAACATATGTGGAATGGCTAACCTCCAAATAATGTCCACACACTTTAAGAAACCACCACGCAAAATGACAACATGGAAATCACCAATCAACCACATCGGGGAATACCAAATCGATCACGTAGCGATAAACAGAAAATCCTCCCCAGAAATCATGAACGTGAGGGTACGCAAGGGTTACGTGGAGTCCGACCATTATCTTTCACAAATTAAAACATGCTTCTTACCTAACAGAAGGAAGTATCAAAAATCTAAATTCCCGCGTATAGATCCAAAATACCAAAGAGAACACGCGGATGACTTCGCACAGACATCACTACAGACCGACATCATCACTACAGACCGACACACAAACATGGGACGAACTTTTTCAGACAATCCAGCAATCGGCAAGGAAACTCGGTCAACCGCCACGAAAACGAAAACACAGATAGTTGACGTTGGTATGCGACAGGGCCCATATATATATATATATATATATATATACATATATATATATATATATATATATATATATATATATGTATATATATATATATATATATGTATATATATATATATATATATATATGTATATATATATATATATATATATATATATATATATATATATATATATATATATATAGGTATAAAATTCTAATTTGTTGTTTTTATAAATTAAAGAAAGGTCTAAAAAGATTTTGTTGTTGTTCAAAGATATTTTGTTCATGTTCTCTACCTCGTGAATTTAATTTTGGGATGTACATTGTTTATTCGATTTAGAAATTGGTCTAATTGACGAGCTATACCACTGAAACACGTAATTACGTTGTCTACATATCTGTACCAAAATGAAATATGTTCTTTTCGAAATCTAATTCTCATTGCAGAAAGACCTATTTTAACATATCTTCCTACACATGTTTAGTACATATATATATATATATATATATATATATATATATATATATATATATAAATAAATAAAAAAAATAAATCTTCGGATTGCACCCAAAGTGGATGGCGCTAAGTTTTCATGGCTTTCAAATCTTTTTCTTCTTCTTGGCCCAGATTTCCTACATTTTCTGTGAGTGTGCCTGTTTTCTTTCTTCGGTCCAGGAGGTTCCAGTAATTTTCTTGGTCTCATTCTTCATTTCCCACTGGTGTATTTGATGTCTGAGAGTCGTTCTGTCCTGAGTATCTGTGATGTTTGCTGCTTCTAGGTCTTGTGTTACTTGTTGGTTACCACCTGGGGTATAGTAAAGTTTTGGTTGAACTGCCATGGTTGCTTGTTTGAGTTTGCCTGGTTGGGTACAGGGCTTCTAGTACTACTGGCTGTTGAGGCCTTTGTAGACATGTATTTGCAGCCGCACCGCTGGTGAACAGACGCTGACCAGGTTGCCGGTGGATGCCACTGCAGACGCGACCTGGGTTTCGGTGTTCGTCCCTCTTGTTTCCTAGTTGTCTGGTACTTATCCGTCAAACCAACAGAAAGGTCACTCTTATCATAGTGTCTGTGCAAATTTATCGTTTGACAAATGTCAAATAAATTTGTCAAAAATTTATCCCAAAATTAATCTAAATGTTCTCGCTAAATACGTTTTCCTCATGTAAATTTCTGAAACCTCTCTGTCCCAGTGTTCCTTATTGCTTTCCTCACTGTTTTTAAATTTTTAAATTCATAATTTCTGATACTTTTAGTTATTTTTATAGAGCACTATTTTTCAAACAGACTTGTTACCGTAACTAGGGTAAAAAAAAAAAAAAAAATTATATATATATATATATATATATATATATAAAATTATATTTTGTTGTTTTTATGAATTAAAGAAAGGTCTAAAAAGATTTTGTTGTTGTTCAAAGATATTTTGTTGATGTTCTCTACCTCGTGAATTTAATTTTGGGATGAACATTGTTTATTAGATTTAGACATTGATTTAAAAACACTGCAAGAGTGATAAACATAACATTTACATTCATTAATGTAAGTGTTATGTTTATCACTCTTTGCAATGTTTTATTCGACGATGAAGCTGCTGGCTGCATTAAGCAGCATCATCGTTAAGGTGATTGACTACTTGAAAAATATCACTTTTTTATTCGTTGGAAAAAAAAGCAATACCTGAGGGAACATTTCCATATCATACAATATGCCATAACCATAGTTTCGTAATATGGATTGATTGTACGTGAAATATATATATATATATATATATATATATATATATATATATATATATATATATATATATATATATACATATATATATATATATATTTAAGTTTGGTTCGATGTGATTACCGGGTTTGCCGAGCCTTCGAACACTGTGGCCTATTGGTAGCCTATTGTATTCTTTCACATTCACTTAGGGCCAGAAAACCTGCTGTTATAGTAAATTGCGCTAATTGCCATTTTTCACATTTGTCTTTCTGGAACAAATGCGGCCGGACGCTGGGAATAGAACTCGGGCCTCTATACTCGTCAGTTAGCGCTCTAACCCGGCCACTAATAAGGCCACGAGCGTCACCGCTACGCCACTCGCGCCGGCTACGTGAAATATAGTGTGTAGACTGCTTGAAAAAAAAAAAATTAATTGAGTACGAGCAAAATGCGAAACGATAGTAGATAATGTACTCCAAAATTAATCATTTCAATTTTTTAAAGATTTGGATAAAGCAAAATATATTGCAATTTCATCACATGCTTCAAATCATAAAAAAATAAAAATGTATCCCTTTTTAATGTGATACTTTTCCCTCGTAACTGGAGTAAATGTTATACTATTAATTTTAGATTCTGTATCAGGAGAAACTTCAGCACTCCTCTCAGAGCATATTCTTAATATAATAACTTACCGTAATTTGAAAGAGAAAATAATCGCTCAATCTGCAGATAAAACTAATATTAATTTTAAAGGACTCAAAAGGAAAGGTGAAAATAGTGTGCAAAAAAGATTAATGCAAGAGTGAGAGTCATCAATCTTAAAGATTTTTGTAAGGAAGCAGAAATAAAATACAAACATATGTTGGGATATTCCAAAACGACATGACTTTGGTTAAAACCTGCTGTGGAACGGGTAATCAAAAAGTTTGAACCTTTGCTCTCGTACTTTTTTTTAAGTTTATACCAGTGTCCCACAATATCAAAAAAATAATAAAAAAATTAAGAAGAAGAAATATATTTCGAAAACGAGTTATCTGAAGTTACATTGCATTTCATGCATAGTCAAGCTGTTGTATTTCATATCACTATTAAAGAAATTGAAAGTTTTAAAGTGTCAGCTCTTCCGAGGTGAAAACTGTCTTAAATAATGTGTTGGAGCAAATAGACGTTAGATATTTTGGATTTGTTCCATTAAAGTTAACTCAGAAACTCGTTACATTCGAAGAGTCAAACCCTGGAAGCGAGGCGAAATTTATTAAAAAAATTAATATTGAATATATATATATATATATATATATATATATATATATATATATAGATATATATATATATATATAGATATATATATATATATATATATATATATATATATATATATATATATATATATATGGAAAACCTACTAATGTTAACCTTTCTCATCAAATCACCCAATAACACACACTTCAATCCTTTCAATCCTTTTCAGTTACTACAGAGAATGGTTTCCCAATAAAACTCATCTAAAATTTAATTAATAACAGTCGATCTCAAGTAACAATGGCTCAAATATATCCGAGAACTCGAAATTCAGATAAAGTTTTCGCAATAAATCGCAAACGTCCTATGAAATCGTATATGTAATTCATTGTTCTGAATGCAATAGCGTGTCCTACAACATCAAAATCTTGCATAATTGCACAACAAAGGCCTTAAAAACTGAATCTTCTGGTGTTGTTAGAAATTTTCAAACGGAGCCATAACCTGTCCGTTAACCCACTTAATCTTTTCGCCACTTGTTAATCTCGCACAATCGTCTCCAGGTAATTCCCCAGTAGCAGAAAGGAAGCACCCCCGCCAAAATACCTGGTATAAATACAATCAATTATGAATTTGTAAACCACTTGAAAATTACCTTCACCAATCGAAATTCGAGTCATATTAAATGTTTAAATTTTATATAACTGTGAATATCAAGTTATATGTAAAAATATTATATAACTGTGAATAACAAGTTGTATAATATTTGTACAATAACTCTATACAGGTTGCGCTAGGACAAGATGAAAAATCTGTAAAGTTGAACATTTTCTGGTCCAAAGTACTGTTAGGGCTACTTTTCCAAAAGCAAAGAACAAGTGGAAAATTTTATTATGTTTTTCTGAGGGTCTTTCGGATAATTTTTTCTAGGGATTTTCTGTCCCTCTGGTCAGTATTCAAATATAAAATTCGACCATCAACAGTTCCTAAAACTCAATTACTTTCTGGTTTCGCGCAATTTTTCGGAAATTCCGGAAATTTAAAAAAGGATTATTGACTACAAACGCGCCAAATAAGACGACCATGTTTGTGACTTCAGACTAGTACAATAATGACTCAATAATACAATATTAAAATTTATTAATATGTTGACGATAATCTCAAGATTTACTTCATACAAACTTAAAACACTCATGTAATCAACTGCATGTAATGACAAATAGAAATTCACATTTTGACGTCACACGCGCTCGAAAAATGTCGGCCTGTTAGTCCAGTCATCTTTGTAAAAAAGGGGTCAATCTCGGAATGTAACGGAAAAGCTGAATTTTTGTATAGACCTTTATATAAGTATTACAAATGTTGTCTCAAAAGTTACATATGCCAACATGTAAGCGTCCTTAGATATTCAAGGCCAAAGGTAGCAAAATCATTTTTTTGTGAATATCTCGTTTTATCTGCCTCTTATCGTACTTGCATTTATTATGGAAGTTGTAGAGAATAAAATTCTCTACAAATTTTATTTGAAACCTTATTTTATACTGTTTTTGAGATAGAGGGCGCGGAGTGTGGAGCGCTGATGAGCAGCCATACCTACATTAGCGCAAGGTAAATCCTGAAGTCCAATTTATTATACCGTTTTTCTTACTTAATTGAAGTAAATCATTCTAAATACATATGAATGAATGACTGCCATTTACTTTTTAAAGATTGTTTCAAGTAAATGTTGCCTAAGGCTACGCCGTAGGCGGTCCTTCCGTGAGCTCCAAATTTGGCATACTTTTTTCCGCATTTTGGCGGTATCTCAGCAATGGCAACTGTAGTGTTGTCTTCCAGGCCTAGAATTGTGACTGGCTTATCCCTGTGCACGAGAGACTTCACGTATCCCCACAAAAAAATAGTCTAGTGGCGTCAAATCGCATGATCCAAAACGTGAAATTAATTGCTCACCAAACTCGCCTCTCAATAGGTTCATAAACAAGTCCAATTCTTCCATTTTGGGCAAAAAGTCATCATTGACACTGGCCGATACAGAAGCAATATTTTCGGTACGCACTCTTCGCATTCGGGTTGGTGGATTAATGTCCAATAAAGTGAAACTGGTGCAAAATGTGGTCACAACAGCTTAATTAGCCTGTTCGGTGAGTCGATTATGACGAAAATAAAATGCAAGTAATTTACGAAACACATTTCTCACACAGCACGAATTTTGATAATGAAATTCAATGATTGGCAAGCGTTGTTCGTTTGTTAGTGTATTCATGGTGAAATGGCAAACCTCACTGAGCATTTTTGACATTGCCAAATGTGTTGATTTTTTTTACACTGAAAAAAATTACACTGAAAACCAAATAAATCTAAATAAAAAATTACCCTATATATTTTGTTACGTTACCCGAAGCAATGAATAATTCGGGGAGAGCCCCGAAATTTTTATTACTCCTTGGCACATTTTGCTCACGATGAGTTGCGTGAGTCGTTCAGTGCGTCAAAGCGAGTAAGAAGACAGAGCGAACGGATTACACAACGCATCCTAAAGGAGTAACACACAAAGGAGTAACAGAAGATATTCCGAGGCCCTCCCGAATATATTAGCTAGCGTGTAGGATTGACTTTGATTAGACTACTAGTTAGTAGTATAAATCTAATAATAACAAAAGTATTTTTTTTCCGTTTTCAAATTGAAAATAAATTTTTGAACTCTGTACCGAAAACAGGCCGAGCGCGTTGTGACGTAATAATAGAAATTATTCTACTAGCGCATTTAATGGCGCGCAAGGCATTGTTGATACAGTAGTTGTAGTAGACATGTCAAATCTTAAAAGTTATCGTGTTTGTTTCGTATCATCGTGTAGAAACTCCTCAAGAAAAAGAATGCCTCAAAAAATGTTTTTAAATGTAGTAGTACACTTGTTACACTTTGTTAAACTGCGCCGAATAAATCCTAAAACGAAATTTTTTTTAAGAATATTCAGTTTCCTACTCAAATTTGCAATTTGATCAATATTAGCTGTCAGTCTTTATGAACCCTTTATCACACATTTTTTATTTGATAAAATTAGTTTTTATAAAAATCAATAGAGACAACAATATAGAAACGTAAACCGTGTACAATTTTAGATTTACTTTATCATTACTACGCCACAAAAAAGACGACCAATCATGTTCATAAATTTTATCACTTTTAAACTATTTATAATTAATTGAAAAAAAATGACTTTTTCGCATCGAACATCCAAATTATTTACAACAACCCAATTGGAACTGTTACTTTCCAATTGGGTTGTTGTAAATAATTTGGATGTTTAATTATAATAATTTGGAATGTTGTTGTGCAATTTATATAAGAGAAGTGTCTCTCTGGAATTATCTGTTTAGTCTTGTCTGTTTAGTCTTCTTTCCTAGTTCATGTCTGTCTTGTCTCGTCTGCCTAGTATTATTTGTCTATTCTTGTCTGTCTAGTCTTGTCTGTTTAGTCTTGTCTGTCTACTCTTGTCTGTCTAGTCTTGTCTGACTAATCTTGTCTGTCTAATCAACTTATTACTGGACATGGGAACTTACAAGCACATCTACATAGATATGTGGACAAGAAGACACTGCTGCAGATTTGCTATTCAATTGCAAATATTCTGACCAGTGGAGATTCAAAATTAAAATTGCTATGAAGAGAGCAGGATGTATTTGGCCGAGAAACGAAGAAGATTTAAGGAATATTGAGAAAAATAGAAAATGGTGGCTGATTTTCGAAAATAATGCCAACAATTAAAGAAACTAGACCATGACCTAAATTCATATACGTACATTGGAATGAATTTTTTTTTGAACGAAAAATATTGTAAAAACTGGTTTTAAATTAAAAATTATTATGTTTTATGTTTACATGCTTTTATAAGTGATTATATAAATTTGAAAGAAATGTGATGTTTAAATAAATAAACAAATTAACAAAAGTCTATAATTTTGAAAAGTTAAAAATTATTAACTTTTGTTAATTTGTTTATTTATTTAAACATCACATTTCTTTCAAATTTATAGAATCATTTATAAAAGCATAAAAACATAATAATTTTTAATTTAAAAGAACTAATTTAGAGCCTATGATTAAGGTTTTAGTTGTACACCGAAGCTAGTAAGGCAAATTAATTATTACATTATAAAAGATTTTTTTATATCCCATTCCCAATAATATATAAAAAATGAAAAAAAAAATGAAAAACAGAGATGTTTTTAATAGGCTCTTGATTTCATCGGATCCAAAAATTACAAATTTCCGAAAACTACCGCAAAAAAATGAAGCCGTTTTTTTCGCAACCTAGTGCAAGCAGAGTGTGTTTTAATCTATCGATTTTTTTGCAGAAATTACAGCTCCAATTTTGGAATCAGATGAATCAGATACATCTGATGGTGATTAATAATTTTAACATTTTTACAATCAATTTTAATAAATAATGTTGTTTTCGGTTTATTCTCTTTTTTATTGAAAACTCATTTAAGAGAACCAAATTCTATGAAACAGTAGGTTTTTCTGAAAATCAACGAGAAAATCAACGATCAGTTAATCAGTTGATCAAGTTTCAATGCAGTTTCGTGATCAGCGACTTCCAAAACCCCTAAATCCCAAGTATCAAGAAAATTGAACGCTTTTTCGAAAAAATATCTGCCATATTGCATCCGCCATTTTGAATTTCAAATTTTTTAATTCAGTTTCTTGATCAGCGATATCAAGAACGCGAGGAGACCAAAAATCACAATTTTTTAACGATTCCTTCATATTTTGGCCACCTTTTTGGGATTTCAGAGCACTGCGCGCAGAAGTAAGATTTTTTTGTGAAAGTTGTCGTCAGTTTGCATCTGGTACAGAGAATAATTAGAGAATGTGGAACGCTTACAACGGTCGGTTGGCTTCAGTTATTGAGCTAACGCAATCTTATACGAGCGGAGAGCCAAATCCTTCTACAAAATTCGCCACAAACTGGTCACACTGATATTCAACGCATGCAATGGGCGTGGAATCGACATCGTGTCATCGATTCATCATCATCGATTGCATCGATTGCTCACGTACACTCTCTTGAACGGCCACGGTATTTTTTTAATTTCGAGCATTAAGTTGTCGCGCAGGCACTGGGACATTACGCAATGTGTAAGTTGTTTCGAATTTTTGCACCAAACGTTCAATAGTCCGCCTTCCGTCCAGAAACCGTCCAGACCGAAAATTGGCGTAAGCGCGCCTTTTTTTATTAAAGTGAACTTTAATAAAAAAAGTTTTATATTTTCCAAACGTTGTTGAAGCGTATATCTCTCCACGGTTAAATGGCATAGACTGACGTTCCAAAATATGAAAGGATTGCGAAGCCATCTTCACTCCTATTTGAGAAATGCCTAAAACAAAATGCGTCGTCCCTACTGAAAAACCCAATACGTTTCCTGCCGTTCCGATTTAATTCCCGGAAAAATGAATCTTCTCTTAGTTACTTCTGTGGAGACTAATAATGTCATGTCTATTTTACGTTTGAAGAAAATAACATTTTACAAGAAAGTGCAATTATTATTTTAATAAGTAAACAACTTCTTTTGAATTTGATATATACATAAAGATATATATTATATTCTATATTTCTGATATAATTCCAACAATTTATTCGAAATATTCTTAACTAAATGTGAGAGTGTAATAAATACTTTTACTACACAAATTGATTTATCTATGTCCCATTTGCATACTGTACAGTTTGTGATAAAGGCCCTTAAGGCTCAACAATTCAGAGTGTGTCCCCATCTCGGAAACTACCCCTTTATTTATTACACAAATCACATCGGCGTCTTGGATCGTCAGTAGACGATGAGCAATGGTTATGCAAGTCCTTCCAGCTTTAGCATTATCTAATGCTTCTTGCACAATCTGAAACAAAAAAATATATATATAAATTCTTCGTTCACTTCGGCAAAGAGTTTAGGTTAGATTTTACAAAAGATAAACAAAACAAAGGGGTAAGAAGAATTTTTGTTTTGTATTTATTAATTATCACTCATCGGCAGTCTAAATTGTAGTACAGAATTAGGTCGTAGAAGTGGATAAGGATTTTTAGAATCATATAAGAAAATCACCTTTGTTTCAAATTTTTAGAAAAATATAGTTATAAATATACACTGCCCAAAACAATTAGCGGGTCATTAATTTGTGCCTTCATAAAATTCAAACGGGAAATTACATGCAATTAAAATTAAGAACATCTGAAAGACGCTATATTTAATATTTGCATCACGTGTCAGGATCATATACTTTTAAAGTATCCGTAATAATTAACAACTACTAGGGATGCATCGATACGCACTTTTGCCGATACGATACCGATTCAGATTTTAAAAAAATGACGATACCGATAGCAATGCAGTCAGCGCAGGTTTCAAAAGGTGTAAAAAACTGTGGATTTAGGATAGAAATCTTCTTCTTAGGGTGCCTTCTCTCTACGGAGGTTGGCTATCATAAGGGCAATTATTATTTTGGATGTTGTGGCTCTCAATGAGTCGATTGAGCTACATTTAAACCAGTCTCGTAGGCTTTTCAGCCAGAATATACGTCTTCTTCCTATTGATCTTTTCCCGCTTATTTTCTCCTGTATTATCAGCCTCAATATTTCATATTTTTGGCCTCGCATAATGTGTTTTTCTAGTTTTCTTATCTGGATTGTGAAAGTTAGTTCTGTTTCTTTTCCCATTCGGTTTAATACTTCTATAATCGTTATCTTATCGGCCCACGGGATCTTCAGCATTCGTCGATATACCCAGAGCTCAAAAGCTGCAATTTTCTTCATGTTTTGTTTTTTCAACGTCCACGCTTCTATGTCGTACATTAGTAATGGAAATATATAACAGCGCACAGTGCGTAGCCTTGTTTTTAGATTTAAGTTCTTCGTGGTCCCTCGTCATCTAAGTTATTCGTCTATTTATTTCCACACCGTCATTTTCATCATTTATTATTGTGTCTAAGTATTGGTACGTTGCCACTCTCTCAATGGTTCTCTTGTTGATATAAATTGTGTTTCCATTGTTTTATTATTTTATGTCCTAGTGATGCTGGCTCTATAAAGCATGTTTCTTCTCTTTCGTGGTAAAACAGTTCTTTGATGTACTCTTCCCATCGTTTTAGTTTTGTTGGTATATCCAGTATTATGTTTCCATTTTCATCTTTTATAAAGCCCTGTTTTTTCTTTCCTGTGACTTGTTTTATCCTGTGACTTGTTTCTTTCCATGTTCTTCTATTTCTTGACATTGTTCTTTTAGGTGTTTTTCCTTGGCTTCGTTTATTTTATTTCTGATGGTTTAGTTGATGTTTTTATACTTCTTTACATTTTTCCCTTTTTATTTTCCTCTCTCGCCTATGAAATCAAAGATTTCCTTCGTCATCCACCCTTTTTTTTCTTTTTATTATTACGCGAAATTCTTAAAATGATTACGCGAAAGTCGATTTCATAAGTCTGATTGGATGAGACCTGCCGTTGAAAATGGCCTTTCAGATGCGACAGAACTAATTTGGAAACTGAAATACATTTGTGCCAAATTTGTGTCAAATTTTATATAAAAGATTATAGCGCCAGAAACGGAGAGGATTTACTTCTCTTGATATATTGGGGTATCTCAAATTTATCTCTAGTTCTTCTTTGAGAGAATCAGTGCTCAAGAGAGAGAGAGGGAGAGAGAGAGAGAGGGAAAGAGAGAGAGAGGGAGAGAGAGAGAGAGAGAGGCCCATTTTCTTCAGCCTCTTGAATAATATTTTCACAAACGTTCCATAACCCACATCTTGTACATGGCTCAGAACTTGTACTTGGTTGAAGCACTGCTGATTCTGAAATAGTTTGTAAATTCAGTAACTCTCCAAGCCGTTCTTTTGCATTACTAATAGTAGATTGTTTATGGAATGTTCGAAGTTTATAACGCTCATCTATTGAGGTGGTTAAATAAAACGATTTTTAATCTTCCAAACAATCAAATCTTTCATTAAGAGTCAATATCTTAGCAGCCACCATAAGATCGATACATTCCCTCTTGCAAAAGACCGACCGTCTGCGTTTTGGACATTCTGTAGCATTCTTCGAAAACTGTTATTTAACGGAATAGCGTCATGTAATACAGCTGTGGCTTTGCTGATTGATTTTGTAACCTCTTCAAAATAACGTAAAATGTTCACCATCTCATCCATCATTATTCATTCTTCCGTTGTGAGTTCTACATTGCACTTTATTCGCTCCGTGCACAACCGCGCATTGTGTCACCCGTGGCCAAAAAGACAACTTCGTGTGGAATAATAGTGTATAAAAACAACAGGCAAAAACAAAAACAAAAATAATAAAATATACGATATTTGACAGCAAAAAAATTATAGGTTATGTAATAGGTTTTGTAATACATCAATTCTGTAATAAGATACTACCGAGATAATAATTATAAATTAAATTCATAATGGATGAAATTATTAAAACCGGATTTGAATTTTTTTCCACTCTATTAATTTTAATAAAGAAAGAAAAATTTGAATAGTGTAAAACTAAGTGAGATTACCGTTGTTGATGTTGAAGAGTTTGGAATTAAAACATAACATAACATAACTAATGTCATAATATATTATGAAGCTTTAATTATAAACTACTATTTTATTAAACTTAATAAAGACGGAACAAAGCTTGAATATATAAATATACTCAACCTTTCCGGAACTCTATAATACTAATGAGTCTTTTTAGGACTACCAAAAACAAATCTCTTATGAAATTTGTCAGTTTTCTATAGCTTTCAGTCCACCTTCGTGGCACTCAAAATTTACAAAATATTGTTCATGGAAGCAAAGCTGTGCTGATGAGAGATAAATCTCGAAACGCGTCCACAGAAGGCTATCCACTCAAGGTATCGGAAAGAAATGATCTTAAAAATCAATGTTGTTTTTATGGTTTTTGTTGAGTGCCACGAAGGTGGACTGAAAGCTATAGAATAACTGACAAATTTCATAAGAGATTTGTTTTTGGTAGTCCTAAAAAGACTCATTAGTATTATAGAGTTCCGGAAAGGTTGAGTATATTTATATATTCAAGCTTTGTTCCGTCTTTATTAAGTTTATCTGATTATCTATAATGTTGTATGGTTTTACCAATTCAAAATTTACTATTTTATTAGTTGAATGATAAACGATACATTATTCAAAGTGCAAGACACATGCGTTTCTGAAGCATGCGGAAAATGTAACATATTTATGCACTGATTGATTTTATTAACATGTACACTAGTGAAGACTTCTGATGAGCAAAATGTCAATATATTACAAAATACAAGTCAATATAACTACCCTTGAAGTTCTTAAAAGTGTTACCTCTGGCGCTAGTGCTGTTGCGCTCGGAGCGAATACTCGGCAAAGAAGCTTGCACTGGAACTCGTTAAATGTGGGGATTCCCCGTGCGTAGTTAAATTATTCCGCGTTTACATGAACGAACTAAGCGAGGGGATGGCGCGTTTCCACGATAGATGGTTATAGCACGGAATTCAAAATGTATCGGAAAACGAACAATATCGCCGATATATCGATCGCTTCCCTGACAACTGCCAAAACCAAAGTGCAAAACAATTTAAATTAATTGTTAATTAAAATTTTTGTACATGAAGTGGTAACTTAATAACGAGCAAATGCTTCGCAAAAGTCTACGAAGGTCTTCTTATAGCGTCCCATTCTTCAATAAGAGCCGCCGTAAGCTACTGGATGGTCTGAGGAGGATGCGAGCGACCATGAACTCTGTCGAGCATATCCCAACATGCTGATATGGGTTTTAAATCAGCGCAGGTCACACCATTGTTGTTCTTATGGGAAGTCAAAAGTGATTCGCGCAGTATGCGGTCTTGCGTTATCCTGCATTACATATAAATTTTGATCTATTCCATATGCCACAGGCACAACATGTTCTCTTAACACAATGTCAACATTGAGATTAGCGTTAAGATTTCCTGGAATTACAACAAGGTTCGTTCTACTGTAGATTCTAATCCCACCCAAAACTACAATTGAAGCCCCCCTCCCCCAAATCTTTCGACTTGCTGGATAGTCAAAGCTGCGTAGCGTTCTCCTGGGCGTCTGTAAACACGTAGTCGGCCATCGCAACGAGTAATACGGAACTTTGATTCATCCGTGAAGAGCACATACTTCTATTGGCGAAGTAGCAATGCGACATGTTCAAGAGCAAAATTCATCCATGCTATTCTGTCTAGCCCGTCTAAATTTAATTCCCTCAACGTATTACTAATTATCTGGTCTGTTACAGTGACCCCATGCGTCGACATGAGGGAAATTAAGAGGTCTTTCGCTGTAAAATCGGTCTTGATTTTGAGTAGTTTTTGTTTCGCGACCTTGCCCACCGCGCGTGGTATATTGATCTGAACAAGCTCATTGAATCAAATTTGGGATACATTGTTTCACTTTAGTTTTGGTAGTTCTTGTTAATTATTACGGATACTCCGGAAGTATGCGATGCTGATAATTCCCTATGTGTCAATTAATAACAAACAAAATTAAATAGAGCGTTTTTTAGATGTTCTTAATTTCTTTTGCATGTAATTTCCCGTTTGAATTTTATGGACGCACAAATTAGTGACCCGCTAATTTTTTTAAGCAGTGTAATTTAAACATTTTTAAGTTCACACAGGGTTTTTATTTGAAGTTTATATCAAAGTTCAAATTCAAGTTATAAGTTTATCTTTTTTCAAAAGAGACCAAAATTCAGCTTTGACAAAAAAAAAACGAATTTTATGCAAAGAAGAAAGAAGTAAAGTGTAAAAGCATAAGATATAGAAATTTTAGAAAATTACAAGATTAAATTTATTACTTTAATACAATTATTAATTAGTTTTACTATTTAGCTTTACTTTAATATTTTTTAATTAAGTTGACAATAAAATATTTCATTAGCTAAAAAAAACTTAATATAAAAATCTTTATTTTACGCTTGAATGATATTCACATATTTTTCATCTTTGCAAATCATTGTTCTGGATCACTTTTATCGAATGTCATTCATGTTGTAAAAGGCATTATGGAGGATAATTTTTTATCAGCAGTCTACTAAATAAATATTTTTTAATTCTAACAAATATTTTTGAGTGTTTTTGTTATTAATCTCTTATCTCAATTAACTTATAACTTATCTTTTTGTACATTTTTATTTAGAATGTCATTTAGCCTCGCAGCCCGGCCTAATCTTGTTTTTATCTTTGTATATCAAGTTATATAAGAGTAATTCTGTCTATCCAGTGAGTTTGTATGATTTAGTTTAATTCACTGAGTAACCAATAGATTAGATTCTAGTTAGTGACTCACTTCGAAAAAGTAACTAATATTATATTGACTTTATCCGATTAATTAATAATATTTGATTAATAGACTTAATTCGAATAGTACGAAATATAATATTCGCAACGAGTTTTGTGTGGTCTTATAGGCCAAATAAGACTAGACCTCTCATGTCTCATGTTTTGAAGGATTTTTAAACAACCCTAAAATTTGCTTTCGTACCTGGTGCCTTACTTGGGAAACGTCGATCTATTGGGTTTTACAAGAACTTTGTTTTATCTGAGTAATCGAAAAAACCTCCAAAGAAGCAAACAAAATAATTCCAAACATTTTCGAATAAATATCAATATTTCATTAAAGCAGATAGACAAAGTGTGGACTCAGAGGCTAACGAAAAGTGTTATTCTCAATTTAAAGTTCTAATTTTTTTTTTCTTATTATCATTGTGAAAATGATATCCAAATATAAGTGGAGGGAAAAATAACAAGAAAAAGAATAAGTTTATTTCAAAACCTACTAGAATTTTTGTAATACAAACATGGAAAGTGTCGACAGCAATCCCTATTGTATAATCCTTATAAAGTGGTCTATCAAGGTATTGTCTATCAAGATTTGCTAAACTTAATTTTGTTCATTTGCTTTTGTCTATCAAGTTTTGCGCATTACAAATTTCTCCATTAAGATTTGTCTGCTAAGGTTTAGGAAACTCAATTTTATCCATTTGGTTTTGTCTATCAAGCTATTGTATAATAATTACAAAGGGTGTTTTTTAGAAGGTTTGTTTTTCGAAATGGTAACACTTTTTTGACAGCGTGATACCTTATTTGTGTTCCGCAAGGATGCTCCATTCATCAAGCAAAGACATATTTTTAAAATCAGTTTTCAGAAAGAAATGTTTGTAGAAGAGTTCGTCCATTTTATGGTCCATATAATCAACCAAGTGAGACGGTCTTTATTTCAGACCACAGACCATATTGGTTTCAGACATATACAATCGAATTGGTATAACTAAAGTCGTAGGACCAATATTACGTCGTGAGTTAAGAGAATTTTGTAAAAAAAAACAGGATATACCGGATTGTTTTCAAAAAGCGCAACAAAGGTCTAAAAGAAACAGTGCTCAAAACAAGTAGCGGCTCACTAATGTGTGCCTCCATAAAATTCAAACGAGAAATGACATGCAAATAAAATTAAGAACATTTGAAAGACGCTCTATTTAATTGTTTTAATTGACACATGGGAAATTATCAGCATCGCATAGGTACTTCCAGAGCATCCGTAATAATTAACAAGAACTTCCAGAACTAAAGTGAAATAATGTATCCCAAATTTGATTCAGAGATAGGAAGGCCTTGTTCGGATCTATATACAGACGAAAATGATTCCAACTGACAGTTTGACTTAAGTTAAGTGAAAATGACGCATCTCAACGAAGTGGAAGTTGTTCGTGCTATAACATAAATTGAAAATGGCGAAAGCCTTCGATAAGTTTTAAGAAAACTGTAATAACTGTCTGTTATTAAGCGATTGTGGAACAGGTACTTGGATCAATATACCAGGCGCGGTGGGCAAGATCGCAAAAGAAAAACAATGCAAAATTAAGACCTATTTTTACTGATTTCCAGTTTTCGCAATAGAGTTTCTACGGCGAAAGACCTGTGTGAAAACTGTGCTCTTCACGGAATCGAGGTCCCGTTAATGCAGAACTGACATTGTATCCCTCACTATCAAAATATTGTCAAATTATTATGGAGTGGGGATACGCACCGTTACCAGTAAGTGTGATCTAGGTACCGGAGGGCAGCGATTTGAATGATTCTAATCGGTAAACATATATGTGTACAATAAAAAACCAAGTTTCCGTATTATGTGTCTATTTAATTAACATAGACCCGAATCCTAATCTAACCTACCTGTGCTTATCGGTGAATAACCAGCCTATTTTTCAGCGGTATTCCCGAGATTAAGAATAGAATTACTCTCATTATTAGTGATTCTACATCGATTAGCGACTTAGAGATAGAACTGAGGCCCAGCACGCGTCATATCTGTTCGCCGCCTGGATTGTAACACACGTGGACATTCCAGAGGACTCCGTCTCATTAGTCAAGGTCACAAAGAAACGTTCACATATCAGATACCTAGTATTTAATTTATCTAAGGTTGGCTTATATGCATACTCTAAGGTAAGTACTTGAGATCTGACAACTGTAATTAGACCCGAATTGTGCGTCTATTTACCCCGTATTTATTCCTGCAGTATAGGAATATTTAGGCATTTATTATTTACGAAATTTGTCTCGTAACAGTTTACATTAACAATTAATTTAAAGTCGTTTTGCACCTTGGTTTTGGTAGTTGCTGTTAGTTATTACGGGTACTTTAAAAGTATGTGATGCTGACACTGACTAAAATTAAATAGAGCGTCTTTCAGATGTTCTTAATTTTATTTGCATGTAATTTCCCGTCTGAATTTAATGGAGGCACAAATTAGTGATCCGCTAATTGTTTTGAGCAGTGTATTTGATTTCAACAAGATGATACCACATGCCATATTGCTAGCGAGACAATTGGGTTATTGGAGGAAGAAAGAGAAGGAAGATATGCGAGAACGTTATCAGTTGACGCCTTTCAATTATTTTTGTGGGATATTTGCAGTCATTGGTGGACAGTATCTGACAAACTCAAACTCAAGACCTGACAAACTGAATCTGACAAACTATATTACCTGACAAAAATCCCAAGAAAATTAAATATACAAGAACAAATGCAAATTAATGACTAATGAATAAAAATAATTAAATGTAACAGTAAATAAATAAAAATTTCGCCTTTTAATATTTTTCAATGTCAATAAAATGGTGTTTTATTTATGAAATATATGTTCGTAGAAATTACAGATCCATAAATACTATATAAATATAAAACTTCTTTGTGTTATTAATTTCGAATACATGTTATTTATTCGCCTTAATTATGTGGCGGGAGACACATTGAACAGACCCCAGTTATGGCTCTGGGTGTTAAGCCGGGGTTAAATTAGGCCCACGCCGCGAGTCGCTACGCTGCCTGACGCAATGGGCTGGTTTTTATACTACAGTGTCGTGTCGCCGCGTATGCTAAATAATTTTTGTGTCAGTTCAGTGGTGACCGCGTAAACGTCCGCACCTATTTACAATGTTCTCTTCCGACTTCCGACTCAGATCCGGATCTTGAAGAAGATATTGCCTACCTATTTATGCTAAGCCTACTCAAGAAGAAAAGAAAGAACAGGAGATACTGGGTGCACCCAGTAAATGCATTAAGAGGAACTCGAAGTAAATATAATTTATTGGTGAATGAACTAAAAAGCGACGACTTGCAATCCCACGCGTTGCAACACACGGCGTGGCTCTAATATAACCCCGGCTTTAGAAACCTAAATCGTAAAAGTTACGGTGGTCCTATGGACAAGAAAGATTTAGTAAACGTAATAGGTAATCGAAGATACTGGCTTCAAGACGAAATCCAATATTCTATCAATTCTAGCACAGAAAAATGAAGCACAGGATCGTTTAAGAAATCGAATTTAAAGGCTGGTGTGTACTCTCGTATCTTGCGAACAGATTGATGACCCACACGAAAATTTGATTACCAAGTGATTTAAAACCAAATGATATAGGCTGAATTTGACCAATGGCATGAGTTATGTTGTCTTTGAGCGCCGCTGTGGTTTGTGCCTTTTTCGCATAGATATGCGACTTAAGAAAACCCAACAAGAAAAAATCTGACGGGTGCAAATCGTACTCGTGAGCTCACGTGAATCAGCTTCACGTGAGATGACCATGCCCTCAAATCGCTCGTGCAGAATGTCCAATGTGGCAAGATCTGTGGGGCACGTAGCGCCGTCCTGTTGAAACAACATGTCGTTGGTTCATATTATCCAATTCAAGTAAAAAGAATTTATTAATCATCGACCTATAGCGCTCGCCGTTGACGGTGATGGCCTGGCCAACGTCATTCTCAAAGAACTATAGACCGATGACGCCGCCAGCCTAAAATCCACTCCAAACAGTGACTTTTCGGCATGCAGTTGACGCTCTTGGATCTCATGTGGATTAATATCGTCCCAAATTCGACAATTTTGTTTATTGACGTGACCATTCATCCAGAAATGGGCCTCATGACTTTTTTATGAAAATTAGGATCAGTTTCCAAATACTCCAGGGCCCATTCAGCGAACACACGTCGATGTCTATGGTCGTTTACCTTCAGCTCCTGGGTCAGTTGAATTTTGTACGAGTGCCGGCCCAAGTTACGACGCAAAATTGTGGTCTGCGAAAGGCCGAGTTCTTGTGAGCGAAATCGACGGCTTCGGCCGGGAGCGGCGATGTTTTCGGCAGATTTTGCGTTCCGCCGTAGTACTGGTGTTGGTTTATTGAACTAGTGGACTCCACCACTTAATTTATCCACCACATTGCGAATAGTCCTCTCGGTAGTACGATTTTGGCGACTGTAAAATGGAATTTGAATTTTTTTGATAAAATAATGTTATCATCACACACGTGTTAATGAACTCTATATCTGTCCATGGTGATTTCGTAAATTTCGATAACAAACTGAATAAATGACAGCCTATTCGACAGGTGTAGCTTCAACATTATGGCCGCTACAATCTGTCAAAGTTCGGAAGTCCCTATTGGAAGACCCTTTAGAAGTTAATGTATGTACTGAATTTTCTGATCCATCTAAGTTCTATGTTCAATTTTTCACATATATTATGATATCTTCCGCGGCACACCTGCAACCGCTTACAGCACACGGTTTGGCAGACACTGGTCTATACGAATAAAGCAACAAAGAGGCCAGTCTCGAAATCACTGTCATATTATTATTAAAAAACATTGCTTTTTTCTAGTAACTACATGTTGCCTTACCTAAAAGGTCTCGAGTGAAAAAAAATATTTTCTCCTTTTTCGGTAAAACGAAGTTTTTGATAATACTTATCTCATAATCGGGGTCATCTTATGATACGGTATTTCTCAATTGAATTGAATTAAATATTTCCAAATTGAAAGTAGTAAGTTTTAAATTTAATTAACTATTCCCGATCTACTGTATTATGTTTTATTGATTCAATCGGTATTATCCTGCGGTAAAAATAAAGATTTGGAGATAATTATCTTGCCAAAAAAGTAATTACTCATATCTAAATTTTTACATATTTCATCATTATAATACGTAATAAAATATTTATTTTGTGTGTTTACTAGTTTTATCGGAAAATAATTAAATGCGTCAGCTGAATTTTTATTTCGTCTAATTTTGCAACCCTTTGCACTTTTTTCTATTTTGTTTAGGTCTGATCAATTTTAAGTATCTATTCTTATGTCGTTTTTTTTTGCTACATTCTTGCCTGTACATGATTTTATGAAATCAATAAATAAAATTATCGACTTATAATTAGACATGTTTTTTATAAATCATAAATGACGTGAAAAGATGACAAATTGATGCTTATCTTTATTCATCTTGCACAATTAGGTATATTATGAAAGGAGAGAGCGATGATAACATGATAACATAAATTATCTTCTTATAAATACTCTTTGACTAATCTAGTGTATTCTAGTTTAATTTATACCATTATATTTGCTTGCATTAATCTTGTACATTTATCAACTGATTCATTTTTGCTTCATTGTGTTATTATTATTATCGTATAGGGCCATTGCAGACCACGGCAAAAATTACAAGTTTTTGGAAGCCTTCCTTGCAGCCCAAAATCTTCATTCTTTCTCTGGCAGCCAGTCTTCTTTCTTCTGACCCTTAAACTTGTCTGCCACTGACCTAATTTTTTTTCGGTTTGAGATGTCTTCCGAATTCAGTCCAACCTGTTAAATCCCTTCTCACATCCATTAACCATTTGTCAGATACTTTAGAACTTGAGTGTCAAGTATTTTAAAAATCCTTTTTGTTAGTCTCTCCTCATCCATTCTAAACAAATGCCCAAAGAATTTGAGTAAGAAAGAAAGAAAGAAGTTGACCTGGTAAATCCATGACCCTGGTCATCTCATCAGATCTCATCCACGATCTGTGGACCCATTATCTTACGAAGGATCCTCCTTTCAAATTTCTCAGCTTCTCTGAGTTTTGATTTCCCTGTCATTTGGAGGCATTCACTAGCATACAGGCAATCCCTTTTAATCACTGTATTGTAGTGTCTCAGTTTAGCTACCTTCGAGACGGCTTTCTTCTTGTATAAAGCATATGTTCTGCGAAAAGCCGCTGCCATCTTCTCCCGTCTGCTGCTGTTAGCTTCTCTTTAATTGGTTTTCAACTGCACGATTTCACTCAGGCATTTAAAGCTGACAACTCTTTCTATCTTACCACGTTCGGTCTTCAGGTGACGGGGGGCTTTTCTAGTGTTTGTCATATACTTAGTTTTGCTTTTTCAGCTTGATTGGTTAGTATATTCAGATGTTCTATAGCTGTGTCAGTATTTCTAGTAAGGACCGCGAGATCATAGGAAAAAGCAAGTTGATCTTGACGCGATTCTTGGATCCTTCAAAATATACTTGATTAAGCAGTCATTTCCTCTCCAGTTATTTCTCCCATTCCCGGATAATCTTCTCCAACACAAAGTTAAATTGAACTGATGATAGTCCATAACCTTGTCTAACTCTTTGGAGGTCTCTCCCATGTACTTTACTTTGGAATGTGTTCCTGTTTTGGCGTCGATGCCAAATTCCACAGTGTTTTAAACAGCACTTTCCTGTCAATAGACTCAGAAGCTTTCTTGAAGTCTACAAAAACTACCACTAGCTCTTTTGATATATAGTTATTCAGTATTCGCTTCAGGCTCCAGATTTGTTCAACATATGATCTTTATATTCTAAATCCCACTAGATATTCACCAAGTTGGTGATTCACTTACTCTACAACTCTCTTCTGTAGCGCTTGAGACAGTGCCTTATATGATACAGGAGGTATGGAAATGTCACGGTGGTTGATAGGATCCGTTCTATCATATTTTTTGTGTAAGGTGTGGATGATAGCATTTTTCCAATCTTCAGGGATAACTTCAGTTTCCCATATCTTTTCCATTTCTTGCTCTAAAATTTAGATTGTGATTTCTCCACCACATTTTAGCATACCTGCTGTAACGGAGTTTTCCCTGCTGCTTTGTTGTTCTTTAGGTCTGCTATTATTTCAAGAACTTCTTCTTCATCTGGTGGGATTTTGATTGATGATTTTCATTCTGTTGCTTAGGGTCCTCCCTTAACAATTTAATTTTTGGTTCTTCGCAATTTGGTTCTAATATCTCAGAATTTTCAATCATTTACAGCCAGTTTGTATTACGTACCTAATGTAATTAGGGATTTAATACTTAATTTAATTATGTACCTAAGTTTTTATTTTCCATCTGTTGCATGATGTTATCGCGTCGTATCAACAGAGTGCGCTTTACATGTTAGGCAGGAAGTGTTGTCCCACCACTCTAAGCGTTAATCAATAATGGTTAGGAAGTTGGCTGCGACACTCCGTGAGAGAAGCACGTTTCTTTTTCTTTTATATTGCTTGGTACAGTTTAATAAAGTAAGGTTGTTCATATTAAATATTCTTAGTGAATATTTCTTTATACCTCTCCCATCTATCACAAGAGACTGGTTTAACTGCTCTAACACCATCTTTCCTTCGAAATCCCATGGCGGACGGCTGATATCCATTTAATTGCTTTTTAAAGATCCTGTAGTAGGTTCTAGTGTCATTCCTCTCAAATTACATGTGAATGTTCTGAATTTATTCTGATACTATAGGATCTTAGTTTTCTGTTTGCGTACCTCTTCGTATGTCTCAAATTTTTCTTCAGTTTTGTCTGCATACCACGTTTACTTTATACGTTGCAGCTCTACTATCTGCTACATCACAGTCGGTATTCCACCATCGGTGTCTGCGAGTTCGTTGCAATGGTGCCACATCCTTGGCTGTATTCGCCATCTTCTCTTGGATATCCCCGCAAGTCTCCACTTGCTTCTCCCGCAAAAGCTATTGAACGTTCTTTCTTTTTTCTTGACATTTTCATTGTTTACCTTTATCGATACATTCCCAGAGAGACGTTCTTGTTTAACGGCATAGGTTGAATTTTATGCGGATCAAGAAGTGATCAGAGTAAAGATTGGCTTCTTTCCGTACTACCACATTCATAATTTTTTTAATGTTTCTTCTTGAAATTTCAACATGGTCCAGTTGATATCCATCTTGTTCTTTAAGTTGAGACACTATGTCTTTTTTTTCTTTGCCAGTCTTTTGAAGTACGTGGACATTACCTGAAGATCAAAAGTCTCGCATAATTCGATAAGTCTCTTACCATTCGTATTGGTTCTGGTGTGAGCTGGGTAGCAACCTATAGTTCTTCGTAATTGACGTTCTTGCCCGATTTGCGCGTAGAAATCACCCATCAAAATTTTCAATTGATTACTTGGAGTCTTTTGCAGTTCATTTTCCAGCTGATCCCAGAATATTTTTACCTTTCCAGGTTTTTTTCTGTTTTCTGTATTTATAGGAGCATGTGCGTTTGTTTTTACTTGAATATTGTATATCTCTTATTTACACATTTCAGTGTTAGTGTGAAAAGTCTCTCAGAAGGAGATGAGTAGTCCGTAACAGAGTCAATTACTGTTTTATTTACAAAAAACACTGTGCCAAGTTGCTGCAGATTTTGTCCCAATTTTCGGTCCGGGTTTGTCCTTCAAGATTCTATACTTTTCTGAATCAAAATAATTACTTAGTATTAGGATATTATGTTTTTCCATTTCATCTAAAGTCCGTTTTAGTTTACCCGTTTGAAGTAGAGTCTGTATGTTGATAGTTCTAAAATAGTGATTTTTCCTTGTCCGTAGATTTCGTCTGACGAGAGTCGTGTGTATTACTAGGCCGTCATCAGTCTGGCTACCAGATGACTGCGACTCCATCTTGCACGTTGGTACAAGCTCCCCAGAATCCGAAGGCTTGTCGGCGCCGCCTGAAGCGATGGTGGATTTCCATTGCTGGGTTTCCATCCTGCTGTTTCCATCGTGCATAGTGTTACCTTATAGAAAGGTCTGCTGGAATAGATCGCTCTGTACATGTTTCGAACTACGGTTGTAAACCGTAGAGCCAGTTCTTCCGCCCTCTCAGCGGTTGGGAAATATCCTCGACCGCCATCGAAACCGTTGACTGCAGTCCTTTTTATTCATTTATTTTTTCATTATTATTATTATTTCTATTCATTCTAAACGAATAGAAATAATATTAATGTGGTAGAAATAATATTAATTATAGTAAAATATAATAAACTAT
Source organism: Phosphuga atrata (assembly GCA_944588485.1). Taxonomy (NCBI): domain Eukaryota; kingdom Metazoa; phylum Arthropoda; class Insecta; order Coleoptera; family Silphidae; genus Phosphuga; species Phosphuga atrata. The sequence goes on along the minus strand of OX155896.1, from coordinate 21,254,933 downwards.
ATTTCAGATAGTTCTTTGGTTGCATTTATAGTTTGCACAAGTTCGAAAACTCCGAAAAAGGTACGCGGTGAAAGGTTCAGTAACTTCGTAAGTCCAAAGGTGTTTTATCAAAAGTAGGTTATCCTAAATATGTAGTTATAATGATTTTACAACACTCCAACTAATAGGGAATGAGCTCCTAGGGCTTGTTCCCCAAACGAGCTGTTGCGTTGTAAAATCAACGTTTCAGGACTCTAATGTAAATAACTATTACATTAGAGTGCGGAAATATTGAATTTACAACCGAGCCCGAAGGGCATGTTCCTCATTAGCTAGAGCGTTGTAAAATCATTTCCACACGAAATTTGTATAAGATTTTTTAGGCCGACAATTATTATTTAAGAAACAAATAGTTTAGATATAGATTATTTCAAATATTGGAAATTATTTAATTTTGAAACACATTGTACGCTATGGGAAAAATCAGTAGCGGGAGAAAACCGCAAGTGCGGCCGCTTGTTTTAATTTACTTGAGTCACAAAATCACGCGATTAAAAACCGCGGCGGTTTATCCGTAGTGCGGCCTAGGCCTTATACTTAATTTATTTTGTAAGTATCCTTGAAAGCCGTACTTTGCAACATTGTGTGTAAAAATCTAGCTTCGCTGGACGTATACACGATGTCAAAGCTAGCTTTACAAGTCAGGAGGCCAAAAAATATTTTTCTTGATTATAGAAATGTTGAATGAACTTGTATTTAAAGCCCAAACTTATTAATTTCTTTTAATGAATTTTTTCCAGGAAAACTGTTTCTAGCAACAAAAAAGTGGAATATTAGTTGTTAGAAATTTAACAACTTTGAAGAAAATAAGAATGCCGATAATGTATTCTTATCAATATCTCTAAGGACAATTCAATTCTTTTTACCTTTTCGCTCTCTGTATCTAGAGCCGATGTAGCTTCATCCAATAGTAAAACTTGAGGATTCCTAATTAAAGCTCTAGCGATAGCAACTCTTTGTTTCTGACCTCCGGATAATTGTGTTCCCTTCTCGCCAAGACGAGTCTCGTAACCCTGAAAATTTGGAAAATTAAAAACAAAGTGTCCACACCAATTGGATTCTAATCGCATTAAATTTTATTTGATTAACACATTGACCGACAGCGTGATTAAACCGATTAAATCGAAACTTATTAATTTTGAAACTGAATTGATGTGAAAGATGAAGTAGAAAAAAAAATTGCTTTTAATTATCTCAATTTGTTAGAAACAAATCCAGATAGCAAGAATATTTATATGTGTGAATAGTTAAAGAAACAGTGCTAATTTAATGCTCGTTTGTGTTTAATGTGATGAATGAAACTGCTTGAGTGCACCCAAACAGTTTCATTCATTTAATTATCTATTCATATCCTTTATGTTTATGGGACATTTAATTAATTTAACCCTCAAATCAATTGACCTAGAAAAATTACATATATCTTTTGATATTTGATTATTGCTACGGCACACTTAGGCTCGTGGTAGGCGCGTTAGGCTCTCGGTAGCATAGGCTCGCGGTAGCATAGGCTCACGGTACCCCAGAGTACCGCGGCACCCAGTTTGACATAAAATTGTGTAGATAACATATAGAAAGAAGGCTTTTACTGCTTTATTCAGTATATTTATACAACTAATATACTATAACAGCTGATGTGATAAAATGATCCCTAGTGTTATAAATTATAATAAAATAACTAAATGATGTTAGCTTACTTGTGGTAATGATGTAATAAATGTATGGATATTGGCATTTTTTGCGGCTGAAATAATTTCATTCATTTGCACAATTCTTGAATTATCTCCATACGCAATATTTTCCGCAATCGTTCTATCGAACAAGTTGGGTTCCTGTGAAACTATTCCCAAATGTGATCTGAGAGAAGACAACTTGATTGTGTTCAAATTTTGATTATCAATAGCAACTTCGCCCTCAATCGGATCGTAAAATCGTTCTAATAGTTGAATAATTGTTGATTTTCCGCAACCACTTGGGCCCACTAAAGCTACAGTTTTACCATGTAAGACTTCTAGATTCAAATCTTTTAGAATAGGAATTCCTGGTCTCGTTGGGTACGAAAATTTTATTTTTTTATAATTGATACTGCTGTCAACCTATTTATAAACATATATTAATCAAATATGCTATATGTTTGTATTATAGTATATTGGAAAATATTGATTGTGCTTACCCATGATAATGATTTGGCTCGCTTACTATCTGAAATAGTTGGAACTCGTTTCAAAAGTATCATCATTTTTGCTGCTGATTCAATTCCCTTCTGGAAGTTGGGTGTAAAGGCTAGGGCATTTCCGACGGCCCATGCTCCAGAAATAAGAGCCTCGGTAACTCTGTTGAATAAAATTGCTTATATATCTATCAGTATAATAATTTAAAAAAAATATTTATTGTATTATAAAAGGGTAGCCATTGAAAAGTAAAATGGGAGTCCGTTTTCTTATTAGACTGAATTGAAAAAATCACTATGTTTTAACCCCACTTAATATGTAAACAGTTATTCACATTAGAGTGCGGAAACGTTGATTTTGCAACGCGACAGCTCATTTGGGGAACTAGCCCGCAGGGCGAGAATTAAAAATGGCATACAGTACACCAAACCCAACTCAGAAATATATAGGAAAATTTCTAAACATACCGATACCATGAGCATGAGACGAATTCAATTTTTAGGCCATTTGGAAAGAATTAATAATAGGAGACTCACTTACCCAATCCACAAATTTCTGCAGAAGAAACGTACAAGACCAAAGTGGCACAAACAAGTGGAGAGGGACCTAGCGGAAAAATGTAATCGGGAATATTCACACAAGGGGATTTGAGGAAGATCAGAAGAAACCAACATGACGTGCATGGTCGGAGGAACAGAAACTACAACAATCCATGCTTATGAAGAGCTATTGGGCAAGAAGGAAGGAAGGCTCAACATACGTTGATTCCGCGTGGTCCTAAGTGACCCATTTGCGAGAAGAAGATTTAAGAGACAAATACAAATACAATATTGTAAATTATTTAATTATTTTGCAACAATGTTGCAAAGTGCGGCTACTATGCGGTAAAGAAAGTGACTTTACCGCTTAACGTATACACGATGTAAAAGCTAGCTTTACAATTCAGGAGGCCAAAATATATAATAACTTGTTTTTCACATTTATGGAAAAGCACGTCCTGAAAATGACACTAGTTCGTAACACATCCGTTAATCTCCTTAATGAACCAATTGTCCAGATAACTGAATTTTTGAAATTTCCAAATTCCGGAAAGCCACCTCTCTCCCGCCAAAAAATCCTTAGTAGAAATCTAATCAATCGTCAATTTGTAATCCACTTGAAAATGACCTTCACTAGTCAAAACTGGACCGTTACTTACATGGTAATCCATACTAACACTGAATTGAAAAAATCATGTTTTTACCATATTTAACATGTAAAAATATTATATAACTTGTAGTTCACAGTTATATAAATTTAAACACTTAACACGACAAGTGTTTAAATTTATATAACTGTAAACTACTGTAAAGTTATATAATATTTTTGCATGTTAAGTATGGTAAAAACATATTTTTTTCAATTCACTGTAAGTATGTATTACCACTTAGTAACGGTCACAACTCTCCTATTCAGTTTTCTTATTGTTTACTCTTTTGAAAGTTAACAACTTAAAGCGTGTGAGGATATTTTTTTATTACTCATGCGAGATAAGTACTATATTTGCGCCCATGTTTTAGTGCGAAAAATGGCTGATTGTGGCTGTATTACCACATAACTTTGGTAACGAACGCAAATATTCAATAAAAATCGCTAAGTTACATAAAAAAAGCCATTTGAATAAATAAATAGCTACAGAACTTTTTTTACAAAATAAAAATTAAAGAAAACGTTTTAAAATGAGTGTAAATTCTATGGTGATACCGAAATTCTTATGACGAATCCACACCGGAGACAATTGAAAAAGCAAATTCTTCATTTTTGATTCTATTTTTTTGGATGGGCCCTGGACCCGAAAATTGTAAGATGCGATAATAAAAAATATTATCTGCAACTCGTGCGGTATTGTCAATTGCCCTTTCGAGCGAATGAGCACAACGTTCGTGCGCACAACTTACCGTCCTAGTTGCACAATATACTAATTTGATAAAGTATAATTTTTATATAAACATATTCATGTTTACAATTTTTAAAAAAAATTTCTCAGTATTTATGTTGACTTATTGTCTCAGTTATTATGTTGACATAAATACTGAGGCATTTTAGTAATACGTCGAAATTCTTTTTTCATCTGCTTAATAGTTTGTGGTTTGTTGATGTGCACATTCTATAATAAATCACATCATTTTGCCGAGGGATAACAGGATCATTCAAATTTATTTGAAATGTTGAAACCGCATTCTTCACATCAATTTCTTGCCGGAGAAGGTAAGGTTTCGCAATATCGAATTTCGATATTATGCGATTAATGTCCAATAAGGCGATAGGAGCGGATTGACTAACAAGTAATGTTGCTTGCACGTCGGCCTATTTAATCGATCGTTTCCAATTTTTATTTTGTTAATTTTAAAATATTAATAATGTCATAATACTTTTCATCTTAAATGAATAGTATTAGTTTCAATCAAATCTAATTTTAAAATTTCTATAATCATTTTTAACAATTTTGTAAATAACTGTTACTTGTGCCTGATGAATGCGAAATTTTTTCAATTAAATTTTAAATCGTCGAAACTAGTAGCTAGTAACAAATTTAAACAGTTTGTTCTATCATTGTCCTATAGTCACCAACCAGTTAATTTCACATTGGAAAATCGAATTTCTTTGACGGTATCGAGATTTTCATTTTTATTTAAGAATAAGTAAGGTCAAATCAACACCCTTCCCAAAATTTACAGCAAACCATAACCCATGGAGTATGCGTAGGAAATTCTTCAATCACTTTAAGATTTTTGGATATCCAAAATTCAACAATTTTGTTGACTCACAAAGTCGATGAGAAAGTGCCTCATAATAATGTTTTTCGAAAACGCAACAACAGCTTATTATTTTTTCAACAAACAATTTGCTAACATCCGACTGAATGTGTTAAGGGGGCAAATATAAAACTTTCATTAAAATTCATTGAAGAGAGTATCGAGATATGCTTAATTAAGAAATCGAGCTAGGAGAATTTTCTTAAACACTAACACGTCTATGATTTCATTCGAATGAGCGGTACGAGAACGGTGTTGTTTTTCTTTATGAAGCACCCTTAAGGTCCAAAGCGTTAAAAGTGGCTTGCTTCTTTCCAACTAACGAACTACGGTAATTTTTCGATCAAAGGCTGCGAATAAACAAAGCGGTCAAAATTGTGGAAGACGGAAAATCATAGCAATATGCAGGAAAATGGAACATATCCACGACTGGTATTGGTGGACTCACTGCATAATTTTCAACATAATCGAATAGATCGAACGGAGCAGAGACGAGAACGGTTTCTATTTAACCCAAATTCTAACCGGACATGGATGTTTTCGAGCATATTTATGCAGATTTTAGGTAATTGAAAATTGTAACTGCCCGAATTTGGAACAACAGAAGATTAGGAACATATAGTGATAGATTGTGAACGATTTTTACGTGAGAGAGTTGAATTTGAGACCATTTGAAGAATTTGCAACCGCAGAAAATTGTGGACGAGCAGAATGGTTGATGAGGGTTTCAAGTCACCAAGCTATTTATTGTCAAGAATACGAGTAAATAAAGAAGAGCGCGAGAAAAATGTAAACGCATATTTATAGATAAGGCAAATTTATGCATATAACATGTTGTCATATTTTATGAAATTAAGATTTTAGGCTATAGTGCTTTAGGATTTCATTACCTACATTTCAGTAAAACCTCGTACGTCTTTAATACACTTGGCGCCATCTATTGAGATCTATTAAAACCTCGTATCTCAACTGTGTCCATATGTCTAATTAAAATATCGTATGTCATCGCTGGTCAATGGCGGATGACCGTCTCTAACAGAAAACGATAGACAGATAATTTTCAATCAATTTGGTCTTAGCAAGAACAAAGAGAGTATGTTAGAAGCTTAGTAGATTTAGAGCCAGTTAAGCAAAGAATGTCAGATTCCAATGTTTTTTTTCCATATTCTGCATATTCCAAACAATTGTTAAATGGTCTTCCAAATTTAGAGTCCCATTACTGCCGATGCACATCCAACAAAAAATATTTAGAACCTATTTGGTAATAAAAAAATCAGTTGTACCAGTTTTACAAAGACGAATGTATTAAAAGAAATCTAACCGCCTTATCTACAGCTTCATTTAGTCATGAATTTTCAGACATGAATAATAGCCTATTCCGAGCCAAGTCTAGGTTTCAAAGCTAAAAATATTGATGAAGCGATCTATATTGAACATATTTTGAGAAAGAGTGCTGCAAAGGCTGAAATGAAAAGGCCAGCGATAAAAATGATAAGAAACGGGTTTTCATTATGGACATACAAAGTGTGGTTATGGCACCAATACCTAATGCATCAACAATGTATTATAAAGGCAAACTAGTGGTCCATAACTTTACAATTTTCAATTTAAAAAACTTAGGTGGTCATTGTTTTTTATGGCATGAAGGCCTAACAGCAAACGAGCTTGCTTCTATATTATACAATTTTATTTGTGACTTAAATACTGAAGAGGGTGACGAGGTAGTACTATACAGCAATGGTTGTAAGTACCAAAATCGTAATAGCACCATAAGTAACATGCTCCTTCTGTGTAATACCACAAAAAATTACCATTATGCAGAAATATTTGGAGAAAGGACATACCCAGTTGGAGTGTGACCCAATGCAATCTGTTATTGTAAGAAAACTTCGTAGTACAGATATTTACACTCCAGCTGGGTATGTTTCAGTTTGTAAATCTGCTAGACAAAAACCTAGGCCATATCATGTAACTTATCTTAATTTCGACTTCCTTAAAAAATATTCTTGCTTGTCCTTACAATCCCATGCGGCCGGGGTTTAAAAAGGGTCACCCTCAGGTCACAGATATTCGGTGCCTTAAGTACAAAATTTCAGGAATTATCGATTATCTGCTTAATTATGGCGATGAATGGACAGAACTAACCAGAAAGAGAAAAAAATGATCATGGCCAAATAAATATTATTCCCAATCTCTATAAAGAGTCCTTAACCTTCGAGCGGGCGCGTAGCCGTAAAATTTACGAGCTTATTAATATTCTAAAAAATGACTGTACACGTTTAATTTTAAGAATTAAAAAATAAGAATCACTATCTATTCTTGGAACAATGCTTTTAGGTTATGTTGTTAGGTTTCTTTTGCTATTGTGCCACAGCATTTGGTCTGCACTGAGTTGTAAGTGATTGAATGTGTTGGGAGTAAAGTATGAGCGCGACTGCAAGTGTAATTCTAGTAAAAACGTAGCGTAAATATTTATAAGTTCCAGTTTTTCTAATAGAAAATTGATCACAGCCAGTGTCCCTCTCGCTAACTATTTACTAGAATAAAACATTTGGCTTGTTGGAACATTGCAGAAGAATAAACGTGAAATTCCACTGGAATTTCTTCCTCATAAGAGTAAAGAGATTCAGACTAGTTTGTTTGGATTCCAAAAAGACAAATGATCACTTCTTATGTATCTTAAAAAATGCTGCGGTTATATTATACACCAACCAAATAATATAGATGCCACAACTAAAAAAACACTAGTTATTATAGATTATAATGATACAAAAGGTTATTTGTTTTTTTAACTGTTAAAGGCCATTCCTAGGATAGAGGCACCTTTGGCTACTCCTTTTTCAGTTTTTCTCTTGAATATACGGTAATTACCATAGTCTACCATCTGTATACTATTACCATCTGTAAACGTCTTACCATCTGTAAACGTGTCTTCTGTGGTGCGAATATCTGGATCTTTTGTTCGTCTAATTCTAATGTTAGGTTGTGTAGCTTTCCTGGTTGAATTAGCGTATCGATGTTGAAGGTGCCGATGTATGTATTAGTTTTACGGGGAAGTTTGTCAGAGAACTCCGACTTTCTCTGTGTACGTGTAAGCCCGGGATCCCCAGAGTCCGAAATCCCGGTTGCCGACCCTCTCGTTGACGGGTGGAATTACCACCTGGGGTACTATTTACTTTACTTGCACGAGCCATGGTTTGCTTGTCATCAAGTAGTTCATCCAATGTTTCCACTGGGTTTTCTAGAACCAGGGATTGTTAGTTCCTGGAGGACGTTTTCAGTCGCACCCTCTGTGTGAACAGTGTAATTCCTTTTTTATCTTGCCTCCTCATCCATTATTTTTGTCCGATTTCCTGTTCTGGAAGAACGTATGTATCTTCTTTGTCAATCTGTCCCCCTTCATTCTCTCTAGATGTCCATAGAGTGTAACACGTCTTTGCCTGATCTCTTCTGTTAATTTAGGGCAGAATGAGTACATTTTCTTATTTGGTCTCAAAACCCAATTGCCAACTTTGTTTTTGATTGGGCCTAATATTTTTAGAAAAATTTTTCTTTCCGTCTTTTCTAAATCTTCCAATGTCATTTTGAATCCGGTTAAAAGTACTATTTTCGACCCATATAGGACTTCTAGTTTTACAATTGTATTATAAAGCCTTAATTTAGCATTTTTAGAAAAACACTTTTTATTGTACAGACTTCTCACTTTCATGTGTGCTCTTTTAATTTTTTCAGTTCTGAATTTAACTGCTTCTTTTTCACTTTTTATGTTTATATTTTCACCCAAATATTTAAAGTTGTCACTTTTCTTGATGTTGCCATATTTGGTTTTTAAATTTGTTGGTGAGTTACTTTCATTGGTCATGTATTCCGTCTTTTCGAAAGATACATGTAGACCTGCCTTCTCAGCTGTTTCCTTCAGAAGTTCTAGTTTTTTCTTTGCATTCTCCAAGGCTTCATCTATTATTACGAGATCGTCTGCAAAGGCCAAACAATTTATTGCTTCTTTTGATCTACCCGACTTTATGTAGTTATTAACTTTTTGTTTTTCTTCTTCTATTTTCCATTCCCTTTTTCCAGCACACAGTTGAATAATAATGGTGTCAAACCATCTCCTTGTCGGACTCCTGATACAATTTGGAAGGGACTAGACTTCATGGTTCCAAGGAATTTAACTTTAGATACTGTTTTTGTACGAGTTTGTTTACTTATTTCCAGTATTTTCCTATCTACTTTTGTCTTTTTCCTATCTATTATTTATATCTTTTTTGTCCCCTTTTTTTATAAGTGGGTGAATTTATGCAACCTTCTAGTTTTCTGGAATTGATTCAGTGTCCCATACCTTATCTAGTTTTTCTTTTATAATCGTTGCACCTAGATCTCCACTAGCTTTTAGAATTTCTGATGTGAGGCCGTTTTCACCTGGGGTTTGTTTTGTTTTAATTGTTTGATATAACTTTTATTCATATCTATGCTTGGTGGTTTAGAATTTTCATTCGGAGTATTATCTTGGAATTCCAGTTGTTTGGTCGGTTTTTCACAATTCAATAGTTTTTCAAAGTATGCTGCCAGTAACTTACAGTTTTCTTCATTGTTAAGTTCAAAGTTCAAGTTTTCGATTATCTTTTCTGAAGTATAGCGAATGCGGAATGTAACCAGACATACTGTTCTTGAATGTCTTGTAGTAGTCTCTTGTATTATTATTTTTTAAATGCTCTTTTATATTTTTAAGTTGCACCTTTTCAAAGCACCTCTTTTGTGCCCAAATATTTTTATCTGCTCCCTTCTTCTCAGATTGATAGATTTTCCAATTGCTGCTTGTTTTCCTGCTACACCAGTTGGTCCAGTCTTTTTTTTCTTAGTGTAAGTGCTTCTTCACATTTATTATTCCACCATCTGTGCATTCTCTGTTTGTTCTCTGGGGCTATTTCAAATGCAATGTTTCAAATGTTTCATTGTTTCTGTAAAGCTATTGGCATCTATATTCATTTCCTTCAGCCTCTCCTGAAAATCACATTCCTTTTCCTTCAAAGTTTCGTTATCAATTCTCTTAGTTGTATCTCAGTTGGGTAGTGATCTGAGTCAACTTTCATTCCTCTCTTGACTCTAATGTTTTTGATTTCTTGAAAATTATATCTGGAGATGGCGATATGATCAATTTGTAAACTCTCCCAAGGTGGGGTTTAGAGATATCCATGTTTTTTGCTTTCTAGGTAGTTTTTTGTAGTGTGTTCACATGATTTTAAGATTAAATGACTTGCATATATCTACTAATCTTGAACGATTTGTGTTGGTTCTGTTGTGAGCTGGATAGTTCCCCATACCTTTTCTCAATGATTTCTCTTTACCCAATTGGACATTGAAGTCCCCCAGTATGATTATTGTGTTGTTCTTGTGAACTATTGACATCCTGTTTTCCAGATCTTCCCAGAAGTCTTCTACTTGGTATCGATTCCTTTTGTTATCTTGATTTGTTGGTTATCTTTTTATCTTTTCGATACATAAACATATGTTTTCAGACAGGATACAAAAAATTCTATTAGAAAATTTGCAACATTTGATTATCAATTGTTACAGAAATATGTTATCGAAAAACGGTATCGTTTGTGAATTGATTAGTGATCAAGTTTAGATATAGATTGAATTAAATTGTGGACCAATATTTTTGTTATACCGCCCTCTACCAATTATACTGTTGTGAACTGCGAAGGCTGTTCCTAAAATTCTGAGTTTTGAGTTGGAAAGTCTAACTGCCGGTTTTAATTTTAAAAATTCTGTAGTTTTCACTATCCATTGTTGGTGTGATATTTTAAATTGAAACTGCAGCCGTCCCTGTATTCAGTGGTTCCGAAGGTCAACGCAAGGCCTAATGGCGATCAATATGTATAAGTCAATCTAGTTGCAAACAAACCAATAGAAGTGTTCAGTATTATTATAAAATAACTTATGTGTATCAATCCTAAAATATATACTTAGTTTATAAGACTTCACATGGCGCTGCGGATAAAAGTGAAAAAGTTAAAAATAATGAATAATAAAAAGTAAAAGATTTTCTGGGAAATCTCAGCAAATTAGAACAATACCTGAGAGAAGAAGAGACGGAAAGTGGAAAGAGCCGACATGGAATCATCGATGAAACCACCTTCCCCCTTGATACTTGAGGACAACGTGACTAAAAATTGGAAAAAGTGGAAACAACGTTTCCAGCTTTATCTGAAGGCCACGGGGCTTGATTCAAAGCCGGAAGAAAGACAAGTTGCTGTGTTACTTCATGTTATCGGGGAGGAGGCTCTTGACGAATATAACACTTTCACTTTAACCGAAGACGAGCAGAGGAGTTTGAAAAAGTATTGGATGCTTTTGAGTCGTTTTGCACCCCACGAGTGAACGAGAGCGTAAATAAACTTTTTTTTACCTGCTCACAACAAGAGGGTGAAATTTTTGTGAATTATTTAACCGATTTAAAATCAGTGCGGATTTGGTGAGCTACGTGATAGTTTAATAAAAGATAGAGTAATTTGTGGAATTCTCGACAATGAACTGAAAAATCGCCTTTTGAGGGAAGAAGATTTGAATTTAGAAAAGTGTGTTAACATATGTAAAGCGAGTGAGCTGGCTCAAATCCAAATAAAAACACTCTGTGGCAAGCTGAAAATCCACGCCATTAAATCAAGTTCCACAAGACATCAGCAAACAAACCAGGCAAGAAAGTGGAGGGAGAATAAAGTTTTGCAGAATCAAACCAACAGAATCGAACAACAGATAGCAGCACCAGCAGATGACATCAACAATAGATGGCAGCATCATTTGGGTATCAGCAACACACAGGACAAGAAACGTTTCAAAATCCCTGTCAAAGGTGTGGTAGAAGTCACATGGATAATCAGTGCCCAGCATTTGGAAAGGTCTGTAATAAATGTCAACGTTTAAATCACTTCGCCAAGCTATGTAGATTTAAAACAGGGAACAAAAATGTAAACGTTTTGGAATCAAATAGTGAAAATTTTGAAGAAAACATAGACACATATTTTATTGGATCCCTATTTAATAAGATAAATGAAACGGAATGAATTGAAATGGTACTAGTCGATGATAAAAGGAAATTGAAAGTCAAGTTAGACACAGGGGCTCAGTGTAATGTCATGTCGCTGAAAAATTAAAGGAATTGGAATATTAAAAAATTTGGAAAGAATAAAAGTCAGGTTGAGCGCATATGGTGGGAATTCTTTGAAAGTTTTGGCGAAATGTAATTTCACGTGCAAATTTCAGGGCAAAGATAGTCAAATATTGGAACTTATTGTAGTGGCAGAGGAAATGAATTCACCAACAGTCATTGGATTTCCGTCACTTTTAAAGCTGAAATTAGTAAATAAAGTGAATTTAATTGAAAATACGAGTGAAATAGAGAATTTGATAAAATCAACAAAAACTTGTTCACGGGAATCGAAAGCATCAAAGGGTTCACCTACGATATTAAGTTGAAAGACAATGCGAAATCTATTATTTTGCCATGTAGATCGGTCCCGATAACGTTGCGAGAGCCATTAAAAAAGGTGCTGGACGATATGAAAAAAACAGGAATTTTAAAAAAGGTAACGGAACCGACAGACTGGGTGAATCATTTTACAATGCGAAAAAAGCCAAATGGCTGTTTGAGAATTTGTTTGGACCCAATACAATTAAACGAGAACATCAGAAGAGAACACTTTAAAATTCCAACATTCCAAGATGTTTGCTCCAACATGATAGGTGCGAAAATATTCAGTACATGAGATGCAAGCTGTGCGTTTTGGCAAATCGAACTTACAGATAGAAGCTCCGATTACACAACCTTCAACACACCGTTTGGACGATATAAATTTTTAAGAATGCCATATGGTATATCATCTGCCCCAGAAGTTTTTCAGAGATGTTTTAACGAAATATTTGGTGATCTGGACGGGGTTGAAGTGTATATAGATGATATAATCGTGTGGGGAAAAGATACAAAAGAACATATAGAGAGATTGGAGAGAGTTTTCAAAAGAGCGGCTGAAAGAAATGTGAAATTCAGTTTTAAAAAGTGCAAGTTCGGGAAGAGAGAAGTAAAATATATGGGCCATATATTCTCCGAAAATGGCATTAGTCTAGACGAAGATAGATTAAAGGCAGTTAATTATATCAGAAGTCCGAAAAATAAAAAATAATTAGAAACTTTTTTTGGTATGATAACATATGTGAATAGATTCATTCCGAACTTGTCTGAAGTGAACGCAGTATTGAGAAATCTCACAAAAAAGGATGTTAAGTGGCAATGGGATGCGAACGCAGAGAAAACTTTTTGTGAATTGAAAAGAGTTCTCATGACCAAACCGGTCTTACGTTTTTTCGATGTTAACAAACCAGTAACTCTCAGTGTAGATGCGTCCCAAAATGGATTGGGATGCGTTCTGCTACAAGAGAATTTACCCATTGCGTACGGGAGCAAATCTTTGAGTGAAACAGAGAAAAGATACGCTCAAATTGAAAAGGAAGCACTTGCAATTGCTTTTGGATGTAAAAAATTTCACCAATATATTTATGGGAAGTCTGTTGTGGTGGAGAGTGACCACAAACCATTGAAGGTGATATTCAAGAAGTCAATGAATGATTGCCCAGCTAGAATACAAAGAATAAGACTGAACGTACAAAAATATGATTTGAGAGTCCAATACAAGCCAGGGAAAGAACTTTTAATCGCAGATGCATTGTCCCGTGCGCATTCTGAATATAATTCAATAGATATGGAGAAAGAAATAGAAAATTTTCCGATTACACTTGAAAAAAAGGAACAATTTAAATTGCATACGAATGCAGACGAGGAGATGAAAATGTTGAAAAAGTTCATACAAGAAGGTTGGCCAGGAAAGAGGTCTCAAGTTCCAAACATTGTCAAACCATATTTCACTTTTGCGGATGAGTTGAATATCATGGAGGATTTGATATTCAAAGGGGTACGACTGATTGTCCCACAAAGTCTCAGAAAGGAAATGCTATCCAAAATATATTATACTCACTTGGGCGTAGAAAAGTGCAAGATTAGAGCACGAGAAGTTCTCTACTGGCCACAAATGAATAAGCAAATAGAAGATGTAGTTCAAAACTGTGTAAAGTGTGCAAAATACAGCAAAGAAAACGGGAATGAGCCACTTATTTTAAGAGAGGTTCCAAACGCGCAGTGGCAAGTTTTGGGACTGGACTTGTTTCACTTTAGAGACTCTGAGTGGTTACTGATTGTAGATTACTTTAGTAAGTACCCTGAAGTTGCGAAGTTGGAAAACATAAGGGCTTCGACGATTATATCAAAACTGAAGTCAGTCTTTGCACGATTTGTAATACCCCATGAAGTATATTCAGACAACGGAACGCATTTTGATAACGTTCAAGCAAGGAACTTTGCAGCTTCATTGAATTTTGAGTGGAAAATGTCAAGCCCTAGATACCCAAAGTCGAATGGTATGGTTGAAGCACACATAAAAACAATAAAAAACATGTTCAAGAAAATACAAGATAGTAACTTAGATCCTACAATTGCTCTTCTCGAATACAGAAATACTCCAATCTCCAATGAAATAAAGTCTCCTAATGAAATAATGTTTGGCCATCAAACTCTTGGCATATTTCCGACAAAAATTCGAGAAGAACAAAGAAAGGTAAACCTTGAGGTCAAAGAAAAACTCGAAAAAAGACAAATAACACAAAAGTCCTACCACAGAAACACGCACACATTAAGGCCTCTAGACGTGAATGATCAAGTATTTGTTCGGAAGGAAATGGGAAAACCCCTGGAACAAGTTAAAGTGACTAAAGTTTGTAATCGTCCACGTTCTTACGAGCTTGAGTTGCAGTCCAGTTGCTTGAGAAACAGAATAGAACGAAATAGGAAACATATACATTTATATCAACGGAATGAAAACTCGATCGAACCAGCGATCGTAAACATCGAAAAGAAACGGGAGGATAATTTACAATCGCCTGCAAAACAAGCTCATAGAGAACAGTCCATTGCGGATTCTGTATCTACACATGGTAATGATGAGAACGGGGAATAGTATTTGTTAAACGGACTTTTGGTATCCGCACAAAATTGTAACTATACAACCAGGTCTGGAAGAACTGTGAAAATGCCGTCGTACTTTAAAGACTTCGTAAATTAAGAACTTATTTGTTAAAAGGGAGGAGATGTGATATTTTAAATTGAAGCTGCAACCGTCCCTGTATTCAGTGGTTCCGAAGGTCAACGCAAGGCATAATGGCGATCAATATGTATAAGTATGTATGTATGTATAAGTATGTTATAATATGTATAAGTCAATATGTATAGTTGTAAACAAACCCATAAAAGTGTTCAGTATTATTATAAAATAACTTATGTGTATCTATCCTAAAATATAAACTTAGTTTATAAGACTTCACAATTGGGTCATCAGCATATTTAGTTTCTTGGATGCCTGCTAGCAGGATGTTGTTGCTGTTCAAAAAGTTTATCATTTTCTTTAGTTTCCCTGCTTTGCAGAGGGAGTTTATATTTATAGTTGTTAATTTATATTTTTTCTTAAATTTCAATATGAGATTACAAAGGTTTCCAGGATCCTCCAATTGTTCCTTGCGTGATGGTGCAAACTCTCCAGAATTCGAACGTCTGCTTGTACTCCTTTCAGGAGTGGTGGATTGGCCACCTGGAAAATGTTGGTTTTCACATCACACATCATAATTATCCTATTTTTTTAATTTCGGTAGACGTTTGTCTACCAAAGTTAAAACTAAGATTGTTAGTCTTAGTGTTCTTTTCCAGCCGCCCCTAACATGGGGTACAGACGCGGACCAAACACCGCCCGATCCCTAAACAGACATGTTAGGATTTTTTAATTTAATGTTAACTCTAAGAGCAGGGCTGCCTCTTCCGCCAGTTCCGCCGTTCCGATGATCTTCATCTCCACCTTCGCTGCCGTTGAGGACTTCACCGTAACACTGGAAAGGGTACTGTCACCCAGATCAAGTAATCCATGGTTTTTTAACGAGGTTGTTACTCCTTGCCCTCTTCCTCCCATATATTATTTTATTTCTACTTCTTTTTAAATCCCATAAAGAAAACGAAAATTTGACATTTCGAAAAATAATTTTCTTGTAACCAATTCACTTTGCTTTTACCGAATTTTTCTTTACACTAACACTAATTCAATGTTATCCCCTTGCCCCTCACTATAACATAATACACAATTTCTACGAGCAAATTTTTGTACGTCTGAATATTATTCATATTATCATAGAAATTTAAAAATGTAAAATCTTTGAAAATAATAAGCCTGCGAAAATAAGCCGCGGGTTGTTCATCTCTGTACTAGAGGGTCTATTACATGTGAACTTTCGCGGTCTCATCGAGATTTGAAGCAGAATTTTTAGTTTTTGCGAGAGCGTTTTGAATGTTTTTTTATGTCTATAAACCTATTTCTAATAAATAGGCTTTTGAGCATCCACCAGAGCTAGGATTCTTTATAACAAGCAGAGAAAACAAAGAAATCCAAGTTCCAAATTGAACTCACTTTCAGTGTCAGACTTGCTATCCGGCTATTCACCTCTGCGAAGTTTCGCCGTATACGTTTCACCGTTGGGCAATTTCAGCGGTGAAACGTATGCGATGAAAGTTCAGTAAACCGTCAGAGTTAGTTTCACCAACCATCATGAAGCGATCACACTCTCATACAGTACATCAATACTGACTATTGTAGATTATTGTTTCATTAAACTGTCGTAAATGATTGATTTAAATGCTAAAGCTACGCAGAATCTACACTTATCTCTATTTACCAATTGCTAACCATAAACGTAAGACGGTATAAAAAATTGTCAAGTTATATAGCGCATCTGTACTCGTTTGTCAAAAAATTGGCGAAAGGTATGCAAAAGGTTGGCCACCACTGGTCTAGAATGTAATCATAAATTCTCCGAAATAGATAATCTAAAAATTTTGCATAATTGCAATAAAGGCCCGAGGCCTAATTTCCTGTAGTCATTAAAATATTTCAAACAGAGCCGTAATCCATCAGTTAATCTCCTTAACGATCAAAACGACCAAATCTTTTTTTAATTATTTAATGTAAGACAATCGTCTCCAGATAAGTCCCCAATTACAGACAAATACTTCCCCTTCCACATCAAAAACCATCAACACCCGAAACTTTAGTAGTGTAAAAGGTTTTTGACATGTCGTGTAAAGGGTTTTGTAGGGGGTTTTGACTTTGAAGGGTTTCGACACCACAAAAATGGTGAAAAGCTTAGTCTTTTTCAGAATAATTATGGATTATAACGTAGTAACAGTCGCAACCATCCTTTTCAATAAATAAATCTAAATCTTGTATATAGATAAGATACGAATCCCACAAATTAATAAATTCATATCAAAACTTACTTAAGAACTACGGAAAAATCCAATTCCTCATCTCTTATGAGTCTGCCACCATAATAAATTGCGACGGCATAAGAAAAGAACATTAAACTTCTGGCCATTCCTAAAACCAATCCTCGTAAATGTGTATTTCTTTTGGCTCTGGAATAATGAGGACCCAATGCTTCCAAATACATCGTATGGAAAATTTTTTCGCATCCCAAAGAAGCCACCGTTCGAATATTACTAATAGCTTCAACTGCTAACTATACCAAATAATTACAATAAAATCGTATTGATTTATTTTATTAAAACAAAATACCTTTGCTGAATTTTCAATAGAACTTTTGCTTCCACATGTATCATTATTAACGACTTTTTGCTCGAAATATATTGCTAAGAATATCAATGGGACGAAGCACATATTTACTAAAGTTAGTCTCCATTCAAAATAGAATGAAAATCCTATAGCTAAGCCTAAGCTGGACAAAGAATTCACGACCGTTCCAATAGTATGACCAGACGCCTGAAACATAAATAATTATAAGAATTATGGTATGTTGAAAAACGTACAAAATATTTACTCCTTGAACCCCTGAAGCATCTGCAGATAATTTTGCACATAAAGCACCAGTTCCATTTTCTTTGCGGTCGTACCATCCCATTTCTTGTTTTAGCATTGTTTCGAACATTTTGGATCGTACACGCATAGTCAGTTTTTCACCAGAAATTCCAAACAAGTACCACTGAAAATAAAAGTTGTTACAAGAAGTTCATGTTTATTATGTACTTTATGTACTTGAAGGAAGGCTGCAATTCCTGTTACCAATCCGATAATCGCGAAGAACATGCTAAATTTATTTCCTTCTTCTCGTACAAAATCGTCATCAGGATTTGCCAAAACCTAAAAAGTGAAATATTAAAAAATAAAATATAATTGTAATTGTGAATAACAAGTTATGTAATATTTTTACATATTAAGCGTGGTTATAACACAGTGAATTTATCAATTTAGTGGAAATATAAAAATGTTTTCATTGTTTACTAAAGATCGGTTTTTAAATTTTGTAAGCCAATGTGTCATACCATTTGATAGTTGGCATTACAAAATCATCTGTTATTTCGCTTAATTTAATAAGTACGTTCCTTAGTTTCTATAGAATATAATTTGTTCTATACACACTGTGTTTCTATACACAGAGTGTCTCATGGACGCTTTAAAATAGTGATTAGATAAGTAGACAATGAAGTGGAGGAACCTTTGAACCTTTTCATGGAAGTCGTACTTGAAAATTATAATAAGCCCATATATTTTATATTTTTTAAATTAAAATGAATATTTTTAATTTAATTTGTTCACAGCAAAACGCGTTATCTGATAATGCTTTTAGCCGATCCGATGTGGAGGTGGAGGGTCCAGAACGAACCATATTTTCCTACTCTAACTCTATTTGTATCTTTAATAATTATTGTAGGCCAAGAAAATGTATACAAATTTCGTGCGGAAATGATTTTACTACGCTCCAGCTAATGGGGTACTCGCCTTTCGGGCTCGTTCCCCAAACGAGCTGTCGCGTTATAAAATCAAAGTTTCCGCACTCTAATACTCTAATGTAAATAATTATTTCTACCCGAAAGTAGTCTTACAAAACTTAAATGTGTGTTCGAAGGATAGCGAAGTACACCAGGGTACAGCAGTATTATTTGCCAATTGTACCTGTATAATCGGCATTAAAAAATTGTGGTATGTAATTAAATTATATATTAAATATTTAAAAGAGGAATTGCAAAGACAAAGCCACATGTTTTATGCTTCGAAACTCTTTTCTCTTTAAAATGATACATACGCTTACATTGGCGTTATTCCACAAGAGGATGAAACTAAAAGATCAATCTCAGATAGAGTCATTTATATAATGCTCAAGTTCAATAGCAAGCACAACATGCAGATAATTCAGGCATGAGCACCTATTTGGGAGAAAATTGAAGCGTTTTACGAATACCTAACGACCGCAAAAAATAAATAGAAGACCAAGTTCACTATCAGAATTGGCGACTTGTATGTGAAGGTTTGAACAAGATTGGCAAAGAAACAGGAAAAGATAAACGATTGTGTGTCGGGTTCCGAGTAATATATTGCGTAAACACTTTCTTCAAAAACATCACGAGAGAAAGTATACCTGGAGGAGTGCAGATAACACAGTAAAGACCGGAATAGAGTACGTTTTGGCCACAGATAAACACATATGGATGGACGTTTAGAAAACAACTGCAATATGAGAGTTCTCCTATGAGAGAAAATGATTAATTCCATAAAAGCGCGTCCCCGCTATGCCACTGTTTGCCAGTTTGCAATGTCAATATATCGCGCTAATATGGCAAGCCAACAAGAATCGGTCAACTGTCGGTCTCCTTCAAAGAAAGCCAATGAGAACGGAGAGCCCATCCACTGGCATCACGCGGCTTCAGGCTTCAGTTGTGAACACGGATATGGACAGTTTTTCAGTCACTGGCTTTGCCAATTTGATTTGCTAAGAGATATGTATAGTGCCAATAGCGAGCCAACAAGAATCGCTCGAATGTTGGTCTACTTCAAAGAAAGCCAATTCGAACGAAGATTACTAACTACTGGCATCACGCGGCTTCAGGCTGCAGTTGTGAACACAATTATAACATTTTTACAGTCACTGGCTTTGCCTATTTGATTGACTTACATTCAAACCACGGCTTAGTGGCTACGTGTCTTTAACATTTCAAACCATAAGCGTACCCCTTGGGGTACGCGTGCCACACTTTGGGAAACACTGGCCTAGACTATAAAGTAAGGGTTCCCACTAGGGTAACTAAAACATCAAAAAGTACCATCGATAATCTTTTAGTGAGGAGAAATCTTCCTGCCACTGTCACGGTCGAAAAACGCATTATTTCGGTATTTCGGTATATACCATAAATATATTTTGATTGCTATACCTCTAATGCTCTGAAGCGAAAAAAAGTAAACAAGACAATTTCTATATTAGAAACTTTTGTGCCACTAATAAGCTGCATCTGAAACTATCAATACTCGAAAATATCAATTTGCACTGCAGAGTGAATCTTGGTCAGAAATTTATAACATAAATGATTGCGAACAAAAGACGGCTGCTTTCATTCAACTTAAATCCCTTAAGTCCAATTAAAAAAATCAAGATTAAACCCTCACCATGGATTAATAAGGAGGTTGAATTGTCAAGCAAGAATTTAAAAGACTTGTACAGCTTGCAAAAGAAATATCCAGTATTAAGAGACATTTACACCTTGAAGAAGAAATGCCACAAAAATCTATTAGTTACAACTAGGAAAAACTATTATAAAAATAAATTACAAAAACCCAAACAAAAAACCTTATGGAAAACTATAGACAAACTTTCTAATAAAACACAGAGCAAACAAGACATTCATATTAAAGATAATGATATAATTATCAAAGACCCTAATGCAGTTGCTTCTATTTTCAACGACATCTTTAAAGCTGCGCCGGAGAATATCACTCAAAATATACTGTCGATAACTTTGGAATACGTCCACCTGCTCCATAACAACAATTCCATGTATCTGGAAGAATTCTCTCCCTCGGAGATCGCTTTAATTTTAAAGAAATTAAAAAAAATAAATCGACGTATGGCCCAGACTCTCCCGAATCTCTCTGCAAATAATATTAAGGAATTAAACAACATGAACTGGTCGAACCCATCACACACATCATTAAAAGTTCGTTCTCTTCTGACAAGATACCAGATATACTTAAAATTTCTACTGTTACTTCAGTATTTAAAAAAGAGAACGGCTGGTCAGAAATAACTACAGGCCGATATCGTTGGTGTCAGTAATGGCAAAGATGTTGGAATACGCCATGGAATACTGCCAAATGCCCCTTATTGCCAAACATGAGCTAATTCCAAACCAGCAACATGGCTTCTTAAATAATCTTAAATGAAATGGATGAAGGCAAATGTCCGGTGGTAATTTTCTGCGACCTCTCAAAGGCCTTCGCCTTCTGCATCGCGCATGACAAACTCCTATCAAAATTATTGACCTGTGGAATCAGAGGAAAGGCAGGGCGCTGAATTGAATCGCACTTGAGCAACAGGAAACAATCCGTCAAAATAAATTCAACAGAGAGGATGGGACAATCAAATACTACAGTTTTATGTTTAGGGGTCCCGCAAGGAAGTATCTTAACCTGTTCTCCTTCTACGCTGTGGATATGGTAAAATTTATCGGTCAAAATCATTGTACCCTCTACGTGGATGACTCCAGCATCATAGTTTCGAAACATTCTCTAGAAGAAACGACTGCTCAACTAAATACTACCCTAGAAAATCTGTACCAGTAGTTTTGTGCCAATAACGTGCCATTTAAATATTGGTAAAACTAGTTATTTCCGTGCATCCGAAGAAACCCCACACAAGACATTCCACTTGGAATCGGCAACTGCAAGTTAATTCTTCAAAAACAAGTAAAATTTTTAGGTATCTACCTGGAAGATTATCTGACATGGTCCTCAACTACTTCTGAAATAGTGCGAAAACTGAACTCTAAGTAATATCTATTAAAAAAGTTTGTAAGGGGTTCGTAAAAAACAGTAGGGGTTAGTCTCCTAATCGTATACCATGCCGAAGTTCAGTCGATCGTGGCTTATGGTATTCTAGTATGGGGAAATTCCTCACATTCTCAACGTCTACCTCTAGCGCAAAAGAGGGTCATAAGAGCAATCTCCGATATTGGAGCAACTAAATCTTGCAGATCATATTTCAGAAACTTAAATATTCTAACTGTACAATGTTTATACATATGTGAGCTAGCCTGTTACATCCATAAAAATAGGCACTTTTGGCGCCAGGGATGATCGATATGCACACAATACAGGACATTACCTCAATCTAAGAACTGTAAAAAGCAATCTTACCATATGAAAAGGAGCACCTAATCGTATAGGTATACAAATTTATAATCGTATTCCAATATTTTTAAAAAGCAAACTAGTTATAATCGATTTAGAAGACGTCTTAAAACGCATTAAATAGAAAAATGCTATTGTAGTATTAATGAGTTTTTTGAAAATGAACGTTAATCTGTAACTAGTGCTACTACTTTTCTTCTTTTATTGACATGTCTGATATGCATGTATGTCATTTATTAATTACATTTGTTACATTTATTACAAAATTTATTAATCTTAAGATTTATAAATTTTGAATTGAATTTTGAATTTGACTAGGCTAGACAGACCGGCTTGGGAGACTACACTATACAGAATCTACTAAACATAGCAGGCTAGACTCTGCACCAAAACTCTTGTTATAAATTCAATCTCATCAGTTTGTAATCCTAAATATAATATCTTGAAAATGACCTTCAACATACAAAACTCGAGTCGTGTAAAATGTGTTAACAATATCCAACAATTTATATATTTTCACAAAAATTAGCGGTTAAAATAGTGCAGTAATGGTCGCAATCCTTTTCATTATAACAGATATAGTTCAATATTGTTAATATTTATTAGGGCAATTAACAGAAAATCGAATATCTTTTAGCAATACAATCACAAACAGAAAAAACTGTTTGGAAAAGTTTAAATTAACACCAAAAAAGTTACAATAAGTGTTCAAAATTTGCAAGCTCAAAATATCCGATGTTGCGAAAACTTTGGGATTCCACCCAAAATCAATTTCCAGAACATGAATTATTGTTTATATATCCCATAATTCATCAGCAAGTAATACGCAAAAATGTTTTACAACTTACTTATCATATAATAATCATATTACTTCAACAATAAATTATATTTTTTCGATCAATAGGATTTAACCATAGCCAATTTATTGTATTTATGGATGAATTGGATACAAAACGCAATGATGTCTTATATCGAAATTACTTTCATTAGTTACGCTTAGAAAAAGTTCTTAAAAGATCTAAACTACATATAACCTCCGATATTATTGTCATAAGTTATATAAGTTAAAATCAATTGACGTTTATTACAATCTAGATGTTTTTTTTAATTAACTCACTTATAAAAAGTGTGACTGAATGTGTTACTTACACCAACAATATCTCCAAAAACTATAGAATAAAGGGGCAATGATGCTCCTGATATCGCAGCTCCAATGCAAGCAATAATAATGTGGAAGGTTTCGGGTTTATTCAATCGTAATACACCACCAATAGTCCGCCAAACACCATAATTATCGGTTTCTAAAATCTCTTCAGCCTAAAATTAAGAACATTAAATATGCACAGTTATTTAAATATGGAAATGTATCAACCAATTTAAATTTAAATACCTTGATATCATTTTGCGTAATTGAGAGATTTCGTGAAAATTCTTTAAGACTTATTTCATTTTCGGGTGTGGTCAAATTATCTAAACAAAAAGATTGTAAAATTAGTAGCAATTAAGTTTGACGATTTAATCTCTGCAGCAGTATTTAAAATATGTTTTCTAACTATATTAGCGTCTTTCATTTTATTAGAAATCTTTTTAGAAAAATTCCTAATTTTCAGAAAGTGTTTGCAAATCGAGGTGCAAAAATTGTGGAAGCTGAATATTTTATTGTTGTTCGTCGAAAGAGCTCATAATAGA
This sequence comes from Phosphuga atrata, assembly GCA_944588485.1. NCBI lineage: Eukaryota > Metazoa > Arthropoda > Insecta > Coleoptera > Silphidae > Phosphuga > Phosphuga atrata. The sequence continues at coordinate 21,230,900 of OX155896.1, read as the reverse complement.
TTTTGCGTGAAAATCGACCACAAAAATATTATTTTGAATCTAATTTACTCCTCAACAACTCGAAAACTATTATGAGACCATATGACAATGATGAAATGATCTCTTAAAACTTTTTCTAAATATTCCATGAAAATCTCATTTTTTCACTCCAATTTAACTAAATTTAAATCAGAATACTAAATAAACTAAACTAAAAAAGTTAACTTTTTTATCGAATATTCAGTATAAGTAATAAATACGTAAAGTTATACCATCGCTCCTTTCTAATTGTTCCTCAGTAACTTGCGCGGTAACTAAATTGTAATAGGCTCCTCTCTTTAACATCAGTTCGTCGTGATGACCTTCTTCAATTGATTTTCCATCAGAAAGAACAACGATTCTGTTTGCACCACGAATAGTGGACAAGCGATGAGCAACGATTATTGTGGTACATCCTTTGCTAGCCTAAAAATAATAGTAGTATGTTATAGTTTTTGAAAATGATTGTTTTATATATTTATCGGAGAATAACAAAAAAATAAACTAAAAATATATTTGTAGTGTTCAACATCCAAAACTAAATAATTTTTAACTATGTATCTAGCATACATATTTCTTCTACCATTAAACAATAGAATGGCAAAGCTTACAAAAAAATTTGTAGGAAAGTGTTCCACTAAGTAAAACCTATATGAAAAGGCCTAAAAACAGTAATATACGATGGCTTAAACAAACATTGGAATTTGACGCTAATTATAAAAAACCAACAATATATAGGCTCGTTCGATCTTTGTTTTGAAAAATGTCATAGGTGGCTGCTAACTGGTTATGTAATGTGTAGTAGTATTCTTGAACAATGACTTGTTTGGAAGGCATGCGTGAGAAGTATTGTTTTCTATGCACCAAACGTTTGCGGAGTGAAAGAAGAAGAGAGAATTGAGAGACTGGAACTGAAGTTTAAAAAAATGATTCAGTCTAGATATAACCACATCGGAATATATTGTGCTGCAATAAACAAATATGTACAAAGGTTTTTGAATTTTGATTTGTGAAAAAAGTACTTACTGAGAGTTGTAAGGATGGAAGAAGATGTATGAGAGTTGCTGTGGGTCAAATGAGAAAATCAAAGGAATATTTAAAAATGGAAGGTAGGGGAAGACTTGGTGTTAGAGAGATTAACCCATTTATAACTGCAGCGCCGCCAAATAAAGATCGAGGGGAACCTTCCTGAATATGGCCGAGTGCAAGTGTATCAATGACAACCGCTGAACCTTAATAACGCTAGACTACCTCAAATACTGATGGAATGGCACAGGTGTGGATCGGAAGACAAAGGCAGAAGATATTGTGTGGAATTTGTGAGGAGGCAAGTGATGTGTTCACGCATCAGTAGAGCAACAAGGATAGATTCATAATTTAAGACAGTGGTTTGTGTATGAAAGAGGACATATCTGGCTAGTCCTTGATGAAAAGAAAAGTGCCGTGAATAAAGTATAATTGGCTTTAAGGCCTTAAGCCCTGCTGCTGCTTTCATAATTGCTCTGTTTCCGTTGGTTTTAGTGGTGTCGTTGTGTGAATGCTTGATACTTGGTTTTTTGATATTTTTTTTGGTTCTCACTTTTAAAATCCAGTAAAAAGGTATACGTTTCCTTCTTGTTTTACAACTTTTATTTTGATCTCAAATTTAAAGGTCGACGTCAAAAAATTGATATCAATGGGAGGATAACGCCATGACTTACGGCACCAGGTGACACTATGCCCAGTGGCCCTTCTGTATTGAGTATTAAAGAATACCATATAAAACTCACATTTTGTATGGAATCATAATAATCTCCACAAGTTTGCGAAATGTTTACATCTATTTCTGTTAACAAGTTTTAAAATAATTTTTTCGATTTTCGAGTTTCTCAAAAGTTCCAAACTTTTATGACAAGTATGGGTATAAACATAAAAAATTTAAGTGCGCGAATAAAGTCGAATTAATTTTTTTATTGACATAATTTATATTACATAATTTGTTTTTTTTTTCTCTTTTTCAAAGCAAATAATGTCTTTCAATTTTCAGATTGACAATATTAGAAATGCGACAGCAACTCAGGAATCGGTGGTGAAATGGCTTATGCAAGTGGGCTTGGTAAACCATTATATTTGAAAACCATTGCAAACCATTATATTTTTCCTGTGAGTGTGGCAAATATGAAATTGAACACAGTGACAAAAAAAAACGATGTTTATCGGTGGAGGTCCAAAATGGAGTTGCAGCAGAGAAACACGACGTTATTAAAAGCAATCAGAAGGGAAGTTGGTTTGAGTTGAGTCTCCAGTACACAAATTCTGATGGTAATAAAAAGCTGGCTGGAGAGGGTAGCCTTAAAAATGATTGTCAATATTGTTAAGGTTTGTCCGAAATACATTAAAAACTAGTGGCACTTCTGCCAGGAGGTTTGCACAGAAATGTGTATAAGAGAAAATGAAATGCTTGGCTGACCAAGAATAACTGTAGAAATTGACGAAAGTAAATATCGAAAGAGGAAATACCACAGAGAGAAACATGTTGAAGGAAAATTGGGTTTGGAGGGATCGAGACAAGGACTAACAAATGTTTCATGGAAGTGGTTGCGGCACGCAGTCAGGCGGTATTGCTAGAAATATATTGGCAATATATTAAACCCGGAACCATAATTGTGTCTGATTGTTGGAAGACATGATTGTTTGGTAGATGAGTGCCACTAGAGAATGATCCTGTTTTATAGGTAATTCAAATTAGTAAATTTTATTGCAAATTAAACTATCAACAATAAATTGTTTTAGATGATCACATACGTGCGGTCATGGTATGTGATCATCTGAAATTCTATTTAATTTTATATTTTTATTTAAATAGAATTTGAATTAAATAGAGTGGGTGACAGGCCATCTCCCTGTCTCACTCCTGTCTTGATATCAAATGGTTCCGAGACCTCTCCCATGAACTTCACTTTGGATGTTGTGTTTGTTAATGTTTTCTGGATTAGATTTCTGGTCTAGTAGATGTAGGCCTAGAATTTATTTATTTAAATTCTAGGCCTACGATCCTTTAACTCTCGATCTAATATAGAACAATTTGGCAAGGACCGCTGGTTTAACCGCGGTTAGGTTAGGTTGCCCCCCGAGAAGATGGCAGATAAACCAAGACAACATTCGCGTGGCAGCGCGAACTCTCGATCCAATATAGGACAATTTGGCAAGGACCGTTGGTTTAACTCCGGTTACATTAGGTTGCCCGCCGCGAAGCGGAGAGATAAATCAAGACAATATACGCGCGGCAGCGCGAACTCTCGATCAAATATAGGACAATTTGGGAAGGACAGTTGGTTTAACCTAGGTTAGATTAGGTTGTCCGCCGCGAAGCAGACAGATAAATCAAGACAACATACGCGCGGCAGCGCGAACTCTCGATACAATATAGGACAATTGGACAAGGACCGTCGGTTAAACTGCGGATAGATTAGGTTGCACGCCGCGAAGCGGACAGATAAAGCAAGACAACATACGCGTGGCAGCGCGAACTCTCGATCCAATATAGTACAATTTGGCAAGGGCCGTTGGTTTAACCCAGGTTAGATTAGATTGTCAGCCGCGAAGCTGACAGATAAATCAATACAACATACGCGCGGCAGCGCGAACTCTCGATACAATATAGGACAATTTGGCAAGGACCGTTGGTTTAACGCCGGTTAGATTAGGTTGCACGCCGCGATGCGGACAGATAAATCAAGACAACATACGCGCGGCAGCGCGAATGCTCGACCCAATATAGAACAATTTGGCAAGGATTGCTGGTTTAACCTTGGTTAGAGTAGGTTGCCCACCGCGAAGCGGACAGATAAATCAATTTAACATACGCGCGGTAGCGCGAACTCTCGATTCAACATTGGACAATTTTGCAAGGACCCTTGGTTTAACTCTCGGCAGCGCGAACTCTCGATCCAATATTGGACAATTTGGCAAGAACCGTTGGTTTAATCCCGGTTAAATTAGGTTGCCCGACGCGATGCGGACAGATAAATCAAGATAACATGCGCGCGGCAGAGCGAACTCTCGATCCAATATAGGACAATTTGGCAAAGATCGTTGGTTTAACTTCGGTTAGATTAGGTTGTCCGTCGCGAAGCGGACAGATAAATCAAGACAACATACGCGCGGCAGCGCGAATGCTCGACCCAATATAGAACAATTTGGCAAGGATTGCTGGTTTAACCTTGGTTAGATTAGGTTGCCCACCGCGAAGCGGACAGATAAATCAATTTAACATACGCGCGGTAGCGCGAACTCTCGATTCAACATTGGACAATTTTGCAAGGACCCTTGGTTTAACTCTCGATTCAATATAGGACAATTTGGCAAGGCCCGTTGGTTTAACTCCCGTCAAATTAGGTTGCCCGCCGCGAGGCGGACAGATAAATCAAGACAACATACGCGCGGCAGCGCGAACTCTCGATTAAATATAGGACAATTTGGCAAGGACCGTTGGTTTAACTCCGGTAACATTAGGTTGCCCGCTGCGAAGCGGACAGATAAAACAAGTCCTCATTCCCTGTCTCACTCCTGTCTTGATTTCAATTGGTTCCGAGACCCATGAACTTCACTTTGGATGTTGTGTTTGTTAATGCTTCCTGGATTAGATTTCTGGTCTTGTTGTGCACGTTCATTTCTTCCAATTTATTGAAGTGTTTCTCTATCTATAGATATGTAGGCCTAGAATTTATTTATTTAAATTCTAGGCCTACGATCCTTTAACTCTCGATCCAATATAGGACAATTTGGCAAGGTCCGTTGGTTTAACCCGGGTTAGATTAGGTTGCCCGCCGCGAAGCGGACAGATAAATCAAGAAAACATACGCGCGGTAGCGCGAACTCTCGATTCAATATAGGGCAATTTGGCAAGGACGTTGGTGTAACCCCGGTTAGATTAGGATGCCCGCCGCGAAGCGGACAAATAAAGTAAGATAACATATGCGCGGCAGCGCGAACTCTCGATCCATTTTAGGACAATTTTGCAAGGACCGTTGGTTTAACCCCAGTTAGATTAGGTTGCCCGCCGCGAAGCGGACAGATAAATCAAGAAAACATACGCGCGGTAGCGCGAACTCTCGATTCAATATAGGGCAATTTGGAAAGGACGTTGGTGTAACCCCGGTTAGACTAGGTTGCCCGCCGCGAAGCGGAGAGATAAATCAAGACAACATACGCGCGGCAGCGCGAATTCTCGATCCAATATAGGAAAATTTGGCAAGGACTGTTGGTTTAACTCCGGTTAGATTAGGTTGCCCGCCGCGAAGCGGACAGATAAATCAAGACAAAATACGCGCGGCAGCGCGTATTTTGTCCGTATATCCAATATAGGACAATTTTGCAAGGAGCGTTGGTTTAACTCCGGTTAGATTAGGTTGCCCGCCGCGAAGCGGACAGATAAATCAAGACAACATACTCGCGGCAGTGCGAACTCCCTATCCAATATAGGGCAATTTGGGAAGGACCGTTGGTTTAACCCCAGTTAGATTAGGTTGCTTGCCGTGAAGCGGACAGATAAATCAAGACAACATACGCGCGGCAGCGCGAACTCTCGATCCACTATAGGACAATTTGGCAAGGACCGTTCGTTTAACCCCGGTTAGATTACGTTGCCCGCCGCGAAGCGGAGAAATAAATCAAGACAACATACGCGCGGCAGCGCGAACTCTCGATCCAATATAGGACAATTTGGCAAGGACCGTTGGTTTAACCCCAGTTAGATTAGGTTGCTTGCCGCGAAGCGGACAGATAAATCAAGACAACATTCGCGCGGCAGTGCGAACTCTCGATTCCCTACTCCCTTGGTATAAGATAATTCATTGTTTCCTTGTCAATGTTAGAGCTCAGAATCTTTTGTCTGGTAGTTTTCTCAAGATAGGTTTTTTGATAGGATAGGTTTCAAGATAGGGTATCTTGAGAAAACTACCAGACAAAAGATCCTGAGCTCTAGCATTGACAAGGAAACAATGAATTATCTTATACCAAGGGAGAAATCTTCACGGTGTCCCAAGATATATGGTTTAGCAAAGATCCACAAAGATGGAGCCCCACTACGACCAATAGTAAGCTCCGTTGGTTCACCGGTCCAACTTCTTGCGAAACATTTAGCAAAATGTTTACAACCATACGCCGAAGATTATGATTCCTATGTCCGCAATGCTGGACACTTCATAGACATACTGAAAAATCACCAACTCCAGCCCGGCCACCTCCTTGTGAGCTTTGACATTGTATCTTTATTCACAAAAGTACCGGTCCCTGAGGCCTTAAAAATCATAAGATCAAAATTTAAACCCGCAAAGTATGTATCAGATCTGGCAGAACATTGTTTAAAGAATACATACTTTAGGTACAATGGTCAAATATACAAACAAGTCCTAGGATCACCAATGGGTTCACCTCTATCCCCAGTTATAGCCAACATATTTCTTACCGATTTTGAGGAGAAGGCAATCTCATCAGCCACACTTAAACCTACACTCTGGTTAAGATATGTTGACGACACATTTGTAATCTGGCCCCACGGCAGACCAGAGCTGGACAAATTCCTTACCCATCTTAACTCCCAACACGACCAAATTAAATTCACAATGGAGATAGAAAAGCATCAACGACTTCCTTTCTTGGATGTTTTGGTACAGAAGAGACCTGACGGCACCTTGAGTCACACTGTGTATCGGAAAATAACCCATACAGACAGATATCTGAACGCTTCTTCGCACCATCATCCCAAACAACTAGCATCTGTAGTAAACACTCTTACCGCCCGATCCAAAAGACTAGCCGACCAGCTGAACTTACCGAAAAAATTGAGGAACTTACGAGAAGCTCTTTCTTCAAATGGATATCCAAACTGCTTAATATCCAGAGCTTTCCGTCGTACAGAGAACAGTAGCCAAAGAACTGAAGAACGCCAGAAACCCGTTAGCACAGCATACCTACCATATGTTCATGGATCAACTGACAAAATCTCAAGAATCCTTAAAAGACACAACATCGACAACATTTTCAAACCTAAAGAGAAAATATCCTCCATGCTACGCAGCGTTAAAGACACCATCCCGTTAGAATCCCATGGAATTTATGAAATACCTTGCGGAACATGTGAACGAACCAACATTGGACGTACCAATAGAAAAATATCTGCTAGGATTCAAGAACTAGTAGTTTCAGTCAGACACAGAGACAAAGTTTCATCGACACTTGTCCAACACACAAATACCGGTCACTGGATGGACTTTAGAAATTCAAGGACTCTTGCACAGATTAGCCACGAAATGTCACGAGTATACAGAGAAGCCATAGAGATAGAAAAACGAGACTACTGCATGAACACGAGAGACGATTCCTTGAGACTGCCCCCAGCATGGCGACCGATCATATCCACCCTCAAAATGCAATCAAATACACCCCAGACTCATGTACGACCAACAGGACAAACAAATAACCGAACCGAAGCACCGCAGACAACGCGCATGGCCCGAAGCCAGACAGCTATAAGTAGTCGCATCGCACGAACGAGCTCTCAGTATGCGTCTAACGGTTGACCCGCACGGACGCATATATCTCTTGAGAATGGCGAATGTTAGTTCGCCGAAACGTCGAGAATCCGGTTCTTTTCAGAACCAACCCTCAACATCAACGCGGAATCCCCGAGAAAACAATACACAGGTATCTATCCGCGAAAACCTCAAATACAACATATATATATATATATATATATATATATATATATATATATATATATATATTGTACATACAAATAAACTACTGTTTCGGGAGAGATTTAATCTGTTTAAAAGTTTGGAGAATAGAAACGCATTCGCTTTATTTTGTGAAACCATATAAAACATAATTCGAAACGGAGTTAACTGAATTTATGTAGCTTTTATGTGGCCTATATAAAGCATTAAAACAAATGAAGAAGGACCAAAAGCCCAAAACAACAACACGTGCGAAATGTTGATATTCGGGGGAGATGTCCTTCAAGAGACCTTACAAATAGTATTCAACGAATACTAACGGAAGAAAAAGTTATTAAAGATTGGCAAAACGCCCAGGTCATTTTGATTCAAAAAAAAAGCCGATAACAACATCGAATGCTTCCGCTCCATAAGTTTACTGTCTCACATGTACATTTTTAAAACACTGAACTGGGACAATACGGGTTTAAACATCGACGGTATATTTCTGAACCACCTGCGATTTGCAGATGACATAGTCCTCATCAGCAGCTATAGGAATGAACTAAAGGACATGCTAGAACAACTAAGCATAAAATACAGCTAAGTAGGCCATACGATGAACCTGCCCAAGACAAATATAATAAGTGACCTTAAAAGGGACACCACGATAAATAACAGTATCATAAAAGTAGTAGAAGAGTATACCTACCTTCAACATGTCATTAAGCTGGGAAAGAGAAACCAGACAGTCGAAATAAAGAACAAGACTAACAGAACAGAACAAAGACCGTTGGAATGAGTCATGATAGGAGTCAGTCTGCGAGACAAACTTAGATGCGAGGAAATCAGACGAAGAACAAAGGTAGTGGATGTAATAAAACGAATCGCAGAGCTTAAATGGCGATGGGCAGGACACGTGTCAAGCCGGCAAGGCAACATCAAGATAGATGGTCACCGAAATTAATCCAATAGGAACCAAGAAATACCAAGAGGAATGCAGGAAGGCCATAGAGAAAGTGGACGGATGACATAAAACGACATGCGGGGAGCAAGTGGTTTCAACTCGCACAAGACAAAACCACATGGAAAGAGATGGAAGAGGCGTATGTTCAGGAGTGGGCAAAAGAACGTTGAGAAAAAAATAATGTGGCTAGGTATCCATGATTTAGAAACGGGAGATTTTTGTTGATAGATTTAGTTGAAGTTCAATTTCAAAGCATTATAGTGAGGCAAAATTTATTTACATATTGACTGTCAAAAAATGTTGATATTGGCGCTGTAGTCAGAGTGTGACCTAAAAGCAAAGTCAACCCAGATTCCTATCATTTATTGTTCCATGGCTCTTTGCTACCATGTCTTTAGGTGGTCCGCACTTTTCGTTGTCAGTGCCATGGTCTCTAGGCCGAATGTTGTTGCAGGTCTTACGCAGGAGTAGAAAACTTTGCGCTTAAGATGTATTGGGATTTCCTTGTTTCTGGGGATGTGGCTAATCTGCTAGAGACAGCCCAAGTTAGTCTTAATCTGTTCTTTATTTCGACTGTCTTTCCCACCTTAATGTTATGACCAGCTTAATGACATGTTTTTGACAGGTTCATCTTAAGGCCCGCTTGGTTAGATTTTACGCTTAGCTGTTCTAGCATGCTTTCTAGTTCTTGCCTAACGCTGCTGATGAGGAAAAAGTTCTGCAAATCGAAGGTGGTTCAAAAAAGTGCCATTCAAGGTGTTTTAAAAATCCTCTAGCACCGTGGTAAATCGTTTTGCATATATGGCGTCTCCCTGACAAACCCCTCGTCCGATCTTGTTGTCAGGTTCTCATTTATTTTCACTTGAAAGATTGCGTTCTCGTATATGTTTTTTTTATAAAGTTTGAATCGATACCGGCGGCGTCCATTGCTTGTATGATGGACCAGGCTTACATGAAACAGAATGCCTTGTAATAGTCTACGCAAGCTAGGTCAATTGATTCGCAGTTCTCCGTTGTTTCATTCTCATCAGCGTTTTTAGTATCTGCAGGTGGTCTATGGCGCTGAATCCTTTGAGAAAACCTGCATGTTCAACTGGCTGATATATATCGAACTTGTTTGGTAATCTGTTTGTCAAAAGTTTTGTAGATTTTTGTCGATGTTGTTGTTATCGTCTTTTTGGATCAATATGACCTGAGCGTTTTACCAATCTTTAGGGATCTTCCCTCTGTTAGACATTTGTTAGGTATCTTGTAAGATATCTCCGCCAAATTTCAATTTCGCACATGACTTTATCCATACCTGAGCTTCTGTTGTTCTTCATCTGCTTTACTGCTTTGTATATCTCCGGTTTTCGGAAATGTCGGGTATCCCTTCTGAAAGCTTTGATGTTTGATATTCTTGGATTTGGTATTGAGAACTTATATAGGCGGGTGTAGAAGCTGGTGGGTGGAGAACTTATATAAGCGGGTCTTCAATTTGTTCGACTATACGGTTTTGGCGGGTTTTGTATAAGAGTTCCTTGTTGTATTTTAATTTTTGTGATTTTAGGTTTACCAACTGAGATTTCGCTTTTAATACCTTCATGTTTGCGTTGTTTGCTATAGTGTTTTCTATTAGCTTGGTCTTGTATGCTCTGTTGTCTTTCCTAGCTTCTATGCTCATTTCTATATTAAGCTCGTACTTCGGCGTAATCGGCATTATATGTTGTTCAAGACCTTGTCGCGTAGTTTCTTAGTGACGGTGTGTATATCTTTGCGTGTATTTATATCTAATATTCTTTAATACATGCAAATATTCAATATCGCTAAGTTACATATTTTTTAATGAAAAATAAAACGTCACTTTTTTAATATGCTTTTTGTAAGTTACATAAAAAAACAAATAAATAAAATAAACCTCAATATTAAAAAAGTGACGTGAAGTGAGTGACATAATTTTTTTTTCATTACAAAATAAAAATTAAAGAAAACGTTTTAAAATGAGTGTAAATTCTATGGTGATACCGGATACTGATGAGAGTTCTTATGATGAATCAACACCACCGGAGACAATTGAAAAAGCAAGTTCATCATTTTTTATTCTATTTATTTAGGCCTCTGGATCCCAAACATGTAAGATACGTCTCCTCGCATGGGTAAAAAAAATATTATTTGCAACACGCGCGGTATTGTCAATTGCCCTTTCGAGCGAATGTGCGCCCGAATGTACGTCGTCCGTGCGCCCAATTTCGCTGTCGTGACAAATTGACAACTTACCGCCCTAGTTGCAAAATATACTATTATGTGTCATCAAATGCATTAATGTCCACACCTATAGAACATCAAAAACAAACACCACATAAAATATAATAGGAGAAACTATAATTTTATCAACAGTTATGATATAATTCGAATAATGTTCGACGAATCGTTTGCAAAATAGTGCAACGCCTGCTAATAATACTGTCGGCAGAAGAATCAGTGATGAATCTGATAACTGCGATCTAATATTTAAATGTGATCTAATATTTGTGATCTATTAGTTTTTAGGCCTAGACTTCGAAAATCGTCAAACAAATAGATGAGGCAACTGAAATGAAGATGCTCATTTCATTAAATTCGTTGAATATGTTGCCGAAAAATATATATTTGAAAATATATTATTTTACAAACCCAAGAAACGATATATCGTGGAATTATTGCATTGGGCTGTGTAGTGACAGTATTCATTCAATGTCTGGGCACAATGTCACATGCAAACAATATCAAATAGTAACGATCTGCCTATATCTAACTATCCAAAGGACTACAGGGTACATCTAGATAAAAACAATATCGAAGCAACAGCCTGCTCATACTGGTACTTCTCAGAATCCTGGTTTTGTAATTGATACACTGGGAGAGGGACACATTTTAATGTATAACACGATTAAATTTGATCTATTAAAAAACTAAACCGAGCTTGTAGGTTCAAGCTTAAAACAGTGAAATCGTAGAATGTTGTGTAAATTACAAGAGTCTGAAGAAATATTCTATTATATATTTTTAGAACAATTATTAGTGGTATTATATTAATATACTCGTTTAATGTGTCACCAAAGAAATTTTAATGTTGCCCACTTGCATTGTAAAAACATGTTTTTTTTTTGTTATTCGGTGTTGTTGGTCTGAAGAATGCAGGTTATCTCTTCGGAAAATACAGAAAAGGGTAAATATTAACGCTTCTACAGTTATGAAATCATGAAGAAAATGAGTGATACCTGAAGAACAGAGGTCATATTCGTCAAGCAGTTTATATATTTCCTGACCTTACGTCACTCTAGGGATTTTGCGGCCTACACTTGTGCTTGGGGTCTTGATCTTAGACAAACTTTTAGGGAGCCCTTACAGTTTTTAACGTGTGTGGAGAGCTAATAGGGGAGGTTTTATGACAAATTTGATGTGATGGCTTTGCCAGAGCCATACACAGGAGTATGGCGGCTTATTTTTACTTGTTCCCCAGCATTTGAACCCGGGACTTATGGCTTTCCAGGATGGCTGTAAATCGCAACTTGATTACAATGAGTCTGCATGCTTATCGTCCATCATACATCAAGGTTGGCCGTAGAATGACACAAATGGAATTTATAATGACACTCATTTTGCTTAATTGAGATCACATTTTGTTTGGGTGATCATGATCAGTAGAAGAGTCAGGCGTTTCCGAAATGAAAGATGAAAATAGAATTTGCGTTATAATGGCACACACTAATCAATAAAAGTCGTGAGTTATTGTGATGAATTATGGTGTGGGGAGTAGATATGCTTTATAGTTTTATAGCATACCAGTATGTACTCAATCTGTTGTTTGGTTGTATCTCTAAACTCTCTTTAATGTCAGGATACCAAGCAGGGTATCGTAAACGGGTCATAGCTTGTAGCGTTTACAAATCCGTGATAAAAATTCTTGATTGGCCTGCGAAGTCTTCGGATTTCCAATTACTAGAGCAGTTTGCCGCAGAATGACATGACCATGCAATTCAATAAATGTTTTGAAGACATTAATCATAGAATATTATTAGTATTTTATGAATTTCTAATTATTTTATTAGAATTACCAATCAAAATTTATAAAAAAAAAATCGAATCTCGCTGAACAACTCATGTTGTTGGATGTTGCATTTAATTTAAACTGAACAAGTTTGTCGCTACTATTATTACTATTCTTTAGATATTTGTTTTTAAATGATAAAATACTTATCTAAATTGCCAAAAGAAGAAACAGTAATAAATGACTGTTTTTGAATAATAATTGTTTTCATTAATTAAGTAATATTTTAAAATAAAAAAGAAACTTACAAAATCAAGTGCAGCTTGGACTTGCGCCTCACTACTTGTATCCAAAGCAGAAGTAGCCTCGTCCAAGAGTAGAATGGCTGGATTCCTCACCAAAGCCCTAGCAATGGCAATTCTTTGTTTTTGACCTCCAGATAATTGAGCTCCTCTTTCTCCTACCAAAGTATCATACCCTTGAGGTAGATTTTTAATAAATAAATGTGCATTTGCTTTCTTTGCAGCTTCCTCGATATCTTTACGTGTAGCAAATTGATTTCCATATCGTATATTCTCTTCTATCGTTGTTCCAAATAGTACGGGTTCCTGTCCAACAACACCAATTTGATTACGTAGCCATCTTAAGTTAAAATCTTTCATGTCTATTCCATCAATGAGCACCTATAATTTATTTCAGATATTTAAATTATACAATACATTCACGAATTCAAATTTACCTTTCCTACTATCGGGTCATAATATCGTTGTATTAGTTGTATACATGTTGATTTTCCTCCACCTGAACTACCTACTAAGGCAACTGTTTCGCCAGCTTTTATGGATAAATTCAAACCTTGTAAAATCTATAAACAGACAATTTAAACAAAGCAAAATCTTTTATTTAGTTTTGTTGTATTACTTTGACATCTGGTCTTGATGGATAATGGAAATGTATATTTTGGAAAGTTATATTTCCTTCTAAATTACTAAATTTCTTTCCACTAACTTTAGATAAATTAATTTCTGGTGGCTCGTCAATAACGCCAAATATTTTCGAAGCCGCTGTTGTTGCGACCGTGAACATTTGGAAAAATGGAGCGCATTGTCCAAAATTCCATGTAGCCATAAGAACGCCAAAAAATACCTACAAAAATAGATTACAATGTAAAATATATATTGTTAAAATATTATGGTTACTGTTATCATATTTCCTGGAGTATAAACTCTGTCTTCTTCTGGTAACTCTCTTTCATCGACAATTAATTTAACCCCATAATAGAATGACAATGCATAGGAGGCGTAAACAAATAACCACATAAAACCGTTACTAAAAGCATTAAATAACGCTCTTTTGATATTGTTATCTCTGGCTATAAACAAAAACTTCTTATATCTATCAATTTCCTTCTGTTGACCATCGAATGCTATCACGGTTCTTATAGCTCCTAATACTTCCTCAGCTATAGATCCAGCTGATCCATATGCATCCATTTCTTTTTTAACTAATTTTCCACTTAACTAAAACACAGTTTTCATTAAACTTTTATGAAATCCTTTTAATTATGAAATTTACCCAAGAAACTATTCCCATTGCAATTGTTGAAACAGGAAGGTAAATTAGACAGATAAGCGAAAGCTGCCAACCTTTTACGAACGAAAATATTATACCAGACACGAATATTGATATGTAAAATGCGAATGTTGAAAGTTTGTCTCCTAATGCTTCTTCTATTTTACCTAAATCTCTGAAGTAAAAAAAAAAACAATATTTTAATATATATTTCTCCATTTTTTAGTCCTATTCGTCTAGTAATATGTAGCGCAAAAAAGTATTATTAGTTCTGAAGAGCCCTTAGTTTCTTCATGTGATTTATGTTCATGGTGTATTGACATTTATGAAGGATAGAATCTCTAGGGAAAATATACTAACAGAATAAATTCGACTGACCGACTCGGTTCATTCAAATTCATGCAGGTTCATTCAAATGACAAATTCATTCCGAGTGTGATATCGTTTACAAAAAGATGATACTAAACTATCTCTAGTCAATAATATTGAATGCGAAGGTAATAGAATTCATACAGGATTTAAAATATCTTGCTGACAAAAATCTAAGCAAATCTAGCAGGTAAAGTATAGGAATGGAACTCAGCAATATGGAGGTGGATGTAAAACATGATACAATCAATCACTTTCGGGGCATTAACATCAAGAAGCGGAACCGGGCTAATCTCTAAGCAGCTTAAGAGGAATCAAAGTCGGGTATTTGCCTCTACTGACATGGCTTGAGAATATGCTCAATCTCAACAAGGCTTGAGAACTTGACAACAATTAAACTGATATTGAGACCGACTTATTTGCACCTATTAATGAAGGAAATATCTAGATCAACAAAAAATCAGTAAGAAAAGAATACAGTATAATCTTGATTATGGCGGTAAATAAAATAAATTTCCGGCCAGCCCCATCCTGGTTGTCCGGACGCTGCTCCGTGGACTACGGGGGGAGCGTCTTTCGCTGGTATTGACGGCATGGAAATGGCAATGGACATGAGCAAGGTTATGGATAGAACAGCAAGCAAGGAAAATCCTTTTGAGAGGAGAGACTCCATTCTTAGAACCCCTCCAAAGCTCAGAATACACAGGTCCTGGGTTACAAACTAGCAATGGATAAAGAACTCAGCAGTCAAGAAACATCCTCGGATCTATATGAGACAGTAAAAGCAGGAAAGAAGGCCGATAACCTGGCATTCCTGGAAGAGATCGCCGTGATCAGCGATGGGTCAGCAGACCAAAAAATAGTGGTAAAAGACACTACCACGACAGAACCACAGACGACAGAGTCTGATAGAAGTACAAAGAAAAGAAAAGGCCCAACAGGAAGTCCGATTCACACAAACGACCAGACACACCAGAGTGCGTATTACGACTAAAAAAGAAGGCGGACAAACTGGTCAAATTCAGTAAACAGAATAAGAACGTTCATAGAGAAGTTAAGGGACTGTCCGAATCAATCAGCTCAATATTGAAGCGGTCAATTAACGAATATAAAAGAGATATACGTCGGTGGACGGATTTGGACCATGAGTTGAAACTTACAAAACTAGTCAAGGCTTAAAGCTAGAGGAGAAGGAAAAGGAAGAACCGGTGAGACGGGAAGAAAAGCTGATGGAACGCATCGAGAGAAAGCTAGAAACTCTTGACTCTGGTACAGTGGAGAAGGACATATTCCAAGAAAACTGGCCTGAAAAAGTATTTAAAAGTTATAACGCGCTGGTCGAAAGGCAGCATATTCGAACAAAAGGATCGGAAAAACGTATTGGTGATAGTGGACTTGGACAACTACAAGGGTGATCTAGAGATAGAGCAGCTGAGGCAAACCTGGCCCATTACAGAAGTGATAGTTAACAACCAAGCTCAAGGGTGTTCTAGGTTTGCGTATCTTCGGAGTGAAACACAAACCGTCCAAAGCGATGAAGAACTGGAAAGTAAAAATGTTACGAGGAGTATACGTTTGTCGTGAGCACTAAAGAAAATGACTCTCCCGAAAGGGTCCACGAGAGTCTGGCCAGAGTTAGAATTGTAGTTGAAGAAAGCGGAAGCAAAGAAATTGTATGCTCGTGCGAAAACGAAGAGCTGTGCCACATAATGAGAAAGAGGCTTGAATTCTTATTTAGAAGATCAGAATGCCGTGTAAATATCTTTACTAGAAACGGGAGATCTAGCACCGACGACATTAACGAAAATCCGTGGGAGAAGGCAAACAAGAACAAGCGGCAAGGAAGAGAAGTTCTGGTTATAAAGAACATCGAAGGTGGAAGAAATGCGACGGAGGTCTTCCAGAAACTGAAAGAGTCAGTTAAAATTGAGGAGGTTCGGGTGATAATAAAGGGTATAGAGAAAACAAACAAAGGAGACATCAAAATTAAAATCGAGGACGTAGTGGAAGGGGGAAGTAAAACCTTTAAAAGGGTAGTGATGAAGGAAACTCCAAACGATAATGGCATTATCTGGCAAGATCTCAGGAATGCTATCATGATCAGAGACATTGACAGTACCATAACAGAAGAGGAGATAAGACAAGCACTCATCAAAGAATTAAACGAAACGGTCGCCGAAAGAGAGGACATACATATCAATATATCCAACAAGAAAGGCTACAATGGCGTAACATACGCGATTGCAAAATTGAAAAGTGCTGACGCCGAGATCGTTAAAAAGAAAGCAAGGCTAACGATAGGCTGGTCTAGGTGCCGCATACAGCAGCTAGAAACACCGAATAAATGTTATAAATGTCAGGAATATGGACATAACGCTGCAATGTGCACTAGCACAGAAGAAAGACGTGGTATCTGTTTCAGATGTGGCGGACGAGGCCACGAAACGAAAGACTGTAGGGAGGTACCTAAGTGTTATGCTATGCTTGCTTGTGGCAAGAAGTATGAAGTGCAAAAAATACAAGGAAGCGGTAGAACAAGTACGGGAGCGGAGAAAGGAAAAGAATGTAATCAAAACTACGAAACCCAAACATACTAACATATCCAATTAGATCTCAGAAGGTCGCGAACAGTCCAGGAAAGCAACACTAGGGAAAGTTGAAGAATCCAGACGCGTCATTTATTCAAATAAACCTCAATCGCAGTCAGACGGCCCTCGATTGCCTTTATCAGCTGGCCTATGAAGAGAATGCCGATATTCTGCTGGTGAGCGAACCAAATAGGAAACACATAAGCAAAGGGGGGTGGTATGTGGATGAACATCAGGATGCAGCAATTTTGGTGAGAACCAAGGAACTCATAGTGATAGAGTGGGGGAAAGGACCCGGGTGGGTCTGGATCCGGACAAACTTCTGCTCCATATATAGCTGCTATATATCACCGAATGTCGCTATAGAAAAATTTGCTGCATATCTTGGGAAACTCGAAGCATCGCTGAAAGAGAGAGAGGATCCTTTTGTGGTAGGCGGGGATTTCAATGCCAAGGCCTACCTGTGGGGTTCCCATATAGAAGATCGAAGAGGCAATCTGCTGGCCGATCTGGCACCAGCACTAAACATGATGACTGCTAATGATGGAATCAACCCCACATTTGTTCGTGGAAACAGCCAATCTATAATAGATGTCACCTTTTGTTCAAGCACACTGGGAACACGCCTTGATCGATGGAGAGTCTTGGACTCTGATTGTAGCAGCGACCATCTATCGATAGCCTTCATGCAAAAAAATCTGGGTACCTGCCAGAGCCCTCTCGAATAAATGTAGGATGGAAGTGGGACGAACGCAAGAAAGGAAAATTGGCTGCGAACATCTACAGCAAGCTGGCTTGGTGCACTCGTTGCACGGCAGACAAATTTATGGAGGCAATAACGCAGTCATGCAAAGAAACGATAACCCCTAAGAATGTTCACTATGGCTCGAAAAGACCTGTGTACTGGTGGACGCCCGAAGTTGCCGCTTGTAGAGCTACCTGCAAGGAGGCAAGGAAGAAGCTGACGAGAGCAAACCGCAGCAGAACCCAAAGACAACAATACCAGGTAATTCAAGACCTCAGGGAAGAATACCAATCCGCTAGGAAACTATTGAAGCGACAGGTGAAGCAGGCAAAGGCTTTGACATGGCAAAAGTTAGTCGACGAAGTGAACAAGGACCCCTAGGGGGAAGCATGTAAAATAGTCATGAGAAAGTTAAGAACACGCTCTGTATGGACGAAAAAGGATACTCTCCAGACGGTAGCAAAGTTGCTTCCTGAACGACCGGAGGCTCGCTGGGTACCCGCGCAGGTATGAAGTCGAAATCCTTTTACTCTGGAGGAATTGAATGCGGCTGCAACAAAATTGCGGATGGGAAAGGCAGCTGGCCCAGATGGTATCCCGGCCGAAATGATCCGTCTGGTGATAGCAGTGGTTCCTGAAACGGTGCTCTCGGTGGTGAACGACCTCTTTGCAGTCAGTGTGTTTCCGGAAAAATGGAAGGTGGCCAGATTAGTATTGATACCGAAGCAAGGCACGAACGAAGACGGAACACCCAAAGTAAGGCCAATATGCCTGCTATGCACTATGGGAAAGTTCTCAGCCTGACCAGGCGTTTGTTGTCCTCGGTGGTCACTTCAATCATGCTATGCGGAGCGGAGATCTGGGGAACAGGCCTGCAACTGGGAATAAACAGAACGGTTATGATAAGATCACAGAGCAGGGCCTTGATTAGGGTAGTCTCTGCATACCGGACAGTCTCGGTAGAGGCTGTACAACTGGTGGCTGGATTCCCACCAATAACACTCCTTGTAGACGATAGGATTGCACTCAGAAAATGACAAGGCCTATCCAAGAAAGAAGCGCGGTAGCGCACCATAACGAGTTGGCAAAATGCCTGGCAAGCGGCAAAAAACGGCGCATGGACGCGAGAATTGATTCCGGATGTGCAAATCTTGGCTGAACGCAAACACGGAAACGTCGATTACCATGTGACCCAGGCGCTAACGGGACATGGGTGCTTTAATGCCTTTCTACACAGAATAGGCAAAAGGCGAGGCGATTAGTGCTGGAACTGCGGCGAAAGAGATGACGCGTGTCATACGATATTCTTTTGCGAAAGATGGGACAAGCTAAGATTTGGGATGGCAAGGAAAACTGGTGTATGGCCGGACATGGAGATTATGACCGAAACCATGCTAGAATGTAAAGATAATTGGAACGCAACCGCGGAGATGCTAAAAAGCATAATAAAGGCCAATGCAGTAGATGAGAGAAGACTGGAAGCAGGCCAACAAATTAAAAAGTAACCAAAGAGTGTGAACCCAAAGTTGCCGAGTGATAATACCCCGAGAGGTAGGAGGTAGGAAGATGAGAAAAAGGGGGGAGGTGGTTTTAGTGGGTATACTACTACTCTGCTACTCTGGAAGAGAAGGAGTCCCACACTAGCCAGATAGAGGGTGCCTATAAAAGGTTTCCCCTTCCTCCTAAAAAAAGACCTTTTTCACTGGATGGTGTTGTTTTTTACCCATATCCGGCGAGGGGCAACGTAAAGAAAAGACACGTGTTTCTCTAGAGCATCGGATTACTCAGCCAGATTAACCAACCGCCGGATTATATAGGTTATATTGTAAACAGAAAAATATTCGAGAAGATAATATTTTGTAACAAAGATCGGAACAACATTGGAACAAAATTCTTCAAAAATAAAAATTCAGAAATACCGATTTTGCATTTAGTAAATGAAATGGTTTGTAAATATCACTTTCATGAAAGCTACATATCAATGTGCTATTGACAAACAGAGATCGAATTGCAGGTAAGATATGAATCCATGGAAATATATCCAAGTATCTTTCAAGCAGGGGTACGAAATGATGTGCACAATATAATATTGACAAAAATATAGCATGAAACACCTTGCAATCCTGTTCGATAGCTAAGCAAATAATAAGGCAATAAAGTTTCATATCATATACTCTTAAAAAAAACTGGGTGCCATGTACATGGATACATATTGGTTCTTAACGGTTTCTATACTTCTTAGAATTGGCTGTGACCATAGAACATTTATTCTATTGGATGCTTTATACATTTATTAATTATTATTTCTTTGTATTTGAACAAAACGTGGTTTAGCAACGTAACCAGGGGAGAAAAATTGTACAAAGCTTTGGGGAAAAAAGGAGCTTTCTGTAACTATAGAATTCAGTCTGACGAGGAATCATACGTGGAAACTTATTATTTGAAATTTGGGATTTTGACTAACTTATTTCAAGATCAAGATCTAAATACCCTATCACATAAAATAAATTAAAACATTTTTAAGTAACTCCCGACACAAAAAAACTCTAAAAAGTAAAAAAAAAATAATTTCTATCTTGTACCTTGTACATTAAAAGTAGACCGCTATGTGAAGAAGTATAATTAGTTATACATGTATAGGTATAACGAATAGAAATTACCGAATTTTTCGGAGTAAATTAATCAAGACTGAAAACAAGATTGTTGTTTTGTTACTTACGTACGTTGCTTCCACATAGTAGGTCTTTGTGTATAATCCATCCTTTATCATTATCAATCTTCTTTTTATTTATTTGTACTCTCGTTTTATTATTTTATTCACTTAGCAGTCCCCCGATGCAGCGAGGTACTTTTATTGAAGTTAAAATGTGAGAAATAGTTACATAAAATTTCTAATTTTTTTTATTAATCGAACTTTTTTATTTTCTTTAATAATTTGTTTGTAAATACGTGATTAATGTTACCTCTTTGAAATTTCGTTCGCAAATACCTGATTGGAGGGGATTGTTTACAAAAAAGGATGAAGATTTGTCAAGTAGAAAAGTTGATGATCATCAAATGCTAAGAACCTTCTCGATCACGTCAGCTTTCAAACATAAGTTTTGATATACGGAACTAGACAAAAATTAGTGTCAAATTTGTTGCAGATTAATTTTGTCAAGTAGGAAATGAGCTGATGGTCATCAAACGCATGAACAGATCTTCATAAATTATAGCTAAGAACCTCCTCGATCACGTCAGCTTAAAAAAAAATCCGAGTAGGGAAAGATGGTATGTTCTGGGGCCACCACCTCCTTATGGGTTTTACATGCAATCTAGCCCCTTATGGGGGAATTACATGTAAAATCTAGCACGATGCCCCTTATGGAGATTTACATGTAAATCCAGCACGAAGCCCCTTATGGGAAACCTATGCAAAATAGTTCTGAACGCATCCGAGCGAGAATGTCTAGATGACGCTGCAAGATACGTGTACGTTGGATAGTGGGGAAATTTAAAATGAGGGGTCAGGGGTGAAAATTAAGATAGGGGTTGATTCAATTGAGATTATGGGGGGATTTAGATTGACAAGACTACACAGACAAGACTAGACAGACATGACTAGACAGACAAGACTAGACAGACAAGACTAGACAGACAAGACTAGACAGACAAGACTAGACGGACTAGACTAAACCATTTTAAACCATTTGATGAGAAAAATCAAATCTGGTGTCAAAACAGCTCTAGCATGTACCCTAAGGGAGATACCGCCCGACCGCCTACCCCACAGTTGATGACGTCATCCGCCGCGGCAGATATTGCTAAACTAATTACCTCGATGCTGATTGGCTGATTAACGAATAAATAATTACAGTTGACCTTTTCCCTCAATTTATATGTAATGGACAACATTAGATAGAGAAGACTAGACAGACAAGAATAGACGAGACTAGTTAGATGAAGCTAGACAGATGGGGGCTAAATACATGAGATTAGACAGTCCAAGCTAAATACATGGAACTAGATTAGACTGAACTAAAATATATAAGGGATTGTTTAATTGAAATAAAATATATTTTCGATTGCTTTTCTTATAATTGTTAATAATGTTTATATTATTACTTTCATTTTGTTATCTACGTTTTATTTTGATTTACGGCTTGTTGATTAGACGCAACCGGATGTTTGTCAGTCATAACACCAGGCAAGAATAGAGGGACTAGACTAGACAGACTAGATTAGACAGACAGACAAGCGGAGAAAATTCAAAATGAGTTGCGGATCGGTAGCGGACAATCCTGTATGCATGCATAATTGATTGCAAACATATTACGGATTGATTCAAATGAGATTATTGGTTTTTGGCCGGACAAGATCGGACAATACCGAACAAGGTCGAACAAGAACTGACAAGACTATACAGACCTTATATTTATCCGAATAATTTCCTATGAGTAAGCGAAATTTCTTATACTTGTCTGTGAACCAGATCGTATTAATGTTTTTCATTTATATAAATACAAAAGAGTTCAATTCTGACATCCACTTTTCATCTACTTGCATCCACTTTTCATTTACTTGCAACCACTTTTCATCACGCCAAACAGGTTGTGAGGTCTATGTGACCCCACGCTAAACAGGGTGTGAGGTCTATGTGACCCCACGCCAAACAGGGTGTGAGGTCTATGTGACCCCACGCTAAACAGGGTGTGAGGTCTATATGACCCCACGCCAAACAGGGTGTGAGGTCTATGTGACCCCACGCTAAACAGGGTGTGAGGTCTATGTAACCCCACGCTAAACTCCGTCCACTTTCCGTCCACCCCATCCACTTTCCGTCCCCTTTTCATTCTTTCAGCTTTAATCTCATTGGGTTAGTTGGGTTAGCATTGGGTTAGGTTAGCATTTGGTTAGGTTACGGGATATTAGGAATGAAGCGCACTTCATTGCCAACCTCCCGTAACCTAACCTAATGCTAACCTAACCCAATGCTAACCCAACTAACCCAATGAGATTAAAGCTGAAAGAATGAAAAGGGGACGGAAAGTGGATGGGGTGGACGGAAAGTGGACGGAGTTTAGCGTGGGGTTACATAGACCTCACACCCTGTTTAGCGTGGGGTCACATAGACCTCACACCCTGTTTGGCGTGGGGTCACATAGACCTCACACCCTGTTTAGCGTGGGGTCACATAGACCTCACACCCTGTTTGGCGTGGGGTCACATAGACCTCACACCCTGTTTAGCGTGGGGTCACATAGACCTCACACCCTGTTTGGCGTGGGGTCACATAGACCTCACACCCTGTTTAGCGTGGGGTCACATAGACCTCACACCCTGTTTGGCGTGATGAAAAGTGGATGCAAGTAGATGAAAAGTGGATGCAAGTAAATGAAAAGTGGATGCAAGTAGATGAAAAGTGGATGTCAGAATTGAACTCTTTGGTATTTATATAAATGAAAAACCTTAATACGATCTGGTTCACAGACAAGTATAAGAAATTTCGCTTACTCATAGGAAATTATTCGGATAAATATAAGGTCTGTATAGTCTTGTCCGTTCTTGTTCGACCTTGTTCGGTATTGTCCGATCTTGTCCGGCCAAAAACCAATAATCTCATTTGAATCAATCCGTAATATGTTTGCAATCAATTATGCATGCATACAGGATTGTCCGCTACCCATCCGCAACTCATTTTGAATTTTCTCCGCTTGTCTGTCTGTCTAATCTAGTCTGTCTAGTCTAGTCCCTCTATTCTTGCCTGGTGTTATGACTGACAAACATCCGGTTGCGTCTAATCAACAAGCCGTAAATCAAAATAAAACGTAGATAACAAAATGAAAGTAATAATATAAACATTATTAACAATTATAAGAAAAGCAATCGAAAATATATTTTATTTCAATTAAACAATCCCTTATATATTTTAGTTCAGTCTAATCTAGTTCCATGTATTTAGCTTGGTCTGTCTAATCTCATGTATTTAGCCCCCATCTGTCTAGCTTCATCTAACTAGTCTCGTCTATTCTTGTCTGTCTAGTCTTCTCTATCTAGTGTTGTCCATTACATATAAATTGAGGGAAAAGGTCAACTGTAATTATTTATTCGTTAATCAGCCAATCAGCATCGAGGTAATTAGTTTAGCAATATCTGCCGCGGCGGATGACGTCATCAACTGTGGGGTAGGCGGTCGGGCGGTATCTCCCTTAGGGTACATGCTAGAGCTGTTTTGACACCAGATTTGATTTTTCTCATCAAATGGTTTAAAATGGTTTAGTCTAGTCCGTCTAGTCTTGTCTGTCTAGTCTTGTCTGTCTAGTCTTGTCTGTCTAGTCTTGTCTGTCTAGTCTTGTCTGTCTAGTCTTGTCTGTCTAGTCTTGTCTGTCTAGTCTTGTCTGTCTAGTCTTGTCTGTCTAGTCTTGTCTGTCTAGTCTTGTCTGTCTAGTCTTGTCTGTCTAGTCATGTCTGTCTAGTCTTGTCTGTGTAGTCTTGTCAATCTAAATCCCCCCATAATCTCAATTGAATCAACCCCTATCTTAATTTTCACCCCTGACCCCTCATTTTAAATTTCCCCACTATCCAACGTACACGTATCTTGCAGCGTCATCTAGACATTCTCGCTCGGATGCGTTCAGAACTATTTTGCATAGGTTTCCCATAAGGGGCTTCGTGCTGGATTTACATGTAAATCTCCATAAGGGGCATCGTGCTCGATTTTACATGTAATTCCCCCATAAGGGGCTAGATTGCATATAAAACCCATAAGGAGGTGGTGGCGCCCGAACATACCATCTTTCCCTACTAATCCGCATCAAAATCGGTCCATTCTTTTATGAGCAGTCACTTATGAACGGAGTCAATGCAAACATAAATGACGATTTTAGCAATGAAGATGAAAATCCGGTTTCAGAGTTTCTATAATTTCGATGGTTTTGCTCACACAAAACCATTCAAATTCAAATTACTTTATTTCGTTATTTAAGAACCAATTACAGAACAATGGGTTCGAATGAAATATGTCCTAATAAACAATTCAGTAATATATAAAGTTGCACATAAATAGAAAATTAACTTATAAATAAAAAACTGAAACCCAAATACAAATTTAACTTAAATATCTAAATGAAACTTAATATCAAATTACCTATAACTTATCTGTAAATTTTGAACCTAAACATAAGTATATAACTTAAGTGTAAAAGAAAACAAAAACAAAATTTAATAATGATGGGATTATAGATAAAATTTAAACAATATAAATTTAAACAATATGAATATAACATGAGGAAATTTTAGATTTCATTTAAGGCGTTCAAAGATTTTTTTCATGTCATTAGTATGAGCTGTTTTGGTAATGTATTGTAGATTTTTGTTAGAGAATGAACAAAGCGGATGGTTTGCCGACACGTGAACATGCTACGTACAGTTGACCGTGAGAGAAACATTGATTTTCGAGTTGCAGGCTACAAACACTCAGGGATTGGCCTTGTGATTTGTTAATCGTCATGGCAAATGCAAGACGTATTGGAAATTGAATTCTTTTAAACTCGAATGGCGTATCGGTTGGGATCATTGGAATTCTCGGAATGAGAACTTCCTCACCTTTGAACTTACCTTTAAGTATCGTCACATGAATCACAATTCTCATGAGTTTTGTCACCACAAAACGCGTTTTGTTAAATAGCTTTGGTTGGTTCAGATTTCAAAGCATGATGACTATCGAGCCAACCTTCAGTTCTAAATTTTGCGTTGGCAAGCCAGGCAGATCCAATGACTTTAAAAAATCTGTTGGATAGTTGGTTGCCTCGTCTTTGTTTGTAACAGTGTCGATAGATTTTAAAGAATGCGGTGGACCAACGATTTGATTTTGAATTATGATGTTTAAGTGCTTTAAATCTTTGTTCTTTGTCGCTAGAATTGCTTATTCACTCAGCCAATAGTATTTTTTGTGATTAACAATAATATTCGGGAAAACTTTGTTAATGGGCTCGTCCTTAGTTGAGACGAAATTGCAAAAATTATGCGGAAACGAAATCAATCCGATCGTTTCGTCCACGGGAAGACGGCCATTACCGATTGACAATTGCTTGGAGAAAGCATTTAGCAATGCAACTCGCATGTTTGTCGTCAGCTGAAGTTTCTTAACATAGCGTCACAGAGTAAATGATTTGAGGCAAGCGTTTATTTCATAGGCAGCGGTGGATCTTGGAATTACTGGTAGTGTTTTCCGGAAATCGCCAGATATTAGAATCATTGCGCCTCCAAAACAAATTGAGTCATTGCGCAGATCTTTCATGGTTCGATTTAGTGCTCCCAATGAACGTTTGTGCGCCGTTGCTTTAAGACTTTGGCCATTGCCGATTGTTTTGCAATGTTCCATGTGGGTGTTTCAGTTGTTTGAAGGTTTAACGGTAATTTAAACACTGAATGAGCCATTCTGTATCCTTCTAGCAACGTGGCCGCTATACCAGAAAAAGCAACTGCTACGGTAATTTTGGATCTCGCACGAATAATGGCTAAAATCAATGACATGAGGAATGTCTTCCCAATTCCACCGGACGCATCGAGGAAAAATAAACTACCATTTCCATCATCAATTGCCTTCATTAACTTATCGTCCACATACTTCTGATTTGAGTTCAACAGTGGTACATTCATTCAAACTGATTCGTTCAATGCATCTCGGTATTCACGTTTACGTTGCAATTCTCGATTGAAAGCGTCGTTCATAACTAATCTAACAAACTGCCTTACATGAGGTAACACATGTCTAGCTCGACTGTGTTTTATTAATTAAGATATTGGCTCCATTATCCCAGAACAATATCCCGAAGTGCAGATGGCTGTGGAAATTCGCACAGTAGACTTATCTTAGTATGTCTTTGGAGTAGAAGGGTTTGAACACACGCATTAAATATACCGCTGTGTTTGGTTTTGTTATAAGTGGATTTATATGTGACCAATCTCAACCATTCGTGTGTTTAAAAATCCTTTCAATATTTAAAAATTATTTCAATCCTTTCTCTCAATTCTCCCAATTCCAATTACGGTAATCCCAATTCCAATTACGGTAATACGGTAATCCATTAGGCTTCTTTTGGTTCAGAATATTATTATAACTGTTTTTTTATCGTTTACAGACAGTTTGTTCCTGATAAACCATTGCTTAAGTACTGTCATAACTCTATTTGAATTTGTATAGATGTTTTCCATTGTATCATTGGAGATCATCATACTAGTGTCGTAATCGTATTGAATTATTTCGTATTCAACGTTAAATATGTTAATATATGATTAGTCATTTAAATACAATAATTCTGGATAAAATCCTTGTGAGGTTTTGATTTGTGTCATATGTTTTCAAGGAACTATCTCATACAATTTAGGACCACTTCACTGATTCCATACTTATGGAGTTTTCCCAGCAGTTCAACAGGATTCCACATGGGATTTTGCGGTATTCTAAATTGTCAGCAATATTTTTTGTCAAACTATAGCAAGCAGTATCGATGTTTTTGCCTTTCTTGAAACCATGTTGATTGGTGGTTTTGGAATATTTCCAATAATTTTTAAAAAATCGAGATTATGCTACCTGGCAGATAATTATCGATATTGAAAGTTTGATAATAATGAATTTTAAGGGTTTTGTATTCGCATTTCTGATGACATTTTTGATGACA
This sequence comes from Phosphuga atrata, assembly GCA_944588485.1. Classification (NCBI taxonomy): domain Eukaryota; kingdom Metazoa; phylum Arthropoda; class Insecta; order Coleoptera; family Silphidae; genus Phosphuga; species Phosphuga atrata. Next base: position 21,203,273 of record OX155896.1, on the reverse strand, counting down.
CTCGCAGAGATTTCATAATGACCTGAACTTTTTAAATTTTAAATCTTTGATCGATTTGTCTATTTCCTCGATTGTAATGAGATGTATAAAATTTGATCTTTTGTTCTCTTATCATCTTATCATCATACGAGTTCCTTGGCAAATTGTATGGAATGCGCTCTATCTACATAATGATTATTTATCTCTGTAGCCACAGTAGTTAGATCAAAATCTTGGTTTGGTTGCACGAATATGTTATGTGTTTTTTAGGTTGACTATCTGTTTAAAAATTTGTCACGTCGTTTTTGGACATTGGAAGATCCCGTTGGTTTGTATAATTCTGCCGTTTTGCTTTTTCCAACATAATTAAATACATACGGCAGAAATTGTTATATAACCTTTTATAGATACAATTGTGCTTTGCAATTATCTGAAAACTCATGATCAATTCTTGGTTCATAGCTTGAATTTGCGGAGTAGAGAATATACGATGTCTCCGTTATATTAATCCTTTTACGAGGAAAACATTCATTGAAGTGTAGTAGAATATTTTCATGAATGTCTCCCATTATTTATTCACATATACGGCTTCGATATTAAAAATATCTTCCCACTTTTCTTTACTCAAACAATAGCTGTGTTTCATCAACATCTCTTCGTTAAAAAATTGTTTGACATGTAGTTTATTTCATTTCTGGTAGTTTTAAATGCCAATTTTATTATCAGAGGACAGTGGTGCATTATGATTGTCTCATACTTAGGTCATAGTTAGGTCTGCAATTAGAACATGTAGAGGCTCACTTTAATTCTTAATTATAACCATTATGAGATTTTCAAAATTACGGTCTTCCTGAAAAGTTGTTAATATATCGAAATGTTTGTCCGAAGGTATGTTCAATCTTAGATCTTTTTTATCTTAATCTGATCTTAATTCCCCGGGTATTTTTAACGTAATACGTAGATTATTATTATTTGAAGATTTCAAAACAGTTTAACCTTTAACTTCTAACTTCAAATGTCCACACTCGCACGTCCAACACCGGTCAAGTGGTGTCGTGTCATTTTATTGATGTGTTGATCGTGTCATTTACGAATTCATGATCCAGTACTGTAAATGAGGCATTGAGGGCAAAACCTCCACACATAAAACGGAGTAATTTGACAGAGTTAAATAATTGGATTTGAATACTTTTTTTTTAAACGTGGATTCAAATGGTAAAATAAAGTAAATTAATGCCACAAACGCAAATTCAGAAAAATTATCAAATATTCTTGCTGGTACCTTCCGCCTGGTTGATATACTGGGTGTTATGTAATTATGCGGCAAAAATTTCAAGGGGTTATTCCTTGGCCTATTCTAAGAATATTTTGTCCAACGATGATCATCACCTGTTAGTTAATATATGATTGCTATCATTACTATCATTGTTTAATATGTGATTGCTTCATTGCTATCAGTCGCAGTTGTGACGTTTGGCTGTCTGACATGTCTTTAATAGTTTGTGAAGTCCTGTACCATCTATAAATCTATACGAACGCCGATTTGACTGAAATGCATTTCATGTATGGACTTGCTGAAGGCAATTCAATACAAGATTAGACGATTGTACCTACATTAAACGGTTTCCTAGCTGTAATATCCCCGACCGAAAAATCTTCGAAAACATCGTCTTCTTGAAACAGACACATTGAAACGAAATGGAGGGCCATTATATATATATATATATATATATTTGAAGGATGTGTGACTCTTGTGGCGCTTTCAGTGCCACCTGGATTGTGTCCAGTGTTCCCTCTAATTTTTGTTAGTGCTGCGCGGTCCAAAGTCGAGTGTGAGCAAAAAAATAAACTAAAAATAAATTGCGCATTTTTTTTATAGTTTTATTTATTCAAACCATAATATCAAATAGCGAAGTAACAGTTTTGAATATTTCTATGGGTATCCACTTAAGGTATCGGAAAGATATGATCTTAAAAACAATGTCATTTTTATGGTTTTTGTTGAGTGCCACGAAGGTGGACTGAAAGCTGTAACATAACTTACAAATTTCATGTGAGATTTGTTTCGGTAGTCCTAAAAAGACTCAATAATTGTTATAGAACTCCAGAAAGGCTGAATATATTTATATATTCAGGCTGCGTTCCGTTTGTTTTAAGTTTATATGATTTCTATAACGTAGGATGGTTTCACCAATTCTATCTTATCGTACTAATTGTTTTTAAACTCGGTTCTTATTATTTGCTTATTTGATAAATGTTAATTTTATTCTCATTAGGTCACCTAGGTATTCACATTGCTGTTTGTTGCGATATTTTCTTTTAATGGAATTCATGACTGAAAATCCCTGTTCGCCATCCGCACTGGACGCTTATAAGGTACCCATAATATTGTAAAGAATATCAAGATTAGAAAATTATGAATGGGTTAGTAACTAAGTTAACGTATCGACGAATGTTTTAAACAATCCAAGTTTACTCTCCTTCAGTATTGTAAATTTCATTTCTGAATATTCATATCATATTTCATCAATGTCAATACATATATTTATCTATATATTTATCATAATTATAGAATATTTTTCGGAAAGAGTCATTATATTCTGTTTTCCAAAAAAAAAAAATTCCTGAATTTATAATAATCTCATTATCAAGTGCATACCATTGTTTTTGATCGTCATCGGGAAATCAGACACGTTGGAGAAATTGCATTACATATATTTGAAGTATCAATATTATTTTGATCTTCCGATAATAGTTTTTTAGATGACTGCTCCAGAGGATTTTGTCTGCCAGGTATTGAGATTTAAATTTACTTATTTTCGTCTTAACATGCTGATGTGCATCAATAATAGTTTTAGAAAACTTTTCTGTGAATATTTGTACAAAGATGTATGATTCATGTAAAAAACTATTCTTATCAGAAGAACAAAATAATATTGATACTTCAAATATATATATATATATATATATATATATATATATATATATATATATATATATATATATAATGCAATTTCTCCAACGTGTCTGATTTCCCGATGACGATCAAAAACAATGGTATGCACTTCATAATGAGATTATTATAAATTCAGGCAAAAAAAATTTGGAAAACAGAATATAATGACTCTTCTAATATGACTGAGAAATTGCTACCCGATATTGAGAATCAATATTTATAAATTGGATCATTTCGTTGCATAACTTGACAATAGTCAATTAGAACATCGTAATTTTTGCACTATCTGCGAAATATCTGGCGAACTACCTTACTTCATTGATTAGTTTAAATGTTATGGCATCATGTGCAGTTGATTGAGCTAAATCTTCAAATTTTCGCTTTTCATATTCGATCGGAGAAACATTGTGTAAACAGTTCAGACTAAATTTTCTGAATAACAGGTACATTTTGCAGCTACCCCATTTTTATTACCAAGCGTGACATTATCTCCAGTAAACATTATCTCCCGTAAATATTATCATATATTGATGTTTAAGTTATGTTCAACATCATTTTTTAATTTTTTTGTTACAAATGCTGTCACATTGTTCGACTTTTATAATACCAACAAATACAGTTTTGTCATTTATATCAGTATCACGTTATTTAAAAACCTAAATTAGTACTTTTGTACAGAAATATCGGTGCTTTCGTCTGCAATGTATGTATGGAAGTTGAATTATCATTTCTTTAAAAACATTTCTTTCCAGGATATTGTTTATACATTCGGTAAATTCAAAAGCATAATTTTGTCTTCGCCAATATTGTGGCAACTTAATTTTTCGTACCATATGCTTATGGATCTTAGGAACGGAATTCATTGATAAGTATTCGTTATTCAATTAATACGTATAGCCAATATTACATTATAGATTAATACATTAACTTTCTCAAAATCAGATTTTGAACGTTCTTGTTTTTCTATTTTTTCCGTGACGTTCTTCAGGTGTTTCCATTATCATTTCTACATTTTAAAATTAACATTTTTTCAATATTTGTGGTTTATTAACAGCTTCTCTATGCTGTTTCTGAATAATATGTCTTTTTAAATAATCTATTTATATATTTAATATATTAATTACTCTTTCTTCTTCGACAAGACAAAAAAAAAGACAAAATCAACGTCTCGTAATTTAAGTGAGCGGAAACTTAATTTATCTGTGCAGATTCTAAAATATCACGAAAACGGGCTGCGCATCCGCGCACCCGCGCAGCTTAACGGGAACATTGTTTATAACCTAATAACTTCAATATAAATATTGGAGAAATGTTTTACATTAAATATCAAAATTGTGTGAATTACAGAAGCGACACGAAAAATTTAAGTAGTCATTACGCAGGCATAATTGAGAAACATTTGAAATTTAAATATACCCCATTTCAACAACAAAATTAGGTTGGCCACATTTTGTTGACAATTCCCCAACTTCAAAGTAACAATTTAAATTTATATTTATATTTAATTTTAATTTTAAATTGAATTTAATGTACAAATGTTAATACGTTTTTTGTTTAAATTGAAAAATAATAGCTGTTTAGGAAAGAAATGATGATGTCATAAAATTATTCAGAAGCATAGAGGATGGGAGAAACAAAGTTGTTGTCCTCGACGTATGTTTATATTGGAACTTGCAGATGACCTAGCTCGCAGAAACATAGAGCTTCATACAAACAGTAAACAACTCCACATACACATAAAAACTGCCTCAATGAATTGCCGGGTTTTAGTGCCTGGTCCTTTCCAGGATATGAGCGTCGAACCTAGGAAACGCGGTAAATGTTATAAGTGTTATAGCAAGTTGTGATAGGTACATGCAATAATTTTTTTATGTTTATTTTATATGTGCAGTTCACCGAAGAAAAGTTGCTACCATAACATGCATTGATTGTGCTTCAAAGGAGTAACCAGATTACCTTTTTATTGCTTTATAAATTATATTCTACATATTTTATTTTTAATTTTAAGAGTACGGTTTGTGTTTTCCTAATTATTTTATAACATGTTGTAAATTTGAGTTTATTACTTATTATACTTACAATTAAATCTATATTACTATTATTAAATATGCAATAAAAACTTTAAATATACCACCTATTTCATTATTATAGAAGATAATAGTGTAAATTAGTGTACAATATATTTTAGGTATATTTAGCAGCTAAATTTCCGAGAAATTGGTGGGAGCCATAACCCCCACCACTTCGGTCTTTACCTATGTAGATATGCGGATCATAGGTATCTAAGGGATAAAATAACTTTGATGAACTGAAATTAATTCCTTAATGCTTATTATTAAACACAGAAGTTTAAAATATAATTAAATGGGCAATATTGAATCCCACAAGCCTTGATAGACAAAACTAAGTGGACAAAATTGAATTGCGCAAACCTTGATAGACAAAACAAAATGGGCGAAAATGAATTGCTGAAATCTGTCTATCGGTAAAACTAAATTTTCGTCTAAACAAAAATATAGCGATTATAGAGTAGAAACTGCAGGCGGCACTTGTTTGAACGACGTATGCAAAATGAAAAACGTTTTAAAGGAAGTTAGATGGCGATAGCAAAATAATCCTTATTCCGTGATTAGACATTGTCATTTTATACACCAAAACGCACTACAATGGAAAGGTCTGACTGTACCTAACAGTAAACACTACTCTTGTTGTAATACCTTGTCTCATTTTCGGGTCAATACGGTATTTATGTGTCTATTTTTCTAATCTTATAGTTTAAGTAATAGTTAGTATAGTCTAGTTAACTTACTCTGTTACTCTACTAGAAAAGTCGCCCGTTTGATTTACGTCATACCAGGATATATCCTTGTTTAATACACTTTCCATATAAGCTGAACGAATTTTAGATACCTAAAATACGAAAATTCAAATGTTATACGATTAATCTAAACTATTTCTTTACCTGTCTTATTGCACTTCTATTAACCAACAAAACCGAGATATAGATAAGAGCGATGGTAAGTATTCCTAAAATCGACGTATTCACAGCAAAATTCGTAACAGATGTTATAAAAAATTCTTCGGCTTTTTTAAATTCTTCGATCGGTATCGTTTTATTGCCCAAAATGATGGAAAAGTTGATCATATCCCCAGTGACTTCGCCAAAGAAAAGGAACATAAATGGCTGTATTACTCCTGCTATGATTGAAGTTAATAATCCAAAAAATAAAAACCAAATATCCAGGCATGTTGAAAATCTAAACTAGAAACAAAAGATAAATATAAAATTATAATATTATTTGTATAATAAATTTTAATATTACTTGTAAATTCAGAATATTAAAGTAGTAATGTGTTATACAAGTAATAGTTATGGGATTGCTAAGCAAAAATAAGAACTAATTTGGATTCACTTTTCATTTAATTACCTCTTTTTTAGGGTTCCGTTGTTATCAACAACGAACCCTTATAGTTTCGATATGTCCGTCCGTCCGTCCGTCTGTCCGCAGATTAGCTCAGAGACTATTAGAAATATAAAGCTGTAATTTGGCATGTAATAATTTCGATTTATTAACTTTAACTTTACTGCTAAATGCTTTCATTAATATGAGTTGTTTGCCAAGCAACAGATCCACTAGTTCAACAAAAACAGTTTTTAAAACTATCTCGAACTTTTATTGCATCACTAGATTGTATTCCGGATACATGCTGCAAGCTAATCAAACTTTCAGCTTCATTTTCAATCCTCTGAACTTCTAGTGTACTTAAATGGATATGGTCATGTTTGAGGAAATTGTGTAAACATAAGGCCGACAAAATAATTGAATCAGCATTGTTGGGATTAAGCTGCATCTTGCTTAAGAAAAGTCTAAATTTTTGACAAAGGATTCCAAAGGTATTCTCACTTATTCAGCGAGCTCTTGAAAGTCTAAAACTAAAAATCCTTTTGTCCTCTGGTAAGTGGCGTCCGGAGTAAGGATGCATCAAATAAGTATTTAGTGGAAATGCATGAATATCCTGAATATCATCTCTTACTATGACGTGTATTAAAGTTCCAGAATTTTTACATAAAACTGTATCTGGTGGCATTCCAAATGTTTTATTGATTAGTGCTGTGCCCATACCGGAGTTAGTGAAAATGCCGCCCATTATTTCTACCATATGATCCAACATCTACAGCTATATATTTATAATTTGCGTCTACTAATACCAGTAGCACAATTGAAAATGACTTTTTGTAGTTAAAATACAAAGATCCACTGTATTTGGGGGCTTCAATAATCATATGTTTCCCATCAGGAGCTCCTACACAGTTAGGAAAATTCCAAATATTGCCAAAGACCAGTGCTCCCTTTTGCAGTGATTCAGGTGTTGGCTGTGGCATAATAATTTCTGACAAATTTTCCCAAATAATTTTACTGGTGAAATTAACTATTTCATGTTACTAATGACCCAATCAAAGATCACAATAAGACTCCAGTCTAGAAACACTAGATTACACAGAACCTCCAAAATGGTAAGATTTGACGTAGAGCGACTTAAGAAAAGCCAGGAAGTAAGTCAGAGACTGAACAATACATATCTATACAGCTGGGACCAACTGAAGGAGACTCTTGTCAAGGCGGCCAATGAACTCGCCCCTCTCGCTAGAAGAAGGAAGCATGCGTGGTGAGACAGACAGCCTGGGTGAAGTGGAATTCTAAAAAGACCAAGGAAAATTGGCATACATTTTTGGAACAAAAAAGTTTACAGCCAAGATAATTCGAGGAACCAAACGAACCTTCACACAAAACCGGCTAACCCAAATCGAAGAGAGCTTTGCTAAGAATAACTCCACCGATTTTTTTGCAACCTGCAAGCAGACACTCAGAAAATACGCTCCGCCACTCCTTCACTTCAGAGACTCATAAGGCAAACTTGCTTTTAACGACAAGGACAACTGCCACCTTTTAGCTCAGTACTTTAAAAATCTACTCAACTGTGATCCACCCAGCGAAGACATACCCGGACTCACTGCCCCCTTCATTGCAAGAAGTTGGCCAGATCATTCAGCTTCTTAAAAATAATAAGGCAGCTGGAGAAGACTCTATCGTTGCTGAACTGTGGAAAGGTGCTGGAAGCAATGCCGTGCGCAAGCTAACGGAGATCATCCAGGAGATCTGGGGACACAGAGAAATTACAACCCCATCGAAACCCCATTGGAAATTGGAAACTAAACAACTACCGTGGAATTTCTCTAGTCCCGGTAACATACAAAATTCTCTCTAAGGCATTCCAAACAAGGGCATAAATTCGGCTGAATAGTTAACTGCGAGAACATCAGGGAGGCTTCAGGAAGACCCGATCATCTGTTGAACAGATCCTCAATCTTAAAACTGTAGGTATATCTTATCAATATTAATATCATCAATCTTAAAACTGAAGAGGTCTGGTAGAGAAATTGGAAATCAGAGAGAGGAAAATCCTCGGGAAGATCCTAGGCCCGGTAAAGAAAGAATGGTCCAACACTCTGCCTAAATTTAGAATTTTGTTTCATAAGTGGCACTTTTATAATTTTTTAAACTTTTAAGTTGATAAAATTTTGCTGGCGTCATTCTAAAATATTTGTATAATTTCAATTCTTCCTTTTGTAATTGTTTGAAGAGAGTATGGAATTCTCTTTCTACCAGTCTTGTTCTTAAAATCTGATGCACCCAATATTTTATTTTCCTCTTCTTTTCTTTAAATTTCTCATTTTCGTAACACATGGCTACCACGAAAAAATCATCATCGGAACTTCACAAACTTGATATTTTGAAAATATAACTTAACCTGAAATGTAGAGAAACTACAGATTTGACACTTGCAGCAAATAATCGCGTAGCTGAGTGTCAGGAGGGACTATCTTCAAGGGAGCATGGTAGATGTGGAGTTTAGTAACCCTTGTGTGTCAGTTATAGAAAGTAAATTGGTGCATTTCTGCAAAACCCCCTCCGAAATTAATCCCTAGCTACGCCCGTGGTGTTTTGTCAATGCGGTCAAAAACATAACCTACCTAAGTACCTACTAAAAGTACATAAGGGGTCGTCCATTAATCACGTGATGGTTTTTAGCAACTTTTTAAGCCCCCGGTGATATGTGGTGAGGTTTTAGGTTAAGCCCCGCCCTTTTCAGTACAAGTCGCTTGTCGCGCCGCTTTTCGGTTTAAAAATCGCACATTCAACGAAAAAATAAAAACACGTAATATCTCATTACATCCCCCCTTCTCATGTGATATTTCGTGATTCTTCACAAACCCCCTCCCGCCGCATCCGAGCCTCACGTGATTAATGGACGATCCATAATTCTAATTTAATATATCCATCTCTTTGATAAATTATAGGTACCTTGCTCTAAAGCAGGAGTCAGCAACCTTTTTCTGATGACGGGCAATTTTTTAACAAATTTTGAGCGGGCCACACAGTATAATGTATTCAAATGTAATATGTAGCTTAAATAGATTAGGTCTGATTGCTCATTTAGGAGATTAACTGAAGGATTACGGTTTTTTTTTTTAAATTTCTAATGACACTAGGAGATTTAGTTTCGTTGCAATTATGCGAGATTCTAAGATTACCTATTTCGGGGAATTTGTGATTATATTCAAGATAATGAGTAGAGAATGAGATTGTGTCTTTTTTTAAGACGAAAAGCCCGAAATTGTTCGAAAAAACGAGTTGATATGCATCGTCCTGTCTGGCCTAACGTAGACGCTATTGCATTCTGAACAACCAATCTCATAAACGCCGGATTTTTTGAGGGGGTCCATTTTCTCTTTGGCATTAAATAATGTGTGCGATAATTTGGACTAAGGTTTAAAGGCCACTTGTAGGTTCTATTCTCTCAGAACGTTAGCTATTTGCTCACTAGTTTTGCCAAAGTTCGTGAGGGAAACGAAAGTTTTTTTCTAAATTGGGCATTTTCGGATATATTTGGGACTTTGTGAATTGGCTCCATTTTTTATTTATTAAATTTTGGATTAGGGTCGTTGGGAAGCCATTCTCAGTGGCAATTGCCTTGATGATGCTTAACTCTTTTGTTCGGTTGTCAGCGGTGAGAGAGATGGAAAAGGCTCGATGTATCATGGAGTGATACGCGGCTAATTTACGTGGGTACGACAGTGGGTAATTCGAAGAAAAGGGTATTGTACAGTTTACACTCGTCGGCTTTCTATATATGTCGAATTTAATCTTGTTGTTTCTATGGATTAAGGTAAGGTCCAAAAAGTTTATTTGGTTGTTGTTTTCTAACTCGAGACTGAATTTAATTTTAAGATGTATGTTGTTGATCAAATTTAGAAATTGATTCATTTTTCTTTCCGTCCCATTGAAGCACGCTATTACGGCGTCAACATACCTATATACCAAAATGAAATATGTTTTTTAGGAAAATCTAATTTGAAGATCTGTTCCCCAATATGTTCTTTAGTGGGTATATTAGAGAACATACTACTGACATCAAAGGATACAAGTTTTGAATTGATCGGGGTTGTTTTTGATTTGAGGAGTTCATATAAGACGAATGAATTTTTCGCAGCATACTTTGGACTAAATTTTGTGTATTTTTCAAACAGGGTATTTAGTTTTATCGCTAAAACTCTTGCTGCACTGTTAATATACGAGACAACTGATCTGATGGGAGAATCGGGTATGTGGGTTTTTATGAAAACGGAGAGCCTGGGAGCTATGGGATCTTGCTAAAGACTCCGCTATAATCAAAGCAATATAATCCAAAAAAGAGTCCCATTCTTTAGTACTTACTAAAGCAGATAATCCAACTCGATTGTCGTTCTAGAAAGAGAACAGTACATCAATAAAATAAACTCGTTCATTACAACAGAAAACATAACTCTTTTGAATAAGACAAAATTCCAAACCCAAATTAGAAACCTCTTAAAAAATATTACTACCCTGTTTACAGAAAGTGAGACATTTAAAATTATACATCAAAATCCCATAGCTCCCAGGCTCTACGATTTCTTAAAAACCCGCAAACCCGATTCTCCCATCAGACCAGTTGTCTCTTATATTAACAGTGCAGCAAGAGTTTTAGCAATAAAACTAAATACCCTGTTTAAAAAATACACCAAACTTAGTCCAAAGTATGCTGTGAAAAATTCACTCGTCTTATCTGAACTCCTCAAATCAAAAACAACCCCGATCAATTCAAAACTTGTATCCCTTGATGTCAGTAGTATGTTCTCTAAAATACCCACTAAAGAATGCCTCCAAATCATTAGAAACTTGCTCGATAAAGCCAACTGCAACCACCTGATTAGAACCGAACTTTGTGACTCGCTAGAAACCTGTGTCAACCATAATTATTTTACATTCAATAACAAAGTATTCCAGCAAACCACAGGTCTAGCAATGGGATCTTCATTAAGTCTACTCCTGGCCGACATATTCACGGCACATCTTGAGGAACAGATCTTCAAATTAGATTTTGCTAAAAAACATATTTCATTTTGGTATAAGTATGTTGACGACGTAATAGCGTGCTTCAATGGGACGGAAAGACAACTGAATCAATTTTTAAATTTGATCAACAACATACATCCTAAAGTTAAATTCAGTCTCGAGGTAGAAAACAACAACCAAATAAACTTTTTGGACCTTACCTTAATCCATAAACACAACAAGATTTAATTCAACATATATAGAGAGCCGACGAGTGTAAACTGTACAATACCCTTCTCTTCAAATCACCCACTGTCACATAAATTAGCTGCGTATCACTCCATGATACATCGAGCCTTTTCCATCCCTCTCACCGCTGACAACCGAACAAAAGAGTTAAACATCATCAAGGCAATTGCCACTGAGAATGGCTTCTCAACCACCTCAATCCAAAATTTAATAAATAAAAAATGGAGTCAATTCACAAAGTCCCAAATATATCCGAAAATGCCAAATTTAGAAAAAAACTTTCGTTTCCCTCTTGTACTTTGGCAAAACTAGTGAGCAAATAGCTAACATTCTGAGAGAACAGAACCTACAAGTGGGCTTCACACCTTCGTTCAAATTATCCCACACATTATTTAATGCCAAAGACAAAATAGACCACCTCAAAAAATCCGGCGTTTATGAGATTCGTTGATCAGAATACAATAGCGTCACACCAGACAGGACGAGGCATTTCAACTCGTTTTTCCGAACACTTTCGGGCATTTCGTCTTAAAAAAGACACAAGCTCATTCTCTACTCATTGTATTGAATGTAATCACAAATTCCCCGAAATAGCTAATCTCAGAATCTTGTATAATTGTAACAAAGGCCCGAAACTAAATCTCCTAGAGTCATTAGGCACAAAGTTCCTTTAGGGTGGTCTCGGTAGGAGCGATTCGGCAGAAACCATTACGTTACGTACGATGTCTTCGTACGCTGTTCGTTATGCGTCCGGCTCTTTTTCTCAGTGTATATTTCTATACCGCGCGCTCTCTCTCTCTTTTTTTCTCTTTCTCTCAGAGTATATTTCTATAATTCGAGCTCTCTCTTATATTAGTTAGATTTTGAGAAATGGAAAGTCAAGAAAGGATAAAAAATACTGAAAAAAAGTAAGTTTATAAAAATTAAACTGTACAATTTGAAGCAATTGCTAACTTACTTTACACATGTTTATCGTACATGTAGTTTGAGTGATTGATATTTACTATATTTATATATGTCGTAGTTATATAGTGAAATCAGTCAGATTGTTTAGAACTGAGCCATTGCATGATCTCTGCTGGCAGTTCAGAGTAGTTCATCTAATTCGTGTAGCTCATGAAATGTCATGCAAGCTAAGCTCGTGAAATTTTATAAGGAACTAGTTTAACTGGGATTTACACTATCTTTCTTACCGATTCGACGTTTCCAGAAATGTCTAAGTGCTGTCATCTGAATTGTCAGACCTAGTAATAAAGAGATAAATAAAGAGACATTCAATTTAAGATGGTTTCGCGAAATAGCTAGTCGTATCAAGTATTTCATATAGAATACACAAACTGTCGGCAGATCATGCAAAAACTCGGTTTCACACAATCTAACAGATTTCACTATATCACTATGACATTTTAGAGAGACAATAGTGAAATCACAAGCTCAGCGTTAAAAAGATTATCGACAAAGAAAAAAGAAATTTTACAAAATACAGATTTAGAAAAGCAGGTTACAATTTTATAATTTGATGCAATTGCTTAGTGTTGGCATGGGTTTATTGTACATGTGATTCAAGTGCTAATTTTTTTACTATATTTATATACATTATAGAGAGACGATAGTGAAATCACAAGCACAGCGCCAAAAACAGTATCGACAGAGAAAAAAGAAATTTTACAAACTACAGATTTAGAACATGTTGAAGGCGTTTAAATATACAAAGATAAATTAAAACACAGAAGAAATGTGAACCTGAATCATGACAATCATCGAAAGAAGATTAATTACCGCCTATTTTAATCGAAAATAATGAAGAAACTGAAAAAGTTATATTTAGTTTCTTTCTGAATAATTAAATTCAATCATCAGATAATATTGAAGCTCAGCAAGTAATTACTCCAGGTTCTCAATCATTCCAAGCCCCATAGAGGAACAAGATGAATGTTCTGATGAATGCCAAATGACTTATTGCATCATGATACAAACATTATTGGCGACGGTAATTGCCATACATCTCTTATAAGAATTTTAAAACGTCAAATATCAGCATCGTTTCTTCAACAGCAACTTTATAATTCACCTTACTTAAATGCATGTCAAAATCCAACTAGTGCAAGAGAAATACTTTGTAGTGGGTTTGAATATGCAGATTTAGATTGTTTTTTCATATTTTGCAGAGCATACATTCAAAATATGTGTGCACACTTTCATTATTTTAATAATAATTCATAAAGAGAAGTTGTTCGATTCTGTTGAATGCGCGAGGAACCTTGTTCCTGATGGAAGTCCCATGACCGCATACGTTTCTTTATTATCCGAAATAAAATTCTCGGAGAGACACTTACAACATAGAAACGTCCCCACCAAAATAATCATGTAGAGCAGATTGTTAGTGTCTTTGGGAACCTTTTTTGTTATTTGTGTAAATATATTATATATGCGCTACGACTTGCGTCCTAAGCTCAAACGACGCTAAAGTCGCGTAGGGGAGGAGTGAAGTAGGAGGAGCATCCTCATATTTAATTAAGGGGTATGCACAAACCCCAACGGAAAACCACCGGGATGATATAAATATCTCAACCCGGTCTAGTTTAAGTTAGTTGTTAAGTATTGTTAACTTGTCTTAGTTGTAGGCTTAATGTAATATAGGAGTAATATTTAGTTATAAATATATATATACTTTATTCAGTCTACTACCTTTCATTTAATAAACTTCGTGCCTTACGATTACCAGACTACAGAAGCAACAAGATCCCGAGATATGTAAAACTATCTCAGTGTCCGAAGAATTGCAGGCCAGCAGACCCTTCTTCACAACATTGGTGGCGGCTGCCACGGTTTTTTGAAGTCGTCCACACGCTACTCTCGCCAAAAACCATCATCAACACCAGCATCAGCATCAGCCTAGAAGTGTTGTCATAGAGTCATCAAGGTCGACTACCCTTTCCAGCATCCTTTTCATCAGACGCTACTGTCATTGGTTAAGGAGATGTTTTTGTAAGTGTTTATCTTTTAATCTTGTCTTGTTTTCTGGTATTTTTATTCTAAGGTTCACGTATTTTCTTTTAATTTTCTTAGCGTTTTTGTACATTATTACTTGATATATACAACAGTTATTGTCGTGTGTTTTGTTAAATGTTAACGAGGTATAAGAAGAAGTTAATAGTCTTAAACAACTCACAATCAGCCGAAGATAATTCTGTAGAAATTTCTCTTGGCAAGAATTAAGAACTGTCTTGTTAAATACTTTCGGAGAATCAGGAAATCGTGCCTACTGGCAGGAAGTTTTGAGAAAAACATACAAAGTCCTGATCAAAAGGTTTGCGATTATAAAAGTAAAATTTTTAATGTGTTCAGAAAATCTCCGATTGCATCTCCGAGACAAATAATTTAGATCAATTAACATTCGCCAGTGCTCAAAGTAGATGCTTTAGACATTTTTGTTAGAGGTTTGTCTCCTAGATTAAAACAATATGTCAGGTTTAATAGACCGAATTCCATAGAACAGGCAATTTTGTTAGCGGAAATCGAAGAGAAGGCAATACTAGACGATGCTCTTTTCCGAGGCTATCCTAAATAGTAATATGAATAATCATACAAAGGAAAATTGTAGATTTAAAAAATATTGTGCGATTTGTAAGAAAAATAACGACAATACAGAAAATTGTAGTTATAATAAATTAGCCAATAATGATAGAAGAAAAAATGGTTATTCTTCAAATAAATATTCTCAACCTAATACTGGTAGGTATAATCAGCAGAGGTCTAACAGTAAAAATCGGCATAGGAGAGATAATTTCAATTCAACTAGTTTCAATGAAAATGACAGAAATTCTAATCAGTTTCCGTGCTAGGGATTATAAAAATAATGTACACAAATTATGTGGAAATTCGTTATAATACAATCCAATCCACTAAACACCAGGTAGTAAGAACAAATCTTGATATATGTATCGCAGATGAATGTAAATTGCTAATAAAAAGTCGTAATATATAATAGATCAGTGCAAATAGCGGGTATCGCGAAGTCCTTAGAAACAATAGGTACTGCAATAGGATTTGTGACAGTAGGGTCTCGAAAAATTAAACATAAATTCCATGTCGTACCGGACGACATAGAACTAACTTTCGACGCTATATTAGAAATAGATTTCGTTGAAAAGAATAATATTATTATAGATTTTAAAAAGAAATTTTTACGGCTAAATAAAGATTATTTAAAGGTTATACCGCAATAAAAGTTAATTAGCAAAATTGAAATGCCGGCTAGATCTGAAATTGCTATTAACGCTTTTTCTACCCTTGAGGATGGTTCTGTTGGTATATGCGAACCTAAGTTGCTTAAACCAAACGTATACATTGGCGCAACCCTGACTATAGTGAAGGATAAAACACGTGTGGTTAGTGTGTTAAATATATCAGAAGAGAATATATGTATAGAATTGCCACATCAATTTAGTGCCAATGGAAAATTTTCATGAAGTAAATTATTATAATATTTTGAATGGTGAACATTTGGAATTGAAAAATAATGGAATTTTGGCAAATTTCGATCATTTGGATACCGACAATAAAAGTAAGATCGCTAAATTATTCAAGGATAATCAAGATATTTTTCATTTGAAAGGTGAAAATTTATCACAATATACACAATTGTGTATATGAAACACAATATTCAATTAAAACCAGAAACAACTCTAATAAATACACGTCCATACCGAATACCTCATACACATAAGAATATCATTGTAGAAGAAACAAAGGAAATGTTGGAAGACGATATTATAGAAACGAGCAATAGTCCTTGGAATTCGCCACTGCTAGTTGTTCGCAAAACAGATGCAAAGGATGGAGAAAAGAGTTGGCGCGTTGTAGTCGATTTCCGAAAAATTAACAAAAACTCAATCCCTGATTAAAGAGATTTGATTAAAGAGATTTGTCAAATGGATTTTATCAAATACCAATTGATGAAAAATCTAAAGAAGTAACTGCATTCAGTACACTGCAAGGATATTATTAGTTTAAAAGACTGGTCATGGGTTTGCAAACTTCACCTGCAACCTTCCAAAGGTTAAGGAATTCCGTTCTTAGTGGTTTAACAGGAGTTAAGGATTTGGTTTGTTTAGACGATATTGTTGTTTTCGGAAAAAGTGTGGAAGATCACAATTCAAAACTGTCGGACGTTTTCCAGAGAATAAGGAAATTTAATTTCTAATTAAAACCCGAGAAAAGAATTTTTAAGAAGTGAAGTTTATTATCTGGGACATCAGATTTCAGGAAATGGAATTCTGCCGGATCCAAGGAAAATAGAAGTCTAAAAAAAAATTAAAAGTTTTTTGGGTCTTGCTTCGTATTACAGAAGGTGTATAGAAAGTTTTTCAAAAATCGCTAATCCATGAACTAGCCAACTAAAAGACAAATGTATCGAAGCTTTAACACCTTAAAAGAGAAATCATTCTTCAGTACCTCGACTGAAAAACCATTTATAATCACAAGAGATGCCTCAGGATGCATTTTAAGTCAAGGTGAAATAGGTAAGGATTTGCCAATCGCTTGTAATAGTAGGACTTTAAATAACGCCCAAACTATTTTATTTTATTTGCATGTAAGGAATATAGGCCTTATGTGTATGGTACAAAATTTACGGTAGTAACAGACCATAAACCGTTATTAAACTTAAAACATTTAGCAGTTTCAAGTTCCAGATTATCAAATATACGATTAAAACTAGAAAGTTATGATTTTGATGTCATTTATAAAGCAGGAAAGAAGAATACAATCGCTGATAGCTTGAACAGAATGCCTCAACAGGAGGACGATAATTAAATTAATGTGTTACACATCAAAAACGACATTTGTCTTAATTATAGGGAATTTATGAAATATTATAATAAAGACATAATTATAAATAACAATTTTAGAGAAAACAAACAAAATATAGAAGAAATAGTATCTAAATCAAAAACTATTTTTATAGGTTTATCGATAAATGGTAAATTACCCGATTTTAACAGGAAAAAATAAAGTGGATTAGAAAAGATCATTGCTGAAAAAGAATGAAAATTGGAAGATGTTGTAGTTATCGAATGTAACAAAACCAAATTCATTGTGGCATTCACAAAAGAGAACGTCACAAACAAAATTCGACAGGATGCTATATACAGAATAATTCAGTCAGTAAAAGATATTTGCGCACAAAATGGAATAAAAGAAATATATTAGCAAAACAAGGTTTGTCAGACGGTATAAAATGGCATATTGTAGGAAGTATGTATAAAAGTACCGACGTTCAAATCGATTGTTTCCATTGCGAATGTAATTTGACAAAAGAAGAAAAAGATAAAGTCTTATACGAATACCACAACGCACCTTTAGGAGGACACTAAGGGGTAAGCCGAGCAATTAAAAGAATCAAGTCTCTCTACAATTGGAAAACATGACAGAGGATGTAACAGAATATATAAAAAAGTGTAAGAGCTGCCAACTAAACAAAACATCACGGAAAACCAAAACTCCATTGGAAATTACATCTACATCTTCAAAACCCTTCGAGGAATGTTTTGTATATGTGGTCCTTTAACTGAGTCAACAAATGGCAACGATTTATCAAAGTATGAGGAAGCTATACCATTGAAAAATCAAGAATCACAAACCATAGCTGATGCATTCGTCAAAAACATCATATGTAAGTTTGGTATAATGGAAGTCCTAGTTTCAGATCAAGGACAAATTTCGTAGGAAATATTATCAAAAATATGTGCAAATTATTAAAAGTAAAGAAAGTACAAACAACTGCTTTTCATCCGGAGAGTAATGGGACATTGGAGCGTTCCCATAGAACTTTAGCCGAATATTTAAGACACTATATAAAAGTAGATCAATCGGATTGGGACGAGTAGCGGCCTTTCTATATATTTACTTATAATACAACACCACACACGTCAACTAATTATCAACCGTTTGAATTATTGGTTGGTAAACCAGCGATTTTGCCAACTAGTTTAACGAAAACACCGGAGCAAAATTTTGCGTACGACGACTATTTATCCGAGTTACGACAGAAAATGAGAATTTGTCATGACAACGCACAGAAAGGTGTAATAAAGAATAAACGCACAGCTAATAGTATCTATATAGTAAAAGAATCGCCTATTAAAGGACGAGTTCAGTCAGCGCGATTTTACAGCACACGTCCAAGTTTGGAAAACGACGAGCGTAGCGAGGAGTTTTCTAATGAACAAGTGATGAACAACGCCTTACGAACGAGTTTTTTATAGTATTTTTTCTATTTTGCGCCCATTTATGCCATTTTATGCCAATTCTAAATAAAAAAATCGCCCATACATGTTCATAAGATTTTATGCTGTTTGGTTACACTGATAATTGACACTTGAAATTAACTCAAAGGTTTTAATTAAAATGAGTGAAAAAATATCGTGCACTCCACTAGAATTGAAAGAAATAACTGCAATTACAGTGAATAAATTGTTTCCAGACAAATCGCGAGCGAGATATGAAAAAGAATACTGCAAATTTAAGCGGGTGTAAAGTGGGAGTGGTGTAATCTAAATAAAGTTACAGTTGTTTCGAAAAATGTTTGACTTGCTTACTTCGATTTACAACGTAAGAAGTATATATCATCAAGTTTATTGACGATATATTCTATGTTGAGGTCCTGTTTATCTATACATAAGGATGTAGATATATCCAGATATTGTAAATTGCAGGCCTTATTGAAACGAATATCTCAGGGCTATGCACCTAAAAAGTCGTTAAAAAAAGATTTTAGAAAAAGATATTCATAAATTTATAAGGGACGCGGATGATAAATCTTATGTGGCTATGAAGCTGGATGAATTTGTATGTATAACGCAGCTTTGTATGTAACGGTATCCATTTTAAATCGTCTTGATAATGGGTTATACTGGTGTGCTTAGGCGTCAGGAATTAACGGATAGGTCTGTCAATGACATAGAATACAGATCCAATTCCATCATTGTGTCTGTATCTAAAACAAAAAATTACATTCCAAGAATGTTTGCAGTTACAGATTCTCATTGGATTGACTAAAATTGTTGTTTAAAAATTGATTGATTAAAAAATATGCTAAATTACGTCCTAATAATGTTACGCATAAGAGATTTTTCTTAACTTTTCGTAACGGTCATAGTATTAATAGTCCAATTGGTATTAATATGGGGAGAATATCAAAAGACATTGCGACATATCTCAAATTACCAAACTCCGATCTTTACACTGGGCATTGTTTCCGAAGAAGTAGTGCGACACATTTGGCCAACCATGGTGGTGATTTGTTGACAGTAAAAAATCATGGTGGATGGAAGTCTACTACTGTTGCGGAGGGGTATGTTGACGCTTCGTTAAAAAAGAAGATTGAAATATCTAAAATGCTTTAGTCTGATCAAGCAAATATCAACTTACCTAGATGTTCTTCTAGTGCCCCACATTTGCAATTTGATAGCAACAGTAGTAGTAGCACTGTATATAATGTCCCTGGTGTGAGTGTTTCTGCTCAGAATCCAATGTTACTATAAATATTTTTAATACTTTAAAATAAATATGTTATATCGTTTATTATCCATTAATTAATTAAATGTGTGTATTCACGATTTCCACACATCTTCTTCTTCAAGTGCCATCTCCTCTTAGAAGGTTGGCTATCATCACAGCTATTTTCACTTTTGATGCTGTAGCTCTAAAAAACTCAACGGAACTATAGTTGTACCATTTTCTTAGGTTTTTTAACCAGGAAATGCGTCTTCTACATCTTACTTTCTTAGTCTTAATCTTAGTCTTAATCTTAGCTACATTCAAAACTGTCCGCCCCCTGAAGATCCGAATAGGGGACTAGAGACTCCGGTATTTTCGCCTTGAAATTAGCCATGTTGATTAGCTAGGGATATTTAATCAAATAGTTTCCCGTTGCTTTCCTGATACCAATGCCGTTGACTAGTTCTTATAGTTCGTCCGCCTTCGGGGGCGATTTCTCACCCCCAGGATAATAGAGTGCCCTTTCGATATAATTTGAAATCGGTTGATTGCTTATACCGGCGCACATTCGGTCTATTAGATAATATTTATATATTATTATATTACTTTTTTTGTAAGTCCCATAAAGAAAGAAAAAGAAAATTTGATACTAAAATAATTTTACGTTTCGAACGAGAATTTTCTTGAAACCAAATTCACTTTGTTTTTAATACAATTTTTAACACTAACACCAATCTAAAGTTACCTTTTTGTTTTTTCACTATAAATTTCTCTCTATATAAACTTTATACCATTCAAAAAATACATAATTTCAACGAGCACATTTTTGTTCTGATTCCACACATTACATAACTCAAAACTATCTAGCCGAAAATTAGACATCACTGACAGCTCTGAATTTCTTTGAATAAATTAACTAACTAAAAAAATTATAGCACTCGGCGAGCCATTACCGCACGCATATGAGTGCTGTAATGAGTCCAATACAGACGCAAAATAAAAGAAACAAATTACGACAAAAGAATAAATAATATAGATTTTAAAGTTAACGATAAAGTTTTATTGTTCGACGAATCTGTTCGTAGAGGCAGAAGCAAAAAAACTAGAAAAGAAATGGGTAGGACCATATAAACTACGTTATTCAGAAACGGCGAAAAAGGCAAACAGTTGATGCTAATAGATTAAAACATTTATATGATTAGTGGTAGCATTACTCCTTGTCATATTTTTTTTTCTCACATTTTAAAATATAGTAATTAGGTTAAATAAATAGCTATATAAAAATTTAGGGAAAATTTAGTCTGAATCTATAAGTTTTTTTCTTCTGATTTCAGATTAATTATTGTTGTACTTTTTGCACAACATGTTACTGCGGCAAATTATAAGCAACAACAATTCGTGCATTCGCCGGGTATATACTACCAAAGTATGGGCGACATATAAACTTTATAACCAAGAATGGAAAATAATAACCTTCGTTGATATGCTGCAATTAAAATCCAAATTAGTGGATATAAGATCAATTCAATTTAATTAAGAAGAAAGTAGGAACAGTTAGTAACCAAGGAGATATTTCTTTGGAAAAACAAATGTTACAGCTTCTTGAAATAACTTTTCATAAAGTAATGGAAGACGAAACATCTTTAGAACAAACTCTAGATCACCTATCAGAAAATATCAGTCGCAAGCGTAGGGGCTGGATTAATGCTGTAGGAGTTGGTTTGATAACTGTTTTTGGAACCAGTTTTATAATGAAAAAAACGTATGCGGTCATGGGACCCCTGTCAGGCACAAAGTTCCTCGCGCATTCAACAGAATCGAAAACTTCTCTTTTTGAATTATTATTAAAATAATAAAACTATACACAAATATTTTGAATTTATGTTCTGGAAAATATGAATAAACAATCTAAATCTCCATATTCAAACCCACTACAAAGTATTTCTCTTGCACTATTTGGATTTTGATATGCATTAAGTTGAATTACAAAGTTGCTGTCGAAGAAGCGATGCTGATATTTGACGTTGTAAAATTGTTATAAGAGATGTATGGCAATTACCGTCGCCAATAATGTTTGTATCATGATGCAATACGACATTTGGCAATGAACATTCATCATGTTCCTCGTATGGGGCTTGGAATGATTGAGAACTTGGATTAATTGCTTGCTGAGCTTCATTATTACCTGATGATTAAATTTAGTTATTCAGAAAGTGACTAAATATTACTTTTTCAGTTTCTTAATTATTTTCGATTAAAATAGGCGGTAATGAATCTTCTTTCGATGATTGTGATTGTGATTCAGGTTCAACACATTTCTTCTTTGATTTAAATTTATCTTTGTATATTTGATCGCCTTCAGGATGTTCTAAATCTGTAAAAAAATCTGTCTAAATTTGTAAAATTTCTTATTTCTTTTTTCTCTGTCGATACTCGTTTTGCCGCTGTGCTTGTGATTTCACTATCGTCTCTCTATAATGTATATAAATATAGTAAAAAAAATAGCTAACACTTGAATCACATGTACAGTAAACCCTTGTAGACACTAAGCAATTGCATCAAATTATAAAATTGTAACCTACTTTTCTAAATCTGTATTTTGTACAATTCCTCTTTTTCTTTTTCCTTTTTTCTCTGTCGATAGTCTTTTTGACGCTGAGCTTGTGATTTCACTATTGTCTCTCTAATATGTAAATGTCATAGTGATATAGTGAAATCTGTTAGATTGTGTAAAACCGAGTAATTGCATGATCTGCCGACAGTTCGTGTATTCTATTTGAAATACTTGATACGACTAGCTAGTTCGTGAAACTATCATAAATTGAATGTTTCTTTATTTATCTCCTTATTAATAGGTCTGACAATTAAGACACGTAGCTTTATACTATCAGATGACAGCACTTAGGCATTTCTGGAAACGTCGAATCGGTAAGAAAGATAGTGTAAATCCCAGTTAAAGTAGTTCCTCATAAAATTTCACTAGCTGAGCTGGCATGAGATTCCATAGCTACACGAATTAGATGAACTACTCGAACTGCCGACAGAGATCATGCAATGCCTCAGTTCTAAACAATCTGACTGATTTCACTGTATAACTACGACATATATAAATATAGTAAATATAATATATACACAATACAAAATATATATACAATCACTCAAATTACATGTACGATAAACATGTGTAAATAGTTAGCAATTTCTTCAAATTGTACAATTTTATTTTTATAAACTTACTTTTTTCAATATTTTGTATCCTTTCTTGACTTTCCATTTCTCAAAATCTAATTAAAATAATGAGTATAATATAAACAATATCTCTCCTATGAATTAAAACAGCAAAAAAGAAAAATACCTTTGAACAATTTTTATTTCTTCTTCTTGTTTAGTTTTAAGGTTATAAACAGACCACGCTTGTCTGTCACTCTGCTAAAGAAAGAGAGAGCACGCATTATAGAAATATACACTAAGAGAAAGAGAAAAAAAGTGAGAGCGCGCGGTATAGAAATATACACTGAGAAAAAGAGAAAGGGCGCGTAACGGACAGCGTACGAGGACAGCGTACGAGGACATCGTACGTAACGTAACGTTTTCTGCCGAATCGCTCCTACCGAGACCTCCCTAAAGGAAATTCGTTCAAAAAATCAACTATTTCATCAAGTGTGAAAGTAACATTGAAAGTTTAGTCTCCGAGCAGACTAAAGTATTGAAATCAGTTCTGAATACAACACAAAAATCTCTAGTAGATTTAAGCTATAACCAGGACTTACTTTTGAATAGTACATTTAAATTATTTACTCTTATGGATAAATCTACCCGTCTTAATAATATTACAAAATTTACGGAACATGATTAGGATTCCACATTAATATTCTTACCTTCTTGTTGAATCAATATGAAATTGAAATTTTAAATATAATGAACGCGATTGTCGATGCGCGAAGTGGTCAAATCCACCCTTTTATTATTACACCGGGAGCAATTATAAAGCAACTTCAAGATTTGCACGGAAAACTACCGGAGGGAACGTCCTTCCCGGTTCTTTTATCCTTAGAAAATGCTCATATTTTATTGAAGCTAGTTGAGATACAAATTTATGTTTCAAATAAAAATTAGTTTAAGTAGTCAAAATTCCACTTTTAGATAAGCATAGATTTAATTTATTTTTCTTTTTCCTGTTCCTGTAAAAGAGAGGAACGATGATTATATATTTATACAGCCGTCTATTAGATATCTGGGCATTAGTTTAAATAAACAAAACCATATTATATTTAAAGATAGCGACATAGAACACTGTAAGAGTTACTCAGGCAGTAAATATATTTGTAAACAACAACAATCAATATTTTTAACGAGTCAGGTCGAGATTTGCGAGATGGAGCTATTTTCTAGACCTTTTGAGTTCTCAAATAATTGTAATGTTAGAATCACTAAATTAAAGCATAACATATATTTACAGCTAACGAATTTAAATTCCTGGCTATCTGTCATCGGTAACATGGAAATTTTGTCATTGAGAAACGTTACAACAGATATCACTTTAAAAGGAATTGGGATAATAACAATTGATAAGAATTGCAAAGGTTATACACCTTTCGCTCTGCTTATTCCAAAAAGCGAATTTTCTTTTACTATAGGAAAAAAATTTATTCCACCTTTTAATTTATCTATAAATTTAACGGATTCAGAATGAATAAATACCGATGTAGAAACGCATATCATTAATTTTCATAAAACTTCGTTACACTTTGATGATTTGTTTAAAGCTAGTAACAAGCTTACAGAGCTGGAAAAGTTAACAAAACAATATACGGACCATTCAGTACATTCGGATAAGATTCGATATAAGTAGGGAAAGATGTCACGTTATAGACCAACCGCCGCTACAGCCATGCGCATGCGCGATAACCTTTGACCCCCTGACCGTTACACTTCCGGTTTCTGGTGTCGACTTCCGGTTTTGACTTCCGGTTTCCAGTTTCGACTTTTGGTCCAGTTTTGACTTCCGGTTTCGACTTCTGGTTTCCGGTTTCGACTTCCGGTCTCCATTTTCGAAACTTCCGAATGCGCGGGAAAATTCAAAATATAGACGCGAGGCGGGGAAATTCAAAATTAGATGTCGGAGGGATAAACGAGTTGTGTAGTTAGTTGCATATATCAACGAGTCTAAATACATGAGACTAGATAGACGGGGCTAGATCCATGAGACTAGAGAGATAGGGCTAGATGCATGAGACTAGATAGACGGGGCTATCCGAATTATGGGGTGTCCGAATTATGGAATAATAGATAAGAAATATTACTTCTCAAGGAGATGGATAAGGTTGTAAAATAAATAAAACTCCACATAAAATTTATGGTTTTATTAAATTTTAATAATAATACATTTAAATTTACATCAATACATTTAAATACAAATAGTGCTTTGTATATGTTATGCGTTCGGAAGAAGCAGCTTAAACAATAATGACTTGCGCACATATTACAGCGAAACTTTAAACAACTAGTTTTACTTGAGGCCTTTTGTCTTCCAAATATCATTCGGTTTTCTTTATAACAACCAACACACCATCTTTTAACATCCGTTTTCTCGAGGGAATGTTCACTATCTTTAGCGTTGGATAAACAAACAGCTGATTGGTTTATTGAATCAGGAACATGTGCATATTTTTCTCTACTATTATCACAGTTACCATTCAAACTCTCAAATTTATTCTTTTGACATTTAACATCCGTTTTCTCGAGGAATGTTCACTATCTTTAGCGTTGGATGAACAAACAGCTGATTGGTTTATTGAATCAGGAACATGTGCATATTTTTCTCAACTATTATCATAGTCACCATTCAAACTCTCAACTTTATTCTTTTGACGTCTAGGAAGCGTCTCATATGATGGTGATAAACTAGTAGATATTCTAAGTGGAGTCAAATAGATGGTTTTACTACGGGCACGCATCTCACCAAATACAATCCCCATCTTGATAGTAAAACACCAACGTAAACACTAAATTAGAAATGCTATCTAACCCTATTTATATCGTGCAGAGTTCTTTGAATCGATGAGGGTGTGAGGTCTATGTAACCCCACGCTAAACAGGGTGTGAGGTCTATGTTACCCCACACTAAACAGGGTGTAAGGTCTATGTAACCCCACGCTAATGAGGGTGTGAGGTCTATGTAACCCCACGCTAAACAGGGTGTGAGGACTATGTAGCCCTACGCTAAACAGGGTGTGATGTCTATACAACCCCACGCTAAACATATCCGATTAGAGCTGAAGAGTATTAAGTTAGGGAGAGAGAGAGAGAGAGAGAGAGAGAGAGAGAGAGAGAGAGAGAGAGAGAGAGAGAGAGAGAAAGAGAGAGAGAGAGATGGGAATTAATTTTCACGGAAATTACAAGCACGATGAAAGGATTACTCTCCAATACCAAGCGAGATCAGCATATACTCGACCTTTGCGGCTGGGCTGAAAATGCTACAAATGTTACATACTTTGATAATAACAGAAAGTTCTATGCTCTAGTTCCATTGAAATATTTATTGGGTTTTTCTGAGGATTATACAAAAATGTTAATTAAAGTAAATCAGGAATTAATTCTACTACGAGCTAGAACTGACGTGAACTGCTACAAAGGAGATGCAAATATAAGATTCAATATTGATCAAATTTGCTGGCGGATTCCCCATATCCAACTCAATGACGAAGCTCGATTGAATGATTGGACACACGCGAAGAAGATAAGCCGATATTAATTCCGTTTCGTAGGTGGGAGTTGCATGAACTACCTGCTTTAAAAAATACCGACAGGGATATCTGGTCTGTAAAAACATCTACAACTCTGTAGAAGCCTCGATACGTTATAATTGCACTGAAAGAGGGACGAAGGGATGCTCATGTAAAAAACGCGTCCGAATTTGATAATGCATCGCTGCGAAATATGAAAATTGACCTAAACTCAGATTCATATCCATATGAAAACTTCAATCTTAATATTGATAGTGGTGATTATGCACAACTCTATTACATGTATGCCACTTTCCAAAGCAGTTAATATGATCGCAGAAATGAGCCGATATTAGATATGATTCAATTTAAGAATCATGTTCTTTTTGTGTTTGATGTATCTAATCAAAATGAGAGTATTAAATCATCTGCTGTTGATTTAAAAATTGAATTTGAAGCTACGCAAGCATTCAAACCAAACACTCGAGCCTATTGCTTTATTTTGTGTGAAGCTGCCGTTGAATACACCCCATTGTCGGGAATAGTTCGAAAATTAATTTAAAAATTCAATTAAAAAGAACCATGTATGTATAAACATATTAGCGAGTACCCTATATGTGTGCAAGAAAAGTTAAATGTTTATATAAGTATTTAAATGTATTGATGAAAATTTAAATGTATACCAGATGTATACGTCAGTTCCTGGAGGATTAGAATTAGAATTTAATAAAACCATAAATTTTATGTGCATGTTTTCTTTATTTTACAGCCTTATCCATCTCCTTGAGAAATAATATTTCTTATCTATTATTCTACATATCGGACACCCCATAATTCGGATAGCCCCGCCTATCTAGTCTCATGTATCTAGCCCCATCTATCTAGTCTCAGGTATTTAGTCTCATAGATCTAGCCCCGTGTATGTAGTCTCATGTATTTAGACTCGTTGATATATGCAACCAACTACACACCTCATTTATCCCTCCGACATCTAATTTTGAATTTCCCCGCCTCACGTCTATTTTTTTAATTTTTCCGCGCATTCGGAAGTTCCATAAATGGAGACCGGAAGTCGAAACCGGAAACCGGAAGTCGAAACCGAAAGTAAAAACTGGACCGGAAGTCGAAACCGGAAACCGGAAGTCGAAACCGGAAACCGAAAGTCGAAACCGGAAGTTGAAACCGGATACCGGAAGTGCCAAGGTCAGAGGGTCAAAGGTCATCGCGCATGCGCATGGCTGTGGCGGCGGTGGGTCTATAACGTGACATATTTCCCTACTTATATATAAGTTTTTTCTCAATAGGGCTATAACTATAGGCTATAACTACCCTGGGTTCGATAATTGTTGTATGTATTAAAGCTAAAAGTCAATCAAATTTATTAAACTGCTTAACCGGAAATGGCAGAGCAGAAAACTTTGACAGGGTAGTTAGATATTCACCTAGTGCACCTTCAGACGGAAAGCTGATACCAGAACTTGGATCCACCATCACCTTCGTTAGCAGAAAATGATTAAACTTTGCAAATATGTTTGTGTGGAAGAAAAAAAACAGTAATAGTGAGCAATTAGACGAGAAAACATTTTTTTAAAGAAATAGTTTTCTCTACATTAAGGGGGGAAGTGTTGTAATAAAAACCATACCGACCCACGTGTTTAGGAACATTCCTTTACGCTCCCTTGGTCCCACGGTTATCATGCGATAGCCAAAAATTCTTATAGTTAATTACCATTACGACATCCACCCGTCGTAATAAAACCCCTTCAAGTCACACGTGATTTTAGGGACATTCCAACCCTCAAAACCCGATTTTAAGTCTTTTAGATGATAATCACGTGCATGAATTTATATCTCCCACGGATATTTTTTATTATCCGAAATGAAATTCTCGGAGAGACACTTCATCGTCCCCATCAAAATAATTATGTAGACCAGATTCTTAGTGTATTTGGGAACCTTTTTTGTTATTTGTGTAAATATATTTATTTATTTATTTATTAACCTACTGGCATATAGAAATCACATACAAAAAAAAATTAAATTTAAAAATAAAAATACAAAAATATCTGTAACTGACACAAAATAAACTCCAATTTCCATTAGTTACCAGTTTGCTCTTTCCATATTTTTATCCGTCTCAGCAGTTTCAGACCCTTTCCGCTATCATTCATACATTCCTCCCATTTCTTTCCTTCCCGCCTCTCTCCCTCATTCCATTCACCCCTTGTACACTCTTCCATCCAATGCTCCCAAGTATCCTCTGCCGTCCCACAAACACTACACTTTCTATGCTCCTCACTCATCCAGTATCTTCTTCCACGCTCCTCACATCCACACCTATACCTTGCTAACATGACATGTGCATCGTCCTCTTGATTTACACTTAAATAGGTTGGTAACCGCCCATGTACCGGAGTACCAGTATTTGCTTTGCCGCTCCTGTAGGTCCACTTTTTGCAAACGTTCTAACAACCTTTCGGCCCACCCTGCCCTTTCCTGCTTTAGCGTTTCGAGCCCCTCACCAGATATACCACCTCTTTCATACAATTTCCTCTTATTCTTACCCCATTCCTACCCCCATTCACTCCCTTTCATACCGCCTCGTCCCATTCGATTTACCATTCTAAAAACCCCTTTTATTAACCTTTCATCTCCCATTTCACTCACCTTATAGTCATTCCTTATGACCTTTCTTGCAGCCAAGACTGCCACCCTCCACGCATTCACCTCCTGGAGGACGATGTAACCAGGTGTCGACCTATCAAACTTTAGGATTTTTTTGAAATACTTTAACTGGACTCTCTCTATCCTGTCCTTCTCTCTAGTCCCCCAGACTTCTGAGCCATACAATAAAATGCTTCTCGAACACACCTTCCACACTGTCTCAGCCGCTCTGAAGTTTCCTTCGAATTTATTACTCCATTCATTCCAGACTCGCCCAGCTGCCACCCACGCTTTTTTCGCTACATACTCCACATGTTCTCTATTGCTACCTCCATTTCCAAATACATACCCCAGATACTTAAACCATTGCACCTCCTCGATTTCTCTCTTCATTCAAACCTCTCTTTCTTGAACTTCCCACCTGTTTTGAACCGCATCCATTTAGTTTTTCCCACATTCACAGTCAAATCTCTCCTTTCAAAAAAACTCTCACCCCTTCTCAATCACCTCTCTCAATTCCCCAGCTGTCTTGGCAAATGCAACTACATCATCAGCGTATGCTAAACTCCACACCTTTGTTCTTCCTACCACCACTCCTCCAGCTTGCCCGTCTGCCAAAACTCTTTCAAAATCAGCCACAGAGAGATTGAAAAATGTGGGGTTCAGTAGACATCCCTGCCTCAGGCCCTTTTTTATCTCGAAATATTCGGTTACACACTCATTCACCCTGATCTTACACACCGTTTCCCTATACACCCTATTTCTCCAAAATACCCTTTTTAACCAAACATTTATACAATCTCCCTCTATCTACGGAATCATACGCTGCTTTCAGGTCGATAAAAAGAGCAAAAAGGCTCCCAGATCTAATTTCCTGATAAATTATAAATCTAAGCGTTATGAGTTGCTCGACTGTGCCTCTTCCCTCTCTGAATCCTGCTTGCACCTCTGGTATTAATTGCTTTTCCTCTGCCTCTTTTCTCAACCGCCCTTCTAGAATCTTGGCGAACATTTTGTAGGAAGAGTTCTTCAGCATGATCTCCCTGTAATTCTCCACCCTTTCCTTGTCCCAATTTTTGTGGATTGGCTGTATTATCCCCTCTTTTCAGCTCTCTGGGATACCCTTTGTCCATTTCCATATCTTGTTGAACTCCTCCGTAAGCTTGTCGATACATTTCTCTGGTACCAACTTCCACGCTTCATTTCCAACTCCGTCCGGTCCCGCCGCTTTCTTCTGCTTTAATGCTGCAATTACCTGGTGTACTTCCCCGGCAGTAATTTCTTCTTCACCTACTTCTTCAGCAGTCTCCTCCCTTCTAACACTGTCTTTCCCTCAATCCTACATTATCTCCACTCCTTCCAATGGAACCATATAGTGCCTTAACCAGGTTTTCTTAGGTATACTGTCTGGAATTCACTCCTTCTTCCCGCTCTTCTCCTTTAAATATTTCTACAGCTGCGCTTCAGTTTTAATCTCCAGTATTTGTTGTCGCTTTCTTCTCTCCCACATTTCTTTCTTTCTCCTCTCCAGGTTTCGTAAGTCCGCTCTCGTACTTAACCACAGTTCCTTGTCACCGGTACCCTCTCTCCACCTTCTCGTCACCTCTCTATATTTTTGTTTCTCCTTTATGAATTCCTTATCCGCCCATAATCTTCCCACTGTTCCTTCTGTGACTTTCCTCCTGACCATTGCTGTTTCCATTTCCTCGATTATCATATCTATATCTTTTAAATTATCCCAGTCTATTGCATCCATTCTTAATTCAAACAGCTCCGTCGCGCCGCTATCCCACCTGGTAACCCATTTTTCTTTCCTGGACCCCTCTTCTACCTGCTGCTTTAACGTGATCAGTATTGGCATATGCTCAGATTCACCTTCCACTCCGATCTCCATCTCTCTAATTTCTTACTTTGCGGAGTCGTTAACAACTGCAACGTCTATCACCGACACCCCCGCCCAGCACTCCCAAACGTATACTGCCCCTCCATTCTCTTGCCCTCTTCCGCACACCCGTCACGACATTCCATTAACTTGCCCTTACCCATTCTGCCCATTCTTTTCCTTCTGCATTTCTCGTTTTGTCCTTAGATTTCCTTCGTAGTACTTTGCCAGCTCTATCCACCGTGTTGAATTGCTCTTCTCCTATCCTCACATTCCAATCACCTCCTAACAGCAAGTTTCTCGATGCCGTACCTTCTATATTACACCTTATGCACTCTTTAACTTTTTCCAGCCCCTTATTGTTATACACCGTGGCTATCTGCCACCAGCCTCCCTTCAACTCTACCTCCCTGAAAACTATACCCTCCACCTCTTCTTGTAATCTCTCCGCTTCCCTGTTACCCCACTTGATCCCTGTTACTATTCCCCCCTTCGCTCTTGCGTAGCCACTCTCCCTCAGCGCTGGTTGCATCTTCCATTTGAACTCCTTGGGAAGTCTCTCTTTACAGGTTTCCCATTCTTTTTCTTGGACCCAGGATTTCACTAGTCCAACTATTTCGAATCCCTTCAAGAAGGCTATGAAAGAGCCGTCCTCCCTTTCCAGTTTTTCCTAAGCCCAGCCACAATCCAAAATAATATCTTAACATTTTTCCTTTCCGAACCGTCCTTGTGTTTCTGTCCCTTTCTTCTTTGGTCCCTTACTCGTTTTTTTTCCCTTCTGACCAGGGTACCCATTTCCCATCTATTTCAACTCTTTTATAGCCTACTTTGACCCGATGACCCCTTTCGTTGAGATCCCTTGCCTTCCTTAATAACTCCTTCTGGATTCCCTGCTCCTTCGGGGTGAAATCGTCTTGTATAAATACATTTGTTCTTTTTAGCTTGTGCTTATTTATCATTATCTCCCTTCTTGCCTCCCAAAATTCTTTAACAAAATTGGGCCTTTGTTCCATCCTTTAGAGCCGAGCTGGTATGCATTCACGAAACCCTCGTTAATTCCTAACCTTTCCATAAACGTTTTCTTTGCCTCTTCTCGCCAAGTTTCTCCTTCAATTCCGAAAATTACGATGTTATTTCTTATCTCCCTCCTTAATCTCCTCTCTTCAATATCCTTTAGGCTAATCAGTTCTTCCCTCAGCGCTTGTCGTTCCTCCTCCCACCTACTCTCGGTTCTTTCCTTCTCCTGCTTAACTGATTCCGCTACATCCTCCAGCTTCGACATCCTATTCTTTATTTCCTTATTCTCATCCCTTATTGCCCTCAGCTCCAATAACTATTCTTTTCTCCAGTCCTTTTCTACTTCTTCCTCCTCCTTCTGTCTCTTCGCCACTCTTTCTAGCTTTTCCTTCAGCCTTCTGTTTTCCCTTCTCATTTCCTCCAGCTTTCCGTCTACTGCTGTGAACTCCTTTTTAATTTCTTTTAATTCCTGTAGAATTCTATCCAGCTGCTCACTCTGCACTGTACTACTCTCACCTCTTCCTTTATCTTTAATCGCATCTTTTTTCGACCTTTTAGCTATCTGAATCGGTGATCGATTTAGCTTTGCGCATCTTTCAAACGGACTCATCGACTCACTGTTCGCTCTCGGTCTGTTCTCGTATTCGTCCATTCTCAGGCTGGAACTATTCACATATGGTGGAGGACACGGCTACTAGTTCAGCTATTCCTTACTAGATGCGCACTGCAGAGCTGAATAGGTGATTACCCTGACGCGCCGCAGCTACCAATAGTATCTTATCACCACGTGTCTTATCACAAACATACGCGACCTTTCACTTTCCTTACAACCAAAACAACCAAAAGAAAAACTAAACCTTTAAAAGGAAACCAAATCAAAACAGTTCCCACTAACTAAAGACAGATAATCGCGCGATAAACCACACTATCTGTATTTTAACCGAAAAAACAGCTTATTAAAATCACCTAGAAATTAATTTACCGAGCACTCTTCGCACGTCTTCACTCGCTGAGACTTCAAACGATTACCTAAATGTAAAAATATATTATATTACCTAAATGTGTAAATATATTATATATGCGCTACGACTTACATCCTAAGCTCAAACGACGCTAAAGCCGCATAGGGGAGGAGTCAAGTAGGAAGAGCATCCTCATATTTAATTAAGGGGTATGCACAAACCCCCACGGAATACCACCGGGATGATATAAATATCTCAACCCGGTCTAGTTTAAGTTCATCATCATAGTCTCAGCGACCGTCGCAGCCGCAACATGACAACTTATATACCGACAACCCCCAACGAAGCCGCCGCACAAATGTATCTCGGCCCAGCCTACCTGGACACCCTGGAGGACAGCGTCATCGAGGAAATGATTATCTACATCATGAAAAGGAGAAACCGCCGCCGAAAAGACCACCGTAACCGCCGCCGAAAAGCCCACCGAACCCGCCGCCGAAAAGCCCACTGAAACTGCCGCCGAAAAGACCACCTTAACCGCCGCCGAAATACAACCGTAGTCGCCCCCGGAGAGACAACTGAAGCCGCCCTGGAAAAGACAACTGAAGCCGCCGCCGAGAAATCAACCGAAGTCGCCCCAAGGAAAACCACTGATGCCGCCCCCAATAATACAACTGAAGCCGCCAAAAGAGCAACTGAAGCCGCCAAGAGAGCAACTGAAGCCGCGCCATGGAGAAAAGTCCCAAGAAAAATCAAGAAAAAAGCCAAACCAAGAATCAACCAAGAAAACAGGACCCACCCGTAGCCAAGCAGAACCTAACGTAGCTCACCGAAGAAAACCAAGGAGAAAAAAAAACGACAAGCTACAACAGACGAAAGACAAGCAACAACAGACTAAATAACAAAACAAAAACCGAAAAACAAAACAAACGACGACGGAAGCACGGGCTCACGCCCAAAACCGCCATAGAACAAAGGATCCCATATATAGTTTAAGTTAGTTGTTAAGTATTGTTAACTTGTCTTACTTGTAGGCTTAATGCAATATAATATTTATATATATATATATATATATATATATATATATATATATATATATATATATATATATATATATATATATATATATATATATTTATATATATATACATTATTCAGTCTACTACTTTTCATTTAATAAACTTCTTGCCTTACGAATACCAGACCACAGAAGCAACAGGATCCCGAGATAGGTAAAACTATCTCAGTGTCCGAAGAATTGCAGGCTTCCAGATCCTTCTTCACTACAGTTATAACGGACACTATGCAAAACAACTATAATTTTATTCTAGGAATAATACACAGAAATATTTTTTTTATGAACAAAAAGAAGGTTTAATAATAATAATAACAAAGTTTACAACAATTCTATTATTTAGAATGATACAGTTTGAAACATTCTTTTTGGTGGTCAGTCACACTTAAAACATATAAATTTAGCCTCTTTCTTACAAAACGCACATCGTCTATCTGTTTCTGTATAGCCAATCATGTGGCTTATTTTGTCATAACTAACATGTTCAATTGGTGTAGCAGAAATTCTGCCTCTTTTAGCTTCTGTTCCATGAGATTGCAGAAAAGTTCGAGTCAATGTACGTCTATATGACAATAAATTAGCTGCTTCTTTTGCGTTAGGACAAATGCGTCGCATCAAGAGCCAACAATTTACTACTGATACGTCCAATAAATAAACGAAAATTGGCCACCACCATTTTCTTTGTCTAATTCTAGAACGGTATGCAGCTACGAGTCCATCCATTTTATCCACACCTCCCAATCCTTTATTATAATTTTGAAATAAAATTGGTTGAGGAACAGCTACTTTAGATTTTATAAGCCTTGACCAGCGTGTTGCAGTTGTTATCTCTGTTGGAAGTTCGTAATTGGAGGCTCCGATAACAACTTTGTTATCCTTCCACTGGACTACACTCATATCTTCGCTGGTAATTGATTTAAAACTTCCTCTTTGCTCCTTTTTAAAATGTTTTATCTGGCAATAGACAATTTTCCACCCTCTTGTTTCGAACTGTACCGGTTGCACAGTAGCCTTCATTGGCTACGTGACGAAAAAACCCTACACTAGTAAAATAGTTATCAAAAAATATTTAGAAACCTTGATAGGGAGGTATATGTGCAGCTTTTATAAGAGAAACTACAATTTCACCACCGAGACCATGCTCTTTTATTTCAGTATTTTCTGTATTTTTTCCGACATATATATCAAAAGAAATCATGTATCCATTAGCGCTACAAAGGGCCCAATTTTTGTAAAGAAATCTAATTGGTTTGCTTTTGATATACTGCATAGCGTAATGTCGTCCATAATATGAAATCATGCTTTTATCTATAGATATATTTTCATCTAACCCTTCGTACTTCTGAAAGTTTTTATTTAGACTAGTTATAAGAGCGCGCAATTTATACAATTTGTCAGAACGGTCGCGTTTGGAATTATTGAAACAAAGTTACAGGAGGTCAAAAGTGCCGTGTTTGGCTTCGAGAAAAGGTAGTACGGTTGTGCTCGACTTGGCGGGGGCACTGCCGTGCCTCCAGATTGACGGGTCGTAGCGTTTATCCCAAAAACAGTAAATAAAGAAATTATTGGTTTGATTCCATACTATTTTTATTTTTCCATACTATTTATTATATATATATATATATATATATATATATATATATATATATATATATATATATATATATATATATCTATATCATCGACTCATACGACTTTTTAAAATCAACGAAAGTGATAACTAACTTTTCTGACCCTATGATACTTTATAATCTACATTAAACTGGTAATTGAACTTCTCCCTGGGCGGGAGCCCCTTTGGTATTCTCCAAGTTCACACGCAAGTTGCTCTTGTATATTTTCATGTATATTATCTTTGAAAAAATTGACATCCAGAAGTGATATCACCATACTTGTTGACATCTGATCTATCGCCTTTTTTATGAAAAGGGTGTGTATTATCGTGATGTTCCACTCTTCGGACATTTTTTCAGAATTCCAAATGTCTATGATATTTTATGAAAATTCTGAATGGTTTATGTATTTGCATTCTTCTATATTTCTGCAGTTAGGTTATTCTCACCTGACGCTTTGTAATTTTTAAGTGATTAAACGGCTTTCAGCACTTCATTGCAATCTATATATATATATATATATATATATATATATATATATATATATATATATATATATATATATATATATATATATATATATATATATATATATGTTGTATTTGAGGTTTTCGCGGATAGATACCTGTGTTGTATTGTTTTCTCGGGGATACCGCGTTGATGTTGAGGGTTGGTTCTGAAAAGAACCGGATTCTCGACGTTTCGGCGAACTAACATTCGCCATTCTCAAGAGATATATGCATCCGTGCGGGTCAACGGTTCAGCAGTATGCGTCTAACCGTTGACCCGCACGGACGCATATATCTCTTGAGAATGGCGAATGTTAGTTCGCCGAAACGTCGAGAATCCGGTTCTTTTCAGAACCAACCCTCAACATCAACGCGGAATCCCCGAGAAAACAATACAACACATATATATATATATATATATATATATATATATATATATATATATATATATATATATATATATATATATATATATATATATTTATATATATGTGTGTGTGTGTTTGTGTGTGATACGGAAAAAGAAAAAAATCGGCAAATGTGCAGATTTGCCGGTATATGTGCACATCTACCAATTTGATTGGTAAATGTGTGTTTAAATTTGAGAACAACTTCATATATCTACTTTTACCTGTAAAAGTCCACATTTTCCAACGTATTTCGGTAAAAGTTAAAAGAATAATAAACAGAGATAAAATACACTTGTATATTAAAATTAAAATGTATTTGATATAATTTATATTATTTTATTAACACTTTTTTATAATAATATTATTTCAAAGGATTATATAAATCGCTCATAAAAACAATTTGAGAAAATAAAATAGCAATTTGAAGCTTATCAAACACATTCATAGCCTCAAAAATGCAGGTTTGCCGAACAGCACATGCGCTCTGTATGTTAAAGTAAACCTCTATACATTTACCAGCAGCATTAGTATGTACACATTTGCCGGAAATAGTTGGTAAATGTAAGTTGAATTCACATTTACCAACCAAGAAGGAAAATGTGCACATATACCGGTATATGTGTACATTTACCGATCTGCGTACTTTTACCGTAATATATATATATATATATATATATATATATATATATATATATATATATATATATATATCGATTTTCGCGGGCGTAATATGATTTCTTAGGTTCTCGGGGTTGCATCCGCGTTTTATTTGAAAAATTCTTTTCATAAGCTTTCGGCAATCTCGCTGTTGCCATCTTCAGGTTATATGTTGCGCTCTGCTTGACAGTTCAGGCAGTTCACTGTTTGCTGACGACCATGTCACTTGATCTTTGTGAGGCTGCTCTTGTTATTCCATGCACCGTTGATCTCCATGTGTGTGGTAAACGTTGAGCATCAACTCGTTTGTTTAAGTTGTTAGGTCTTTTTTCTATCTCTATGGCCTCCATGATGAACCGTTTATGGTAATCTTGCATTTTACTTATTGTTCTGGTGTTGTCGAAATTAATGGTATATCCAGTGGCTGCTACATGTTGGGCAAGAGATGATGTCTTGTCTTGTCGGCTTACTGCTTTTCTATGTTCGTCTCGTCTAATATTTATTCGTCTAATTAGATTAATGTATATAAGTATATATGTATATATATATATATATATATATATATATATATATATATATAAGCAAAATATAAAAAAAAAAATATAAAAAAAATATAAGCAAAATGCACGATTACCATAAACGGATCATCATGGAGGCGTAGATAGATAGATAAAAGACCTACCAACTTAAACAAACGAGATGATGCTCAACGTTTACCACATACATGGAGATCAACGGTGCATGGAATAACAAGAGCAAAGATCAAGTGACATGGTCGTCAGCAAACAGTGAACTGTCAGAACTGCCTGAACTGTCAAGCAGAGCGCAACATATAAACTGAAGATGGCAACAGCGAGATTTCCGAAAGCTTGTGAAAGAATTTTTCAAATAAAACGCGGATGCAACCCCGAAAACCTAAGAAATCATATATATATATATATATATATATATATATATATATATATATATATATATATGTATATGTGTGTTGTATTGTATTCTCGGGGATTCCGCGTTGATGTTGAGGGTTGGCTCTGAAAAGAACCGGATTCTCGACGTTTCGGCGAACTAACATTCGCCATTCTCAAGAGATATATGCGTGCGTGCGGGTGCGTACGCATTCGTCTAGCGGTTGATCCGCACTGACGCATATATCTCTTGAGAATGGCGAATGTTATTTCGCCGAAACGTCGAGAATCCGGTTCTTTTCAGAGCCAACCCTCAACATCAACGCGGAATCCCCGAGAAAACAATACAACATATATATATATATATATATATATATATATATATATATATATATATATATATATATATATATACATATACATATATATATATATATATATATATATATATATATATATATGCAGGTAGTCCCGCACCCCAACTGTGTCTGCGTAGATCCTAAACTAAGAAACAATTTGCACGGCGCGCCGCCATGCCGGCCGACGCCTCGTAACCAAAAGAAAAACCCAAAGAAAAACCATTATGTAGACACATCTTTGACATGGTTTCTAACACACGCGAGTATAAATTAATTAAAACGTTATATATGTAAAAATTCTACATACCTTCCTTAACACACTCAATCAAACAGAAATTAAAAAGGACACTGGTAAAAAGTTACACGCGCTTGAATAAACAATTATATTTCCGAGCCGCTACACGTGATCACGCTAAGCCGACAAGGGTAACTTTGAACGGGTGTAGCGTCTCAGGGAAAAAAGATATCCCAACTTTTCTTTTAGACTAACACACACCAAAGTATCCTCTACAAGATTCTTTAGGAATAAACCCATTCGGTGACTTTTTCGATTTTTTGCCAACTTTTTTCAGATTCAGACCACTGTGCGGCGTCTGCAGTTAAATAACAAATACGAAATAAATAGCGCGGCAACATTTGAAACGAACCAACTATCCTAGGATTCCCACATATATATATATATATATATATATATATATATATATATATATATACATATATATATATATATATATATATATATATATATATATATAGTATATATATATATATATATATATATATATATATTTAAATGAAAACATGTTGGAATTTCGAGCAATAAATGGAAGTCAAGAAAACAATGTGGCAAACCCACTAAGTAACAACCCATCGTTTTTCTGTTCACTACCAACATAGAGTCTTTAACACGGAAACTCATAAACATTTTTAAAAGTGAGGAGGTCAAGATTGCCCAGCGCATCTTAATAGCCAACAACAATATTTTCACAAAACAATAACCAGGTTAGACATATTAGAAAAATCAAATGTGGTTTACAATATATTCCGTGTCTGAATTGTAATAAAATGTATATAGGACAAGCATCTAGGTGTCTGTCGGGACGCATTACGTCTCACAAAAGTGATTGCAGACTAGAGAGAGTATCATGACAAATCGTGCCCTGTCGGCACATGTAATCATGAACCAACATTTAATGGATTTTGACAAGGTGAGAGTGTTATGCACGGAAAGAAATTACCATAAAAGAATTTTTAAGGAAATGTTTTATATCAAGGGAGAGGAAAATAGTATGAACAAGAAAACTGCTGTTAACAATCTTAGCATTATCTATGATTACATACTAAAACTAGAACATCATTTTCTATCTCGTTATAAGACGTAATTGTGTTTTCATGATCATACTATTATCTGCTCTTTTATTAAAAAAAGCTTTTCTGTAGATTTTCTCAAATCATTTAAATTCATTTGAATGCAATCAATTTTGGAGGAAAGAATTAGCTTGTATATTCTTTTTTCAAACACCCGTGTGCGGGTACATGCGCACTATAAATCAGTATAGTTACCGGGACTGCGCACAATCCACTTAAAAGATTTCAATTTAATTAAAAAAAGCTAGTCCATTACCGTTTTCATCACCGTGGCACCATGCTGGATCATACGTTTTTCAATTTTGTCTTTTTGTTTTAAGTAATTAACTTTGTATATTTCAATTTTGTTTTTAATCTGTTTTATTATAAGACATGAGGGCTTAACTCTCTTATTATAAATTTAATCTTATTTTGTTTTGTGAGGTGTTATAAAATGCCTTGTTTAATGTGGTTGGAATTTGTCCAATGTGTTATGAAGCTGCTGTTCACGGTCAACCTCACGTTAGTAAGAATTTTTTACTTATCTTAAAAACATGTAGGTGTAACTAACAAATAAATTGTTTTTTAGATGTCTTGAGAAAGGGAATAAACAATTCCGAAAGCTCGATTATATAACAAAGAGTTTCTTTTTACCAAACCTAAGTTTTGACTACACCCTCATTAAACTTATATATTATACTTGAGAATATAATACGTTGTTGTTTAATTATCTAGCCATTAAAAAGCTATCTTCGTACATATATATATATATATATATATATATATATATAGGAAGGTATGTAGAATTTTTACATATATAACGTTTTCATTAATTAATACTCGCGTGTGTCAGAAACCATGTCAAAGATGTGTCTACATAATGGTTTTTTTTGTAAAAAAATTTCCGTAAATTAGCAAAAAGTTATCACCGCAGCGGGGCTGAAGAAGTTGAGATATAGAACATATAGATTACGATGTTTTGTAATACAATCTTCAAGAAAATTCTGCCTATATCTGCCCGTGTACGTTTGAGATTAGAAATACGAAGCGTCGGCCGGCATGGCGGCGCGCCGTGCAAATTGTTTCTTAGTTTAGGATCTACGCAGACAAAGTTGGGGTGCGGGACTACCTGCATATATATATATATATATATATATATATATATATATATATATATATATATATATAAATATATATATATATATATATAACGTGATTCCCAAAAGTCTTGGAATCCACTCTTGCCAAGAATTGGAAGAAGTAGGTCATTTCTTAATTCAGACATAAAATTAAACAAATTATCAAATGTGCTTTTTAAGTAGCTGTCAGTGGTGTTGAGGTTATTTCGCATTGGTTTTTGTTTGGTTTCGCTTGGTTTTGCTTGGTTTCGCTTGGTTTAGCTTGTTATGGTTTTTTTGGTTTAGTTTCGCTTGGTTTTGCTGGGTTTAGCTTGGTTTGACTTGGTTTGGTTTCGCTTGGTATTGCTTGGTTTAGCTTGGTTTGGTTTGGCTTGGTTTGGATAGGTTTGGCTTGGTTTGGCTAGGTTTGGCTTGGTTTGGTTTAGCCAAACCAACCAAAATCCAGCCAAACAAAGCCAAACCAAGTCAAACCAAGCTAAACCATGCTAAACCATGCAAAATCAAACCTTTTGAATTTTAAAATTGTACCATGATATTTGTTAACAGTGACCTCGAAAACCCTTATAAACCAATTTATATGAAATTTCGATCAAATTTTATTGAAGTGGTTGTCCATATTGGATCCGCCATTTTGAATATTAATATTATGTTATGGAATTCGTATTCGGGGAACTTGAAAACACTTATAAACCAATATGGACAAACCAAACCAAGCCAAACCTAGCCAAACCAAGCCAAACCAAGCTAAACCATGCAAAACAAAGCGAAATCAAACCTTTTGAAATTTTACCATGAAATTCGTTATCACTGACCTCGAAAACCTTCATATACCAATTTATATGAAATTCCGATTTAATTTTAATGAAGTGGTCGGTCATATTAGATACGCCATTTTGAATTTTAATATTATATAATGAAATTCGTATTCAGTGAACTCGAAAACCCTTATAAACCAATTTATATGAAATTTCGATCAAATTTTAATGAAGTGGTCGGCTATATTGGATCCTCCATTTTGAATTTCAAAATTATACTATGAAATTCGTCAGCGGCCTGGGCAAACCTCTATATACCAATTCACATTTAAATCTGAAACTTCTTTCTATTTTTGGCCAACTATTTTTAAATCCAGACCACTGTGCGACGTGAAGTTAGTTGTTTACCGCCACTAAGGCAGTGCTTAGTGTTATCGAAGAAAAACAAAATTTGCAGAAAAAAGTAACTATTTTTTATATTTTGAAGTCTGTTATTTTTATACATCTTATAATAGTCTCTTATCCTTTATATGCAATCGGTTCTTTGATTTATTAAATCTTAAAACAATATTAAACTTCAGAGATATATAATCCTAAAATATTTTAAATTTACAGTTTTCAACCATAAGATGCCGTGTTGTACCTTGGCCACTGTCGATCAGTCGTACCTTGGTCGATGGCCTAAGTACAACCTGGATGTTGTACTTTGGCAAGAAAGATTTATCTTTATTTATTGCATATTTTAAGACTAAATTGTAAAGGATACTTCTTCAGAAGTCATCCTCAGAAGTAAAGATAAGAAGAAGAGGCGTTATTAATGTGAATGACTTCTCAAATGCCATTAAAATGACCAAGCAGAAAATATTCATAACTTCGGTGCTTCTTAACATTTTGGATTACCCAAAACAACTTTGAGTCGTCATTTAAAGCAGCGTTTCTCAACCTTTTTTGGCCCACGGACCAGTAAAATTAAAAAAAAAAAACTCGCGGACCAGTGATATTTTTTTAACAACATTTTACTAGTTATTAAAGAACTACTACATAAGTTAATTGTAACATTTTTATTATCATTTACTTATAATAATATTGAAATGTAAAGATATGTAATTATTTTTCTTTTTCTTCAGTGCCTTAATTATCATAAATTATATAGAATTAAAATTAGTTTAAGATATCTGTATTTCGTAATTTTATAAATACAATTTTCTTTTTTTTTAAGTAAATTTTTTTGGCGGATAGAAAAAATTGTCTGTGGTCCAGTATTGTGTGTGTGTCCAGTAAAATTTCTCCGCGGACCACTGGTAGTCCGCCGGACCAGCGGTTGAGAATAGCTGATTTAAAGCACTGGATGGAAACAGGTAACGATGTAAGAAAATTACGCGATATTCTTGCAGTTAATCAAGTTTTTGATGATGAGGAAGAACGCAGTCTGGTTGACTATATTAAATACTTGCATATCAATTTGCAAAAATTAATGGAAAAAAACTGCCCTAAGAGCTGGGATACTAATATAATGGCCGGAGATTATTGGCTGCGCTTATTTGGGAAGCGATACCAAAACGAATTGTCTCTGAGAAAGCCTGAAGCCACTAGTTTGGCTCGCTCATCAGCATTTTATAAACATGCCTCAAGCTTAGCATTTGATAATTTCAAGAAAGCCCTTTCTAAATGTGTTGATATAAAAGCAACTGATATGTGGACAAATTTACAATATTGAAGACTATGTTATATTTGTATACGAAGGTTTTAATTCTGTTGGAAAGATAGAATCAATATCTAAAGAGGCTATACTTCTGAAATCGATGTAAAAGTCATTCAAAAACTGTTACTGGCCTGATAAAGAAGATTTTTATCTGTACCCAATAAGTGACATTAAAGAAAAAATTAAAACGCCTCAAAAAATTGACAAAAAGAGAGGAATTTCTGCTAAGTGCTTAAAATTAAATAATTTATCCATATATTACTAATATTCTTTTAAAAGCTTGTCGTACTGACTGATTGAAAACTAAAGAGGTACCTACTATATCTGGGTACATACTAGTCTTAAAGAGTGCTTCGTGACAACACAGTGATTAAATAGTTAGTTGGTTATGTTTAAAGATTTTCTATATTAAGTAAAAAAAAAATACTATGTATATATATATATATATATATATATATATATATATATATATATGAATGTTATATGTTGGTACTTTTAAGAATTTGTAATTTAAA
This sequence comes from Phosphuga atrata, assembly GCA_944588485.1. Taxonomy (NCBI): domain Eukaryota; kingdom Metazoa; phylum Arthropoda; class Insecta; order Coleoptera; family Silphidae; genus Phosphuga; species Phosphuga atrata. The sequence goes on along the minus strand of OX155896.1, from coordinate 21,158,931 downwards.
TATTTAACTAGAGTCAATAAAACAATTTTAGTAAAGAAAATTCCCCAAATCCTGGATGAGTTCTATATACAGCGTGGTACAGGACGAGGTACAAAGGATGTGTTGTACCTTGGCCTCATTTACGATTTTCTTTTAAACATTTTAATCATATGTACTTATAATTTACGCATTGCTGATATCTTAGTGGTGGATACTCAAATAATTTACCTTCTAAAATAAGTAAATACGGTTTGTGCACAATACATCAAATTACAAAAAAAAAAATATTTAAAAAACTGTCCTAGGTACAACAGGTATAACCCCTATATATCTTGATGAAATTATAACTTGGAAAACCAATGAAAAATAATCAATAGAAAGCAGTATATTTAGGCTTAAAAGAGCACAATGAATTACATGGCTAACGTACAAAAAACTATCTCTTTCGATAAATGCTAAACATCAACATTACTGTACCATAATTAAACCTGAAGCAACTTACGTTGTGACACCATTTAAATTGAACACCAAAGTAACAACTCATACCCTCACACTGGAAGTCACCTTGTCGCGGTGTGAGGGCTTAGTTTTGCAACAAACCGTTGGACCTTACCGACTGGAGTTCAACTCCCGTCGGAGCGGTCAACGGAGAGCGAACAACCAAGAACTTAAACTATGAACTAACCAAGGTGTCATGCGACCCGTGCCGAAGGAACTGGTTGGTGATCAAGGGCAACCGGCCATCGTTAAAGGAGCCTCTCTGATACCTGGCGACCTCAGAGAGTATCGAGCCTCACCATGTCAAGCGGGGCTCTGACTTGGCGGATCCTTAGTTCCCTTGCCATTCGTGGGATTCATATGTGTAGAAACACGATAATGAACCCTAGTTTGCGGGATCTCACCGCCACAGAACTAGTGGATCAGATAGAGCGTGAGCTCCACGATCCTAAAGAAGATCGCAGAGGCAGTAGCGGCAGCTACAGCGGTCTCCCCCTCGGTAGTTACGCCGGCAATAGCGGCCACCTTCTTGGTTGAACAGACAGCAACAGCGGCCACTTCCTCTGTTGAAGCCACAATGGCCGAGAACGAGGAAGTCAGCTCGGATTACCGAGAAGACGACTTAGACCTCACACTCGTAGACATGAGCAGTCCTGCCATGTTTACTGAGGTAGAGAAAGACGTAATTCTTGCCGAGACAGAAGAGGACTTGCCGCCTCCTGTCAAAACAAAAATGACCAGGAAACGCACAAAAATAGCTCAAGTGAACATCCACAACGCTAAAGCAGCTTTGGCTGTGATGGCTATGATGTTCACTAAACCACGCTTAGGGCTAGAGCTGCTGCAAGAACCCTGGGCTTATGGAGGCAAGATCAGAGGCCTCAGCAACAGGGAATGTAAGTTGGTGTGGGATAACCGAGAGGTCTCCTCCAGAACTTGAATTATGGTAAGGAAGGGCATAAATTATTTATGTCTTTCAGAGTTCCTAACGCAGGATCTAGTTCCAATTCAGGTCCTCATCAAGACCGAGGGCCTCCACCGCGAGGTAGTCATCGCATCAGCATACTTCCCAGGAGATGGTAGCAACATACCACCTGTAGATGTACAAGGGCTAGGCGAACACTGTATTAGGAGAAGGCTGCCACTCATCTTAGGATGTTGCGCAAACGCCCACAACGACATGTGGGGCAGCGCGGACACTAATAAGAGAGGTGAATATCTTTTAGAACACCTCATTAAAGAAAACCTATGTGTATAACGTTGGGAATACACAAATATCTGTCACTAAGGTCAGAATTGAGGTTCTGGATATAACACTAGGTAGCACTAAAGTAAGCAAACTGGTTAAAACGTGGAGAGTATCAAGTGAACCCTCAATGTCAGACCATAGGATCATAGAGTTTGAACTGGAAGGAGCGAGTGAGGAAATTACCCCCATTCGATACCCCAGAGAAACTATGATGCCTATGTTTAGTTCCAAACTAAAAGAGAACCTAGAGCAAGTGACAGTGCGGGATAGTATCAAACACTACACCGCACTAAAGCAAGCTGTAGGAGAAATCAATGTAGCAACCACCAGGGCATTTGAATCCAGCTGCCCGGTAAAAACCGTGAAGGAGCATAAGGATGAAAAATGGTGGAACAAAACCTTGTCCACATTAAGAGCAAAAGTGCGTAAGCTTTTCAACAAAACTAAGCAATACTGAAATTGGCTAGAATACTCCGAGGTGCTCACCACCTACAACAAAGAGAAGGACAAAAAGAAAAAATTTAGGACCTTCTGTGAAAACATAGAATCCACCCCGGTGGCAGCTAGATTACACAAAGCGCTATCGAAGGATAGAGTGGAAATGACAGCCACTCTAAAGAGACTGGATGGGAGCTACACGGAGGACGAAGAGCAGAGAGCTCTCCTCCTACTAGAAACGCATTTTCCAGGATGTATAAAATACAAAGAGATCGAGAGCTTGATGCAACCAAGGAGACCAAGTCGGGCTGACTGGAGGAGGGCCGCGTCTAGCTGTACGGAAAACCGAATCAGATGGGCTATCGGCACTTTCCAGCCATTTAAGACCCCAAGTGTGGATGGACTAACTCCCGCCTTCCCACAAAAAGAAAGAAACTAATGCCGTACCTTCTAAAAATCTTTAGAAGTAGTTTAGGGCTCGAATATATACCGGAGCTATGGAAAAGGGCCGGTATTCATGCCGAAGGTGGGGAAGAAAGACACCACTCAACCGAAGTAATTTAGACCCATTAGTCTAACATCTTTTATGTTAAAGACAATGGAGAAGGTAATTGACAAATACCCTAGAGCAGTAGTGCTGATAGGGGCACCAACTTTGAGGGAACGCTCTGTGAAATCGTACAGAGAAACCTCAAAGTAACTAGTAGATGGTGTCAAACAGTGGGACTGAGACTCAAAGAAGCAGCTTATAAAGATTCAAAAACTGACGCGTGTCTGAATCACGGGGGCGATGGGATCTTGCCCGACAGAAAAATGCTATCAAGTGGTATGCAGATGGTTCGAAGACGCAGGAAGGTACTGGTGCAGGAGTGTTTGGACCTCGTACCAAATACTTCGAATCCATGGGAACATACCCAATTATCTTCCAAGCAGAGGTACATGCAATTGAAAGTTGTGCACAATTCAACCTCGACATGAATTATCGCAAAAAACGAATTGCTATCCCGTCAGATATACCAAGATGCCAAGCAGCCATCAAGGCCATCAGCTCTTACACCATCAGATCCAAACTTGCATGGGACTGTGTAGGAAAGCTAAACAAGCTTGGCAGAGAAAATAAAGTAACACTATACCAGGACACACTGGTATAAACGGAAACGAAGAAGCTGATCACCTAGCAAACAAGGGATCCAGTAATCCCTTTATAGGTCCAGAACCCTTTTGCGGTATGAGTTTGAACACCATCCACAAAAGTTTAGATGAAGAAATAAAAGAACAATGGATGAAAACTTGTTAAGAACTTCCAGGGTTGAAGCAATCCAAAGTAATTCTGGAATATGTTAACCAGAAAAGAACAAAAGCTTGCCTCAGACTAAACAGGAACAAGCTTAGTATTCTGGCAGGAGTCCTGACGGAACACTGCAGACTTAGAAAATACCTCAAGACCCTAGGCCTAGAGGAAGATGACAGATGCAGATTCTGTGGTTCGGCAGAGGAAACCCTATACATCTGTTCAAAGACTGCGGAGCACTGCTCGGCAAGAGACATATGTATCTTGGGGCCCACTGCTTAAACGCACAGAAGTTGCAGTCCTTGAATCCCACCCACATCCTGAAATCTCTAAAGGAATCAGGACTAGAGGAGGCGCTCTAAATGGGTGGGTGTACCAACGTTTAGAGGAAGAGGATGGGGTACAATAGGTCTACGAAGGTGGACGAAGGATGATTCCAATTCGAGCGGTTGAGCGGAGCGGACGTGTTTTGTGAAGCGAGTTTTACGGATTGAGTTTTTTTATTTGTGACGCGTAAAAACGGCGCGCGATAAGGAAAAAAAAGGAAAGAAAAAGAAAAAATGAAAAAAAGTGAGAGTGAAAGCGACCGAGACGAGGATTATAAAAGGAAAAGAGAAAAGGGAAGAGGGTCAGAAGAAAGGTTGAACCCCTTTCAAAAAAGTAAAAAACTGGAAAGATCACCGGCTAAAAAGGAAATGGGTGAGGAAATGAAGATGCTGAAAAAAATTATGGAAGATATAGGGGAGATAAAGGAAGAGAATCGGAAGATGAGCCGGGAAATGGAATATTTGAAAAATATGATGCGTGAAAAGGAAGAAAAATGGGAAAGAGAAAAGACAGAACTAAATGAAAAAATTAAAAGACTGGAGGAGAAAATGGAAGAGAAGGAAAAAATAATGAGAAAAAAGAATATTGTTGTGACGGGACTGGACGAAGGGGAATGTGAGAACGAGAAGAATCTGGAAGAATGGATAAAGGCAGAATTAGAGGTAGAAGTGACGGTGAAAGAGATGTATAAAGTAAGTGGAGGGAAAATGCTAGTGGCGGAACTTGGGACCTGGGGTGAAAAGCGGAAAGTTATGGAAAATAAGAGGAAACTAAGAGAAAAAAGCGAAAAGAGAGTATACATAGACGACGATCTGACAAAGAAGGAAAGAGAAATACAGAAGGAATTAAGAGCGATAGCCAAAGAAGAGCGACAAAAAGGACGGTGGGCGAAAGTCGGTTATAAAAAGATATGGATAGACGGAAAAGGCTTTAAGTGGGATGATGAAAAGGGGGAGTTAAACACAACAAATTTTTGAATAAGAGCACAAGGAAAAGACGACAGGACAGAAAACGGAAAACGAACATGGAGAGGAATAAGGAAGAAACGGAGCAGTTAAGAATAGTATACTGGAACACAGCGGGGATAAAAAACAAAGACAATGAGTTTTGGGAATATTTGGGAAAATTTGATGTAGTGGGACTGGTAGAAACGTGGGTGGAAGAGAAGGGGTGGGAAAAATTGGAAAAAATAATGCCGAAAGAGTTTAAGTGGAAGTGTCAATTTGCAGAGAGGGTAAGCAGGAAAGGGAGAGCTAAAGGGGGGATAATAATGGGAGTGAAAAAGGGTTTGGAAGAAGAAAACAGAACCGAAGCAAAAGAAGAAAGAGGCATTATGGAAAGAACGGTGAAAATTAGACAGAAAAAATGGAGAATTATAACAATATACAGCAGAAGTATGAAAGAAACGAAGAGAATGATAGAAGAGCGAGTAAAACAGCAAGACGAGGGAACTCTGGTGATTGGGGGGGACTTTAACGCAAGAATTGGAGGAAAGGGAATACGGCTAGAAGAAGATCAAACAACAATAGAAAGAAGACCAACAAAAGACGCAACAGAAAACGCCGAAGGGAGACTACTGATTAGTCTAGTAGAAGAAAGAGGGTGGGACATACTTAATGGAAACAGTATAGGAGATGAGAAAGGAGAGTACACTTATATTGGACCAAGAGGGGAGACAGTTATTGACTATGTTATGGTGAATGAAGAAGCATGGGATGAAATAGAACAATTCAAGGTGGGAGAAAGAATCGAGTCGGATCATATGCCATTGGAAGTGAAGACAAAAGGAAGAGAGAAAAATAGAAGAAGTGAGAAGGATGTTAGAAGAAAAATTGTCAAGAATATCTGGACGGAAGAAGCAATAGAAAATTATAGAACAAGACTTAGGGAGGCTAGATACGAAGAGGAAGGGATAAACGAAAAAGTGAAAGAACTGGGTGATCACGTAAAAAATGCAACAGAAAAAAAAGTGATAGAGACAAGAGTGAAGGTGGGGTCTTGGAAAAACGAGTGGTGGGATAAAGAATGCAGGGAAGGGAAGCAAGCAGTAAGAAAGAAATTAAGAAATTGGAAAAGAGGAATAGCAAGTAATGAGGATTACAAGAGAGCACGCAAGAGGTACAAATTAGTATGCAAGGAGAAGAAGCAAAAGAAATGGATGGAAGAAGAACTAAAGATGAAAGGCATAAAGACGGAAGAAGAGGTATGGAAATACATAAATAGGGAAAGAAAGAAAAAAGTAGAAAGAGTGAGTAATAGAATTACTATGGAGGAATGGAGAAAGTACTTCAGTCAGCTGCTGGGTGGTGATGAAATCAGACAGGAAAAGAAAAAGAGTCAACACAGGGTGGGAGAAATAGAAGAGATAACAAGAGAAGAATTAGAACAACAACTGAGTAAACTGAAAAAGAAAAAGGCACCGGGGAGGGACGGTATACAGAATGAATCGTGGATATATGGAACTGAAAGGGAAGCTGACAGGCTGTTGGAGATAATGAATGGAGTGTGGAAGGGAGAGGGCTTCCCACAGGAGTGGAAAGAGGGGATAATATGCCCCATATATAAGAAAGGAGAAAGGGAAACAGCAAGCAATTACAGGGGGATCACGATGCTCAATACGGCATATAAGATATATGCAATGATTGTAGAAGAGAGATTGACGAAGGAATTGAAGGAGCGAGGTGTGATACCAGACGGACAGGCGGGATTTAGGAAAGGGAGAGGGACCATGGATAATGTATACATCTTGAATCACATAGTAGGGAAGGAGATAAAAAAGAAGGGCGGCAAGATGTATGCATTATTTGTGGACCTGAAGGCGGCCTTTGATAATGTAGCAAGAGAGGCACTGTGGGAATGCCTGAGAAAGAAAAGGATAAAGGAGCATCTGATATCAAAATTAGAAGAGATTTATGAAGAAACAATAAGTAGAGTGAGAGTTGGTGAAAGGGTGAGCGAAGGTTTTAATACGCATAAGGGAGTGAGACAAGGCTGCCCACTAAGCCCCAGCCTGTTTGCAGCATTTATTGGAGACATAGAGGAGATGTTCAGCAAGGCGCAGACGGGTGGGTTTGTGGTGGGCAAAGAAAAAGTGTGGTCCCTAGCCTACGCGGACGATTTGGTGGTGCTAGCGAGAGACGAGAAAGGGATGAAAGAAATGATAAGAAACATGGAGAAATATATGAGGAGGAAAAATCTGACAGTGAATGTGGAAAAGTCCAAGATGATGGTGTTTAGAAAAGGGGGTGGCAGGAGAAGAGTAATTGAGTGGAGATGGGAGAAGGAGAAAATTGAAGAAGTAAAAGAATTTAAATACCTAGGGTACGTGTTTAATGAGAGAAATACTGAAACAGCACACATGAGAGAGTTAGTAAAGAAAGCCAATAAAATACTAGGAGTGGTATGGGGAATAGGAGAGAGAAAATTTGGGCACGACTATAGAAGGAGAGTGATGATGTTTGATAGCCTAGTGAAAAGTGTGATGATGTATGGAGCGGAAATATGGGGATGGAGAGAGCAAGAAGGACTGGAAAGGGTGCAAGAAAAATATTTGAAATGGGTGCTAGGACTAGGTAGAGAGACCCCGGGCTATATAGTGATGGAGGAAACAAAGAGAGATGGAATAAGAATAGAAGCAGGAAAGAGAGCAATAAGTTTTGAGGAGAGAGTGATAGAGAGAGGAGAGTGCAGAATTCTGCAAGAGTGCCTCAAAGAAAAAAGAAAAGAAATAGGAAAGGGGGTGTGGAAAGAGAGGGAAGCATATCTAGAAAGAAACGGGTATGCAGGAGCGGAGATAGAAAGAATGAGAGAGAGAGGTAGAGTAATGACAGAGGAATTGGTCCAGAGAGATAGAGATGTGCAAAGGCAAGAAAGGAGAGCAAGAATTAGGGAGTCTAGGTACAATGGGAAATATGAAAAAATAATAACGGAAGAACTGCCAAAGTACCTAGGAAGAGAAAGTAGAAAAGAGAGAGTGACAATAGCAAGATTCAGATGTGGAAATGAAGAGAAAGATAATAAATTTTGGATGGAGGATAGGAATAGAGTATGCAGGATGTGTGGAGAAAACAAGGAGACAATAGAACACCTGCTGAACGAATGTTCAGAAATGAGAGAAAGGGACGAGTGTAGAGAAGAGATTTTAAATGAGGATGGAAGAGGGATAGATTGGATGAAGAAAGTGGAGGAGAGAAGAAGAGCAATATGTGGGGCGGGAAGCTGGTAATCGGTTTAGGGATTGGAATTTAATGGCTTTCTTTTTTTTTTGTTTTTAGTTTGATTAGTATGATTCTTTTTTTTTTTTTTTTTTTTTTTTTTTTTTTTTTTTTTTTTTCTTTCTCTCTTTTTTTAATTTATATTATGTACAATATTTGTATATTAATTATATATGTACTGGATTTTGATGATGTAAAATTTTGGAACCAATTTATAAACCCGTAAGGGTAATAAATATACATAATACAGGTCTACGAAGGTCGCAGTACAAGTCGTCACCACCAATATTACAATCTACAACAACTGATACACTGCAAAAGGTCGACAGAAGGATACTCAGAACAAACATTAATAAAAGACTTCAAAACATCAATAACAAATAAGTGTTGTTAAAATATAGATAATTTTCCAATGCAGTGTAAGTATGAATTTCTACGTTGTAATGGCCGCAACCATCCTAATTATTAAAGGACTCGAACTTATCAGATTAAACATTTTGCTGCAATTATATCTTCGTTTAAATTAAACCAACTAATTCTATTATATTTAAACAATTTTATTATTCTTAAACGTAACGCAGGATTAAATAATGATAAAAAATTCTAATCCTGTATAAACTATTTGTACAAGCAAATTAAAACTACACGAACATTATGGTATTTATAAAATTATTATTTATAATATTATATTTTTTCTCTTCATTTTTCTGCGATATAATTAGTATTAGTACTATATAGTTTTATTTTAACGCCGTTATTCTAACGTGTAATTTCGAGTCCCATTTTAAATCCCTGCTCTGTATTTTAAAAACATGTTTTCAAACCCTGATTTTAAGAATCCACGCAATTTCTCAAAAAAATCAGTCAATATTTTAAAGATAAAAATTACTGCGTTCACTATGACGGCTCGTCGACACGTCGCACTGTGTTTCGTAAGACCAAATTAGATGGACAAAACAACCCTTTAATTCGTGGAATATAATTATCACGATTCATAAAAAACACTTATGTAACGACAATTCCAATTTTTTCCCAAATTACTCTATAATGACAAGCCATAAAAAATATGGTTACCTATATACGAAAATGCGATTTTTTCATTCATTCAGCAAAAACTTCTGTGCTATTTGTGCATTTTGGAATTTGGTTTCGAAGGTAAGCACTATTTTTTAAGCATATTTTTTATTTCTGGAATGTAATATCAACTTTTTTTAACATATTTTCTCTCCTTAACATATTTTCTATCTTTAACATTCTTTAAGTACTCAGATTTTAACCTATATTTCAACTTTGCACGAAAAAAGCCACATGTCCCCTCATGTCCCTCAAGAATGTATAATATAAACGTGTAATGTATAATATACTTGAAATTATCTAATTTATAATGATATGAGATATGGTTGCAAAATATTTGCACAACTAATTACATTTTTTTTTCTCCAGATGTAGTATTCGCCATACCGAAAATTGTTTTTTTAAGAATGGCTGAAACATGATAAGGAAACAAAAAATGAAGATTCTTTAACAAACGTGAAGGTCATCATTTCACGATTTTTGTCCAAAATTGCAGATAAGTGGAGGACCTATGGAAGAAACAAAGTACGGTTTCTACAGAAAAACTCGGAGTGGCTAATGGGTCCACACCACCGACAATATTGAGATTAGGAGAGGAGTAAGGCAAGGATGTGTTTTATCACCTCTGCTATTTAACATCTACTCTGATGAAATATGTAAAGAAACACTTAAATATCAACGAGGGGGTCTTGGTTAATGGTGAAATAATTAATAACATTAGATATGCCGATGATACGGTAGTCTTCGCCGATAGTCTCGAGGGTCTTCAGCGGTTGATGTCGGAAGTAGTAGCCTCTAGTAAATAATATGGTATCTTACTGAATATCAACAAAACTAAATATATGGTAATAAGTAAGGTCCAAGCACCACCCGGCCAACTCTTTATCGACGATACAGTGGTCGAACGTATAGCAACAAATACATATCTTGGTTGCATGGCAAATGACCAATCGGACCACTCGCTGGAGATAAAGAGAAGAATCGAAATAGCCAGAGCCGCATTTATAAAAATGAAGAAACTCTTTAGCGGTCATGATCTCTCACTGAACATCAAGATGAGACATATTAGATGCTATATTTTCTCCATACTTTTATATGGTGTTGAGTCGTGGACCTTAACTGAAGCATCCTGCAAGAAATTAGAGGCATTTGAAATATGGCTTTAAAGACGCTTGCTAAATATTAATTGGACGGATAAAGTTGCGAACATCGAGGTACTAAGAAAAATGAAGAAGGAACCAGAGTTTCTGTTTACCATCAAAAAACGTAAACTAGAATACTTCGGTCATATAATGAGAAACGGAGAAACGGAGAACGATATCGACTGCTGCAGCTCATACTGCAGGGCAAAGTAATAAGACGCAGAGGACCAGGCAGAAGAAGGATATCTTGGATCAAGAACCTGAGGCAATGGTTCAATTCAACAACAACGGAATTATTTAGAACAGCCGCAAATAAAATCCGGATTGCAATGATGATCGCCAATATTCGAACCAAATAGGCACCCGCAGAAGAAAATTAGTTATTCTTTGTTGACATGTTTCATTTGTTTTTTTATATTTTTACAAATGCTCATTTTAATTAAATAAATTACATTGATTTGATTCATCTAACCCAACATGAATAGAATGACAGATTATTATATTTTCATAAATTTTATAAAAGGTAATTTGAATGATAGTGTCTCTATATATCTGGTTTAATCATGCGTTAGTCACGCGTATAGCACAGATACATGATCGAGATCAAATGCGTCTAGATTGGGAGATGGATGGAGTTACGCTTGCACCTATGCCTTCTATGTTGCTTTAGTTCGCATGTTAGTTAGCTCCAGGATCTTGAGGTGTGTGCAACAGAGATTCATCCACGCGTGTATCTCACAGATATTCTGCGACTACTTTTGTAAGTATTTATGTTTGTGTTACATGTGGACATGGATCGTGTAAATTGTAAGATATTATCCATAATGAGTTTAGAAAATGACAATGTATCTGAGATATCCGCGACGTTTCTTTGTTTCAAAGCAAACATCCAGTTACAAAGAAATGGCTAGCGAAAGAGTATACACTACAGTTATCAGAAAGATTTTTCCGAGTTGCAAAGGCTCCTTCAGTATCATGATGAGGATAGTGAATTAATTCGAAAATCAACCCATTCCCTCTGTTGGCATTATACATCGAATTATTAAAAATTTTGCAAAACTTGGATATTTGCGTCGGGTATGCCATAAAAGAAGACGTCTTCCTAATAATGAGCAAGAATTTCTTAAATTAAGAATTTGCACTGCTGTCACTGAGAAAATCCACATATTTTATCTAGAAATATTGCTTGCAATGTTAATCTGCACCATTCTACGGTATTCAATTTTTTTAAAAACATGGGTATAGAGCTTATAAATTACAAAAAAAAAAAAATTATCCGTACGACTAAATTAAACGCATGGAATTTTGTGAAGAGATGATTGAGAGGTCGAATCATGATAAAAACTTTTAAAATATTATATAATTTACTGATGAATCCACGTACCCTATCAATGGTCAACACATTCCTTCAGTCGCTAGTTGGTCGAGAAATAATCCTCGCCTATATTACAACTGCCGCACGCAATATTCACAAAAATTGAACACGTGGAGTGGCATATTAGACAATCACCTTATTGGGCAAATCAAATAATATCTAGTCAAATAATACATAGTTTACGCCAAATACCGGTAATTAGACTAGACACGATTTGGTAACAACACGATGGTTGTCCGGCTCATAATACTTTGGTAGTACGAAGATATGTAAGAAGATATTTTTTTAAGAATTATAGCTACAAATGGGACAATCAAATGGCCTCCACGTTCGTCAAATTTAACACTTCTAGATTTTTGTGAATGGGATTACATTAAATCAAAAATTTACGGTTATGAGGAAAATAGAGCAGCTACCCTAAACGCACTACAGGAAAAAATTGAAGATGCTTTTACAACAATATCTCCTGAAATGCTTCACAGCGTAAGCACGGGATTTTATAATCGACTGGGTTATTGTTCACCAGAACAAGGAAATTTATTTTAATATTTATTATAAATAATTAAAATTAAGGAATTTTGCTGTTAGTTATTTATAGTGAATTAAATTGATGTTGTTTGTTTAACTTTGAACCACTAATTTGCGCTAAAAGTTAGAAAATTGTATGTATTAGTTCGAATAAAACCCAAGAAAGCGTATAGTTTAAAACCATAGCGGCCTCCTTAACTGACAGAACAACATTTAAAAAATAATGCATATCAAGGTGTCGGTACAAGCAAAGCGCGTAAGAATTTGTCTCTCTATGTTCACATTAATGTACACCAATCTGAATATAAATGATAAATATAGCCACAATTTAGCCGAACGAGAGTTGGCGTTACGCTACTAACCGACATCACACAAATGAGAGCAATCATAGATTTACTCTACCTAGGATAGAGGATCTAGGACTGTACAGAGGTGGGCGATTGAACTTAGAAGATTTGTGGGACACCAATGGAAATGGCATTGAATTATTTCGATTAACGATGAGCTTTCCGATTTCCGATTCCTGTATCGCTGCATCAGATTGGATGATAAACGATAATAATAAACGACCAAACCGTTGGTAAAATATCAATATTAGCTGTTCTAGTTATTTTTAATTATCTAGTTATTTTATAAAAAAAAATCCATTACCCAAGAAAATACTACAATTAAGAAAATACCACAACAAAGTATAGGATAAGTATAGGATATAGGATATGAGTCGTGTGTGAGTCGTCCAAGCGAGCGGTCGTGCAAGTTGTAGTCGAGTGCTCAAAGTTATTCACAACTACAAATCAAGTGTTTATCATTGTTTAAACAATGGCGAGAGAACTCAGATCTAATGTACCCTCTGCTGGATGTGAGAAAATAATGTCATATCTAACAGGTTGTGAATTTCATAACCTTTTGACTGGTATTATTAAAAAGGAAGTGGAATCACTTACCCATATTTTCGAAGAGCGTATTACACAACTCACTAATGATATTAAAGTTTTAGGCGAACCGAACAAAGAATTGTTACAGTTTATTTCGTCTCGAGACAATAAAGAATCCTCCAACACTTTGCTAAAACCTGTTAGCATCGAGTCAAACAATATTGAGGACATTGATAAGTCAGATAAAAGACAGCACGAGAAAGTAAAAAGCAATCTAAAAACCGATAAAGCCGTCGGTATGGGAAAAAACTGCACGGGAGAGACTGATACAGTTACAATTACAGAAACATGGCAAATTCAAAAAAATAGAAACAACAAAGTTCAGAAACGAATGATATTAAAGCCGCTAATAAATACGCGCATTTACATGTATTTAAATTAGAACCGAGTCTATCAGAAAAAGACATAATAGACTACCTGCAGAAAAAAGGAATCATGGAAGCCACATGTAAGAAGCTTCAGTCAAGACGCCCAGCGGAGTACTCCTCTTTTAAAATATCGGCCCCATTCGATTACCTAAATATTTTGCAAACTCCAGAAACTGGACCTAAGTTTACTTGCGTCAACCGTTATTTTCTGAGACTGGAAAATCGGAAAAATTTGGTTTAAAAGTTCATCCATCCCGTAATACAAATAAGCTTCTAAACGGAAGTAACAAAAAAGAGAAATCGAAAGCTAATTCTGGTTGTGATAATGTTTTTATTTTTATGAATATTCAAAGTATGAAACAAAAAATTAACCAATTAGAAATCTTACTAGAACAATATAAACCCCTATTCATCTGCCTGGCCGAGACATGGTTGAAAGAGGAGTTTGTCCAACAAATCCACTTAGAAAACTACACCTTAATAAGCTCATATTGTCGCCAAGAGTACAGTGGTGGAGGAGTTGCATTATGGGCAAGAGATGCCCTCAATCTACTATCCATGAGTGCTCAACAACTGCCTCTAGACAGCTGTGCTATCGAGAAGCAGATAGAATTATGTGCTATGGTACGGAGAAAAAAAGAGCGATCTACAGTTTTAATTAATTTATATAAACCCCCCTTGGGCTCGGTAGATTTATCTATGATGGTACTCGAAAATCTCCTGCATAGTTTATTTCCAAAATTCTCTTCTTTTATTATCGTTGGGGATTTCAACATAAATTTAGCACAAAATTCAAACGAAAGTAAAGGCCTGGTAAATTTGATGTCTTCTTTTGATCTTGTACAGCTAATAAATCAAAACACTAGAATTACCCGGACTTCGTGCTCAATGATTGACAATATTTTTGTTAATTTCAAGCAAGATTGGACAACCTCGGTAGAAGACTGCCCACTATCAGATCATAGGATGTTAATTCTGAGCGGTTTGAGCAGCGGCAACAGAAATATGCAACAGAGGCTTATGCGTAAACACACTCTTCAAAATAAACTAAATTTTGAAGAGTGCCTAAAACGTGAAACATGGTCCGACGTCCTCAACACAGATGACTGCAATGAGAAAACAGTTGCACTGGTAAACACGCTGCAACACCATTACTACAGTAGTTTCCCTCTAACACAGACCAACGTGCACAACAAAACCTGGATCACATTGGAAGCCAGAATCTCTAGTAGAAATTTAAGAGACCTCTTTCCTTCAAAAAGAATTTCCCCAACAACGCGCTTACTACTTAAGAAATAAAAGAACTCATTTCAAATTCATAAGCGAATCCAAACGAAATTATTTTCGTAACCTTCTTGCTAATTCCGATAATAAGCAGAAAGATCTATGAAAACTTATTAATCAGCAAACAAACAAATCGCCCAAACAGGAAAGTTTTATTATTGATATTGATGACGCCCGGATTCAGGATAACAATAAAAGCGAAAGCTTATTAATGATTTTTTTATAAAAGCGCCGGGGGAAATAATGAAGGACATCACACCTACGGAAATAACGAATTACCAAATTCCCTTCATAGAAGAAACTATGTATGTCGACGACATTAGTGAAACGGAACTGTTAAATATACTAACTGAGAAATTAAAAAACAAAAATTCGCACGGTCCCGATGGTATTCCCTGCCGTTTACTGAAAGAAAACGTTCTGCAACTGCTCAAGCCGTTGCAAAGTCTAGTCAACTGCTCATTTAAATCAGCAAAGTTTCCCGATATTCTTAAAGTAGCCACTATACTATCTATCTTCAAGAAAGGAAATAAACATTCTCTGAATAACTATAGGCCTATTGCTTTGCTATCTGTACTCTCGAAAATCCTGGAATACTGTTTTCTGTACAGATTTACACCGTTTATTTCCAAACATAATTTAATTCCGATGGAACAGCATGGCTTTCAAAGGGGCAAGTCCACAACTTCAGCGATTGTAGGCTTATGTAATAAAATTCTGTCAGAAGTGGATAAGAGCAGATTCCCGGTGGGAATATTCTGTGATTTAAGCAAAGCTTTTGACTGTGTCGATCACGCCCAGTTAATGAACAAATTATTTTCGTATGGAATAAGAGGAATAGCAGGAAACTTTATCCACTCATTCATAAAAAATCGTACGCAATATGTATTGATACAGTCCCATTTAAGGAAAAGTGTGACTTCAGATATGGCTTTTAATTCAGGGGGGGGTACCTCAAGGGAGTGTTCTTGCCCAACCCAACTTTGTTCATCCTATATTTAGCTGATCTAATTCTGTTTATCCAAGCAAGATACTGCACCTTATACGCAGACGATGCCAGCTTTCTCATTTCTAATGAAACTTTATTAGATACACAGCGAAATGCAAATCTCTTAGTGCGAGACTTATCCAGTTGGTTTTCAGCGAATAAATTATTTTTCAACATCGACAAAACTGAATTCATTTTATTCAAAACTCAACGTAGTGAATACGCCAAGGATATTTCTATACAAACGGATCAATGTGCGATAAAACGTGTAAATTTCAGAAAATTTCTTGGTATATGTTTTAAAGAAAACTTAGCTTGGCACATGACCATCGACAGGGTGTGTAAGACGCTCAGTGAGAAAGCCTACTGTCTCCGCTACCTGAAGAGATTTTTGAGTGTACCAGAATTATTGCACTTTTACTTTGCTGAAATTCAGTCAATTCTTTCATATGGTATAATAGCTGGGGGGACTTCACCAGAGTGGCCAAAAGTTTTGAAAGCACAGAAACGGATACTAAGAGCCCTTCTTGGTTTACCGGCTTATACATCGTGCAGGCCACACTTTACTAACTTAAAAATCTTAACTGTATTAAGTCTCTTCATTCTTGAAAGCAATTGTTATATACACAGAAATAAGCAATTAATTCCTAAACATCAGGATAATCATAATTATAATACTAGAGGATGCATGAAACTATATACCCCGTATTCAAGATTTACTATCTGCAGAAAAGCGCCCGCTGTTGCTGGAATCTACTTATATAACAAGCTACCTACAAGTCTTACCCAGGAAGTCTCGATCAGAAAGTTCAGGAAAAAAATGAGAGACATTCTTATTTCAAAATGTATATATACGATTGATGAGTATGTTAAACTATTTTAATCATTGTATTGACTTACCAATATGTATCTTTATATATACATATTTTTGGTTAATAAATTAATTTGAATTTGAAAATTTGAATTTGATCTTAAGATATACCTATATTCATAACCGTGTGGTACTCATTTAAATGTACATTGTAATGTTTTATAAATCGAATATTTTTTCTGTTTTATCAAGCCTCAAGTGTTTTAAGTGTGTAAAATAAAAATTGGCGAATTATAGTTGTTTTTTTGTGTGTATATAAATATGTGTATCTGTGAGATTAAGCGCGACCATATTTGTCTAGCTAGAGCCCGACCCGTGTATATAAACATGTGTATCTGTGAGATTAAGTGCGACCATATTTGTCTAGCTAGAGCCCGACTAATGGAAGGTTAATTATTGTTATTGTAGAATTTTTATGAATCATTTTTTAAGTACCTGCGTACCTGTTTTTATTGAAAACTACTACTTTAATGCAATTTAGGGTCAGTACGATGCATATTATATATTATACACTATTTTGATCTCGTAATCTAGCCGTAACATAACCAAACCTAACCGAACGAAAATAATTTTGTATAGCTAAAAGTACAACGTGGACCACAGTGCGTGGCGACGTATAGGATCATTATTATACGATCACTATTAGGATTATACAGTAGGGCAGGGGTTCCCAAAGTTTTTTTTAGAAGGGACAATTTAATATTACCGAATTTTTCGGCGGGCAAAAAAAAAACGGAATAAGATCAAAACAATAACCACGATTTTTTTTCAAACTGGTACTATTAATTAACACTAAACACACAACAAAAATAATGTGAATATAAAACTTGTAATAAATTTGTTCATTTGTATTGTGCGACTTGTGTAGTTCATTTATTTTAATGATGTTATTAAACTGTGTGTATAACTAACTGTATGTATTCTTAATACTGATTATAAATGATTATCACTCAATTTTGATCTTAATTTCGACTAATTTATGCTCATAATTGAAAAAGTTTTTTTGCAAATATATGGGCTCTAAAATAATGAAAACATTTGTTAAGCATGTTTTCGTATTTTCGGATAATTCACGCATGATATTCCTTTATAGGAATCAATTAAGGATCAATTAAGGAATTGTTCCGATAAGAATTCATAGCATCGATATTTTCCTGTAATTCTATCAATTCAAATGATTAACAGTTCTGTATATTTAAGACTACTATATTATATTTATATAAAAATGTGTAATAACTAGACTAGACATACTAAAATAATTTTTTAAATATAAACTAAACAATATTTTAATAATACAAACGCTTATGGTTAAAGCTGTGTAAGATTTTTTTTTTGATATTAAAATATTTTATTGTATCTTATTTGTAATATTTATTTTACTATTTACTTATTTATTTATAAATATATATATATATATATATATATATATATATATATATACATATAAATTTATATATATATATATATATATATATATATATATACATATATATATATATATATATATATATATATATATATATATATATATATATATATATATATATATATATATATATATATATATATATATTAGGGTGGTTCTTAACAATTTTTTCGTCTCAGAAATGCCCTCCCATGGTCCGAAAGTGTTCTAATGGATGAAAAAATATGACGAATAACGTGACCCGATGGTTCCCTTATCAAAAACCCACTTCTAGAACCCAAAAACCGTTTTTCAGCTTAAAATTGAATAATCAGTCAAAACATAATTAGGGACGGTAAAATTCATCAGTTTTGCCATCAGGAGGACATAAATATTGACAATAAATGTTCTTCATTATCAGGTTTACTGAGAAACTAAGCAAAATTTTGAACATTTCTCTAAAATATAACAAATTAAACAAAATTGACTTATTTCAGAAATAAGACATTTTTCACATGAAATTTCATCACTTAATGATTACAAAAACATGTGTCATGAAGATTTTACTAACCTTGGAGTCAGCTAGACATCAAGTATTGACGATCCGTCTAGAATGAATTCCTTTAACATCATCATTGAAATAAATAATTTGGCAATGGTTTTATAATAAGAACATCATGAATTCATAGAATATTTTATGACAGAAAGCGTAATTTTTTTTTAAATAAACAACTATGCAATGTTTAGATTCATTAAAATTACACAAACATGATATTACAATAGGTTTTTTCTTAATGAATTTTAACTTGAATAATATTTAATGAATTTTCTTTGTAAATTTTTTAAAGATATTCTTGCAATAGCGTTTTTTTTATTTACTTTGTGTCTTTATACAATTTACTATATCCTTCTATCGCTTGTAATGCGAATTGTCGTTGTTCTGTATCTTTGGTAAAACTATTTTTGTAAGCTGCACTAACTTAATGCCCCTTTCAGCAGTATAAGCATATACTAGTATAAGCATCTTGCTTCAATGTAATTTTTATTTTTCGTCCAGTTAGGATTATATTTAAAAAATGTTATATCAATTGAAAATCTTTCGAATAATTCCTTTGATTTCGAATTTATAAAGTGATCTAGTTCAATGTCTTTATAATTGACAATATCTCTAGCTTGGATAACGATTCTCTTATCACATACAAAACTATCAACCATTCTTTCTATTATTCCAGTAGATATTTCTTCATCAAAAAAAGCTAAAGCAGCGGTTTCTGGTATTAAACACCATAGATGGTTAATAAACTTTTTAAGGGCTATTTTCGATATGTCTGCGTCAATAGACTCATATTTCAGAAGTTGTTTTAAAAATGACAAATCGTTATTTGCGGCCGATGCTGCTATGGGTGATTTAAACCAAACTCTTACATAAATTAAAACAATAAAAACACAAACTTCTTTCAAACCTCTCTTATCCTGAGTGGATAATTGAAATTGCTCTCTGAAAAGATAAATTTTCAAAGAATATATTGCCTTCGACATCCATCTGGCGTGATGCATTGCTCCTGGAGGACGACAAAGACTTGTGTAAGTTCCAATAATTCTTTGTAGTCACCTCTGATACCAGGCATATTCATCATTTTTCGAGTAAAAGAATAAATCTCTTGTATATGATCTGTAAGAATACTTTGTATTGTAGGGTCTGCAATGCCACTTTCAAAGCTAGGTCTCCTCAATTGACTCCAATTATCTTTGAGTCTTTTGAATAAAGGGTTCCTGTGGTACCTGAATTTTTTTTTTGAATACAGCTCTTTTCTAAATTCATTCTAAATAAATATAAATTCTAAAATCATTCTAGACGGATCATCAATACTTGATGCCTATCTGACTCCAAGGTTACTCCAAGGTAAATCTTCACGACTGTTCGAAGAACTCAACGATATTTATAAAGGTTCTAAAAGTTTTCCGGTGAATATATATATATATATATATATATATATATATATATATATATATATATATATATATATATATATATATATATATATATATATAAAATAAGAGCTTTTCGAAGAACTCAACGATATTTATAAAGGTTCTAAAAGGATTCCGGTAAACTGGGAGGAAGGCTTGATTGTACCGATATACAAAGGTGGAGATAGGGAAGACCTAGCTAACTACGGAGGAATAACGGTTATGGACGCGGCGTATAAAATCTATGCGAAACTGCTGGAGCAAAAGCTTTTGTGTGAAGAGAAAGATAAAGGTCTGATCCCGGATGTACAGGCCGGATTTATAAAGCATTAAAGCACAGTGGAACACTTGGTTACGTTGAAGTATATTGTGGAGCAGGAGCTGGTTAACAAGCAAGGGAAGATTTATGCTCTGTTTATAGATCTGAAAGCAGCCTACGACACTGTGGTGACGGAGGGAATGTGGGAATGTTTGAGACGGAAAGGTATAGCGCAGCAGTTAATAGAGAGAATCAAGGATTTATAGCAAGATACGCGGTGCAGAGTGAAAGTAGGAGAGGAAGTCTCAGAAAGTTTTAATGTGAGAATGGGGCTAAGGCAGGGTTGTCCGCTGAGTTCAATATTATTTAACCTGTACACGGCAGATTTAGAGAGTGTGCTGAGCACAGGCCAAGCGGGAGGGGTGGTAATTGGTAGTAGGAAAGTTTGGAGTTTGGCATATGCGGACGACGTTGTGATTTTGGCTAGATCCAAAGGAGAAATGTCAGAGAAGATCGAGCGGGTGAAAAGATTTTTTAAAAAGAGGAAATTGGTAGTGAACGAGAAAAAGACTAAATGGATGATGTTTCGTAAAAGAGCGGGTAGAAGGAGTGAGTCATTT
This sequence comes from Phosphuga atrata, assembly GCA_944588485.1. Lineage (NCBI taxonomy): Eukaryota > Metazoa > Arthropoda > Insecta > Coleoptera > Silphidae > Phosphuga > Phosphuga atrata. The sequence goes on along the minus strand of OX155896.1, from coordinate 21,138,115 downwards.
AAATGGGGAAGTAGTGTAATCGAGCAAGTTAGCTGCTTCAAATATTTTGGTTTTATGTTTGGGCAGGATGGGTCCGTGAAAGAGCATTTGAAATATATTTATCAAAAGGCTTGGGTGGCTGCTAACGGGTTAGGGAACGTATCAAAGGAGTGCTTGAGCAATAACTTTGAAGCAAAAATGATAGTGTGGAAGGCATGTGTGAGAAGTATCCTTTTGTATGGAGCGGAAGTGTGGGGAGTGAAAGAGGAAGAGAGAGTTGAGAGAGTCCAGCTACAGTTTTTAAAAATGGCACTCAATTTAGATAGAACTACGCCGGCATACATCGTACTGCAAGAAACAAATATGCGGAAAGTGTTTTCGAAGGCAGCTAGGAGGGTCGTTAAGTTTGAAAGGAAAGTGTATGGAATGGGTAATGAAAGGATTGTAAAAAAAGTGCTGAGAGTTGTAAGAATGGAAGGTTTTGGTGTAAATAAGGGCACAAAATGGGGGAGCGAAAGAAAGAAGCTATATGAAATTTGTGGCTGGGCATATGAAGAAATCGAGAGAATGTTTGGGAATGGAAGGAAGGTGGAAGAATTTGTGTATGAAAGGTATGTCGAGGTGGAGTTGCAGTGTCGTCATAGGAAGATCGAGGGGAGTAAGTTCCTCCCAGAATACAGGAGCGTACAAGTGTTCCAAAGACTTCCGTTGTACCTCAAAGGCATTGATTGCACGACACAGGTGCGGGTCAGAAGAAAAAGGCAGGAGGTACTGGATGGACACTCGCTTTAAGCTGTGTGGCATATGTGGGGAAGCTAGTGACACGTGGGCTCATTGGGCACAAGGCTGTGATGGATGTCAGTGGAGCAGTGAGGAGAGACCGGTGGTAGACGACTGGGTTTCGTGCATGATATAAGACGGAACCAGTTGGCCCTTGATGAAAAGGGTGGTTCAGTTAAAAAAAGGTAAAGAGATAGTGAGGTGAATTTTTGTTTTTGTCGTTGTGATTGATTTATATATTTTTTGTTTTTGTTTTTTGTTTTTGTGGGGCTTGTGTGTTTGTTTGTTCGTTTTTTTTTCCTTTTGCCTTATCTCTTAATTTTTACCGCAGTTTTAGAAAGGATTAATTGTTTGTTTTATTTAATTTTTGTTAACTATGAATGTAGCACTTTTGTTTCTTAGTTAGGTTAAATAATTTAATTAAATTCTTAGTATGCCAATAAAAGGATTACTATAATACTAAATACTACTTTATAAAATATCGTATCGATATCGCGGGCCGAATTCATGGGCTTTGCGGGCTGCATTTGGTCCGCGGGTCGCACTTTGGGAACCCCTGCAGTAGGGACTGCTGTTTGCGTTGTTTTGAAGTTGCAAATATATGACAAAACTAAATCAACCAAAATATATTGCGCAAACTTTAATATACAAAATTAAATGTACAAAATTAAGTTGCGCATACTTTGATAGAAAATATTAAAAGGACAAAATTGAGGCGCAAACCTAGATAGACAAAACTAAATGGACAAAATTCATTTGCGTAAAACTCGATAAATAAAATTAGTGTCGAATACGAATATTATCAAGCCTACGAAAAGTACGATTACTTAAAACATTCGCAATTACTATTGCCACCGATAAAATATTGTAAGTAGTATTTATGATTGTGGTGTCGCTTTGGATGTACATATATGTAGGTACGTTTATATACATAGAGGTATATATTATTAACTGCACAAAATATCTATAAAACAATATTTTTATTATTTATTAGTTGTTGGGAATGGAAAATTATTAAAATGCTTTTATAATACTCTCCTACTGCTTGTTAATTAAAAACTCACAATTCTAACTTATCTAGAGCCTATGATTAAGGTGACAGAAAGCCACCGAAACTTGTCAGGCAAATAAATACTAATTATAGAAACCTTTTAATAATTTCCAATTCCCAATAACTGATAAATAATGAATAATGTGGATGATAAAAAAAGAACATTAAATTTGTTTTTTCTGAGCAAATTTGATAAATAATCATTCTGTTGTATTTAGACCTCAGTAAGGGTCTATTTCATTATTTACATGTATATCCCTAGACCCAGATCTAGTTTAAATAAGGGAACCTCGGGCAATTCGCATCTTCTGCGTGGCCTTATCAGCGGTGAACTTTGATTAACAATTTTGTGTGCATATTTCCTGTAGTACACCGAACCAGTTGCCAATTGGCTATCTCCGAAATAAAATATGCCTTCCATGGTAAAAAGTTTCCCCAACCCCTGCCTAATTTATATAATTTTACCTTTTTTTTGTTTATTATTATTAATTCTATATGTTCTCAATCCATGTCTTCTCATTTCAACTCAAGTTGAGCCTAATCTTGTCCTGTTTAGATGTGCTAGTGTAGTTTAATAATAAACTAATTTTTAAAGCCTTATTTATTTCTGTTTGGCATTGTGTAGTTTATACTGTTCAGTCCTACCTATATTTGTTTAGTTATCCAGCCTTTCTTATCCCGTCTAGCCTTTCTTATCTTGTCTCAATTGGTTTAGTCGTTTCTAGTTTTTTTGTCTTTCTATTATTTAAGATTAGACCTTATTTAATTTAGATTAGACCTTATTTAATTTTGTGTATTATTGTGTAGTTTGTATTATTTATACCTTCCTACATTTGTCTAGTATTACCCAATCTAGTCTAATGTTTGGAATTTTCTATTATTTTAAATTCTTAGCAACCTTTTTAGTACATATTTAATCTTTTAGTATACATTTAAGTACATTTTTAATACATGTATTGTAAACTTGATTGCATAGAAATCGACCCAATGTAAACTTTTGACTTTAACTATTTATGAGATGAAATAAGGAAATATTCCGTTTGAAAGACAATTTGATGTACTTCAATACAAGTTTAAGTTTATCAAGAATGATTATCGTTTATAGGTATAACAACTCAAAATGTCTCTTTTCGGTCTAGTGTCGGTTTTACGAGACGAGACAAAACGAGAAAAATATTGCTTTAGTGTGAAGCCTTAAGCTTGGTCGCATATGAAAAGAGGGATTTTACAAATACATCACTTTTAAACTTCTTTCTTTTGTTAATTTATTCAAAGTCATTTGCAATTTAACTTATCTAATAGACGAATGAATATTTAAGAGTTCTGTTCGTTATACGCGTATGATTAATAAGCTTTGGTTTTTGGTATGTAATTATATTATGGATATGGGTTGTAGGCTATTTTTGTATAGCATGTCAGGCTTAGACTTATCTAGTTTTGTCGAAATATATCTAGTTTATACAAACTTGTCTAGCATTGTCTAGTTTCTGAAGTCTAATCTAGTCTTATAGACTATTGTGTCGTATTGAGGCTTTCCTGTTACAATCCAACCTTGTACAATTTTGCAGAGTCTAGTCAACTACTGACCAGTTTTTTCCACTCCTATCTAGTCCTTTATAACTTTGTCCAGTTTTATCGTGAATACTACTGACTAGGTTTTTTTTTAATTTCTATCCAATATTGTCTAATAGTATTTAACAAAATTTATGTAAGTAATTCATATTACTTATATTTTTTATAATAGAAACAAAGCACATATATTAAAACAACCTTTTAATAAAACAACCTTTGAAATTCAAATACCATTAGTAATAACAATGTATAATTAGTTTTAGTCTACATTACATAAGACCTAATTTTGTTGAAGGTTATTTTTTTATACTAAAAAAAGAGATTTTTTTTGTTATTCTGCAATAAACTGAAATTATATAGTCACCTGCGGTCTTGTCTAGACCTGCGGTCTATATTTTTCCGGACCTTATGGTTTCGACTGGTCTAGTTTAGCATTGGCTGGTTTTGACTGATACTGTGTGGTCTTATCTAGTTTTGTCTGGTTTGTTTGGTTGTGTCTAATCTTGCCTGGTCTAATCTAGTCTTGACGATATTACTTATTCTTGTCTAACCTTGTCTTATTTAGACTGGTTTGTCTGGTCCGATATGGCCCCGTCTGCCCACGTCTCCTCTTATGTGGTCTTGTCTGGTCTTGTCTCGTCATGTCTGGTCTTGTATGGTCTTGTCTGGTCTTGTCTGGTCTTGTCAGGTCTTGTCTGGTCTTGTCTGCTCTTGTCTGGTTTGTCTGGTCTTGTCTGGTCTTGTCTGGTCTTGTCTGGTCTTGTCTGGTCTTGTCTAGTCTTGTCTGGTCTTGTCTGGTCTTGTCTGGTCTTGTCTGGTCTTGTCTGGTCTTGTCGGGTCTTGTCTGGTCTTGTCTGGTCTTGTCTGGTCTTGTCTGGTCTTGTATGGTCTTGTCTGGTCTTGTCTGGTCTTGCCTGGTCTTGTCTGGTCTTGTCTGGTCTTGTCTGGTCTTGTCTGGTCTTGTCTGGTCTTGTCTGGTCTTGTCTGGTCTTGTCTGGTCTTGTCTGGCCTTGTCTGGACTTGCCTGGTCTTGTCTGGTCTTGTCTGGTCTTGTCTGGTCTTTTCTGGTCTTGTCTGGTCTTGTCTGGTCTTGTCTGGTCTTGTCTGGTCTTGTCTGGTCTTGTCTGGTCTTGTCTGGTCTTGTCTGGTCTTGTCTGGTCTTGTCTGGTCTTGTCTGGTCTTGTCTGGTCTTGTCTAGTCTTGTCTGGTCTTGTCTGGTCTTGTCTCGTATTGTTTGGTCCTGTCAAGACAAGAAGTCTTGTGATATGCCTGCATGGTTATTTCTGCTCTTGTGTGGTCGTGTCTCGTCCTGTCGGTTTGTCTGATCTTTTTTTGGCCTTGTGTGGTCTTGTCTGGTTTGGCTTGCCTCTCGTATGATCTTTGCTGGTCTTGTCTGGTCTTGTCTGGTCTTTTCTGGCCCTGTCCGGCTCCGTCCGACCCCATCTGGATACATCAGGTCTAGTGCGATGCTGCTTGGTTTTGATTATTCTTACCTGCTCTTGTCTGGTTTAGCGTAGTAAACTTTTAGCCCGGTCTTATGTGGTCGTGACTGATCTTGCCTAGTCCTGTCTAATCATACCTGGTCTGTCTACTTTGCCTGGTCTTGTACGGTATTGTGTCTCTGGTCTATTCTGGAATAGTCTGGTGTAGTTAGGTCTAGTCTGACCTATTCTCGTCCAGTCTGATCCAGCCTCGTCAAGTCTGGTCTAGTCTGGTCTAGTTTGGTCTAGTCTGATCTACTCTATAATAGTCAGGTACTGTCTGTTCTAGTCTGGTGCTGTCTGGTCTTGTCCGGAATTGTCTGGTCGTGCCTGCTTTTGCCTTGTCTTGTCTGGTTTGGCCTGGTCTCGTCTGGTCTTGGCTGGTTTTGTCTGGTCTTGTCTGGTCTTGTTTGATAATGTCTGGTCTTCTCTGGTCATGTCTGCTCGTGTATGGTGTTGTATGGACTTGTCCGGTGTCGTCTTCTCTGGTTCTGTTTGGCCTCGTCTGGTTTTATCTGGTCAAATTTGGTTCTGTCCGGTCATGCTAATTATTGTCTGGTCTTTTCTGGTTTAGCCAAGTCCCCTTTTAGGCTAGTCTTGTGTGGGCGAGACTGGTCTTGCCTGGTCTGTCTGATTTCTCTGGTCTTGTCTGGTCTAGTCTGGTCTAGTATGATCATGTCTGGTCTTGTCTGGTCTTGTCTGGTCCTATCTCGTCTTGTGATGTCTTGTCTGGTATGGTCTGGTTTTGTGTGCACTTATCTACGCTGCGCAGATCTTGGTAAGCCTTGTCTAGTCTTTTTTGGCCTTATCTGGCATTACCTAATCTAATCTTATGTATTCTTGTCCTATCTTGTCTTGTCTTGTTTTGTCTATTATGTATTCTTGTCATATGTGTGAAGGAATACATGAATCATAAATAAATTTTGTATTTCAGAATCGTGAGTTATGCTATTAAATTTGATTAAAATAAGGGTTTATAAGGAATAGAAAGAACTGAAAAGACTAAAAAGTACGTACCAATTGTTTCAGAGAAATATTTTTGTTTTCATCCTTTTGTTTTTCATTAACATTTTCTTCCGTTCCATCCTCTGAATTGTGTAATTCCCTAAAAAAATATATACCCGTTAGTTAATCTATGGAAACATTTTACCGCCAAAAGTCAATTTATTATTGTGATTCTCAGCTTGTTGAAAAAAAGAATGATGGATATTAATAAATTATTAATGTATGAAAATGCTTCAAGGGACAAATAAAGGGATAAATTACTTTTTACAAAAGTTTTATAAAACAAAGTTGTTTATAAACTAACGTAAGGTAGTGTGGAGATCACAAGTGGGTAATCGCAATGTTGCAACTAAGGTATTGAGCCTTAGAGGTTGTCTCAAGATATTTTCTGACATTGACACTTTTACATTTCTAAGGTCACTTTTTGTTGAATCCGTATTCTTGTTTTACTGTCAACTTGAAATTCCTCTAATATGTTGAAAAGTGCTTGTCAGTCGAAGGAGTCATACGCCGTTTTGAAGTCAACAAAGGTTTGTTTGGTTTTTCTGCAAATTGTAAAATCCAACAAACAGTAATTACCTTGTCGAGGAATTTCAAGTTGATAGGAAAACAAGAATATTGATTCAACAAACTCTAACGGACACTAAAGCAACACTAAGTGACATCGAACACTAAGTTAAATTTTTGGGACAAATTTCTGAACCTTTTGAAATAAGAACTGGAGTCAAACATGGAGATGGATTATCCCCCTATTGTTCAACCTAGTTTTGGAAAAAGTAAAATGATACGTGAATGGAAAAATTAAACTAGAGTAATAAATATTGGCAGACTAAGCAAAAATAAAGTCAATCTTGACTGTTTAGCGTTGCATGATCTTAAAATCCTCTCCAACAACAGACAAGAGGCAATCCAGTACATAGAAAAACTGCATGAAATAGCAACAAAAACTGGACTCCAAATTTCATATGAAAAGAAGCGATTTATATAAGGATAAAAATCAAGATTCGAAAACCAACATTTAATTACCAAATATGGAAAAGTTTACCAAATAGACAAATTCAAGTATCTTGGTAAAATTATCCAGCCAGCAGGAATCAATTAGCAAGCCAACAGAGAAAAAACTACAAAGCTACAAAAAGCATACAAAACCACCTGGAAAAGATACAATAAAAAATCTATATCACGTAATGAAAAATTATATCACTATAAATCAGTTTTCAAAGCAGAAGCACTTTGTGCACCTGAAGCAATTATCATTGGTGGGCGATCGCAAATAATGAACATCGAGAAACAGGAGAGAATATTTGTCAGGAAGATTTTTAGACCAAAGCATGCAGAAAAAAATATAGATACAATCAGGAAAAGGCGATTAAAATTATATGGTTACATATGCAGATTGAGTGATCACAGACTAACAAAGAGGATTTTAAACCTAGCAATATCTTTGAAAAATCACAATAACTGGTCTACAGAAATAAATGAAGACCTACAAGAAATTGGTATCAAATGAGAAATGATTCACAACAGGACAAAATTTAGGAATACTGTTAACAATCCAAAATTCGCAGAAAACCCAGAAGGACAAGCTACAAGATGGACAGAAGAACGGAAAAATAAACACAGTGAGCGGATGAAGAGATTTTCGGAAAAGAAGAAGAGACAACATGCTAAATAAGTTCAAACACGCTCCTCAGTAGGGCATAACGATTTTTGAAATGATTTTGAAACAAAAATTCTAATTTTGAATAATAAAACAATAACAGATTTTTATTAATTTGCATTTTACAAAAAAAAAGCAGATAGCCGATTTTGTATACGTTCATGATAGGTTAGAATCTTAGTTTCATGTGTCTGCATTCTGATTTGAAGGCATTTTCGAAAATGTTAACAAAAGAAGACCGTATTTATTCAATACAATGATATGGTATTGGAAATGTATCAATACGATATAATCAATCAATACGACAATTATGTTTTTAATAAAGGATGTCCTAATACACCAATGTCAAAAAACCCAATGCGAAGATTAAAAAATTCAATGCAACTGGGTCGCTGATGAATGCATAGAAATAAAAAATATATATACGATCAAAATGCAGCTACATTATTACCAATAGGGTCAGTTTTAGATAACCCGAAATTATCTTTAAGGAAGCGTGCAGAAACACTGGATTTAAGCAAAAGTGTATTATACACAATTTTGTATATAGTTTTTTGTATATAATAAAGGAATACAAAATTAAACCGTTTAACTAAAGATGCGGCATTCACTTGAACTTGGTAATGAAGAGAGATGTTTAGAGCTTTGTTTATGGATAGGTGAAAATTTCCTTTATTAATTAATCTTTGAAATCCTTGGTTTTCAAAGATTTATTTTTTTACCGATGAATGTACATTTTGCACAAACGGATACGTATCTTCACAAAATAGTCGTAATTGGGCTTACGAGAATCGTAATTACATAATAAACAAACGAAGATAAATTTACAAAAAAATGTATGTATGGTGTGGATTTTTTTTATCGGATCACTGGCCCATATTTTGTAAAGGGAGCCTCGGTCCTACAATGGTTACATGATAATTTTGGCGAAAAGTGAATGGGAAGGTTTGGCCTAAACTATTACCCACCTAGGACGCTTGACATTATTAGATTTCCTTTTTAGAACTAATTTTTAAAATTGTTATTTTAACATTATGGATGTTATTATGATCAGTTGATTATGATATGTGATTATGATTATTATGGATGTATTATGGTGCAGCTTATTATGGTCACAGTGGTGTAGCGGAGAACGCATCCGCTCGCTACACCTGAGATCCCGGGTTCGATTTTTCACGGAACTATGCTTTGGCTTGGAAAGCAATTGCAAACTACCACTAATTCTGCCAAGAGAACCTCTCAAATAGTGCCGTTTGGAACCGGCGATAAACTGAAGTTTCGCATATTAGTGTGACGATGCGTTCCACAATTATGCTCACGACACTTCAGCAATGAAGTAAAGCGAATTTATATTTTTAGATGATCAGTTGAAAAAATTAAGGGGCGCTCATTTTATTTTTCGACGGTTGCTAAATTGATAGGAAAGTAAAACATGAAATCTAAAAAAACAAAAAATAGTCGGTAAATTCATCCAATAATGTTTGTCCAAAAAAATCCTTAAAATTGTAATAAATAAATAGGCAGTAAAATGGAATGGATGGAAGAGTTCGGCAGTTCACGAGGAGCGGTAAAATCCAACTTTACTTTGATTGAAAATAGAGGCCGTTGTATGGGGCGGGGGTAAAAGTACATGTTGCTTGAGCGGCCAATCATAGGTCTTTTCTTTTTCTTCGTATTCATTTGGTTTATCACCGTCAGCGCTAGTGCATTGTTTTCTATAATTCGAAGTTAGTTTCGTGGAAGTGAAGAAGAAATGATTAAGAAAATATTTGTTCTATTCATTATTCGAATTAATCGGAAGAAGGCAAAAAAACGTATTACAGGTCCAATGAAATAAAAAACGTAGACCTCACTGCTCAGAAAAAACGTATCTCTTATATGATTCTTTGTCAAATGATATGTACCGTAAATAAATATGTACCGTACTGAAGATAATCATGGCCATAAATGCAGAGAGTCCACAGAACGCGGATTATCGGAAGTTGTAAAAGAGGAAGTGAATAAATTATTTGATCTTCATTTAAAGCCTAAAGCTATAATGACTGCCCTTTTTAAAGTTGAAGGTCTCAAATTACCAAAGATCTCCCAATTGAGAAATTACCTCGCCAATCGTCGCCGTGCATTATATGGAAATCATGCGATTAGTTTAGGAGAATTGCAGCGGTGGCTTCAAGATAATTCAGCATGAACAGAAAATCCCGATAAGGTATTTGTAAGGCTTACGAAATTTCAGAAAAATGTTCAGCTTTTCGTTTTGTTATCGCAGTAAATACGTTAGTTTACCTTAGTTAGCTAGATATACAAATATCTTAGATGCAGACGCTACCTATAAATTTATCTGGCAAAGGTACCCTGTCATTATTGTAGGAACCACAGAAAAGAAAGTTTCATGCTTTATGCTTAGATATTTCTACTACAGAGCAAAAGGATGACTTTCTGACTGATTTTCAAAGACATGAAATATTATATCCAGTTACTATTCGACAGTGCATTCATGCCAACAATTTTGGTTTCTGACTGGGCAAAAAGCATTCAAAACGCTTTTAATGTAGAATTCATTAAAGAAGAAAATACAGTCTAAAGTAAAAAGCTTTGCCAAGAAAGCTTTGCCCAGAAACAAATTTTGGCAATGCTTTTGACAAAGCTACTGAATATTTTTTACAGAAATACGATAGTGTTTAAAGTTTGTTTGCGTACTTCCAAGTTCAGTGGCTCTTGCAGAACCGAAATTGGTATCTTGGTGCAGCGCTACCTTCAACTTCGACGAATAATGCTCTTGAGACTTTCAATAATGTCAATAAAGACAGCAACACCCTTCGTGAACGTTTACAGCTTTCTCGATTCTTGATTCTAGCCAAATAAATGGTGAATGGGTGGTCCATAAAATATATACAGTATCCAGTTGAAAATTTTGTTGCGAAATCGCCGAAGATGTTTAAAAGAATGGACAAACTTATATATTTGGGCTAAACTACAAAAAGAGATTACGTCAATTTATAATGAAAATATTACTTGCTATCGAGTACAAGCTGCACTAGCTAAGGAATTCGCAGTATCTGAAAACCCACCCGAAAATTTTGATGAGATTAAGGAGCAATTGTTCAGTACATGGGAGGTTGTATTATCTAAAAATAAAGAGGAATGGACTCAAGGAGACATGTACTTGCCCATTTTTATAAAATGTATATATGTAAACACATAATTCGCCTACGCTTAAAGCACGCCGTTTCTGCTGTTGAAGCTAAAAATATTTCTCTCGGACAAAATACGAAGAGGGGCAGCCAAACTTGCTCTTATTATACAATAAGTATAAGAGGTGCCTTAAGACAAAACGTTTATTCAGATGATCTTCCACAAGTTAGGGAAATATTAAAACAACGCATCGATGCAGCAATCCATGATAAATATGAATGTGCCGCGAAGCATTCTTAAAGTGTACGGTTGGGTGGTAGCTAGGTGTAAGTTGGGAGGTAGCTATACAAAATAATTATTAAAAATTCGAATTTTTATTTCAAAATTTGTACTCAGACTTTACGTTAGTTTATAAACAACTTTCTTTTATAACATTTTTGTAAAAAATAATAAATAATGGTACTTATCTCTTGAAGCATTTTCATACTTTCCTAATTTATTAAGACCCTGTACATTTGATTTAAAATTTCAATCAATTCATTTTCTCAACAATCAGAACTTTTTATGAAGAATGACTTTTAGTCGTATTGATATTAAAATGCATTAAAAAGGAGAAAATATTAGATACGTCAATATAGTTTCGCTTTTTACTCCACGCTTTTATTTATAGTCACTAATGTCATGATTTTGTTGTCTACTGTTTAGTCACGCTTATCGTGCTTTTAAAAAATAAAATCTAAGTTTATTTTTGGACATTCGTCGTTACATTGCATATCGTGAGGTAAGAATGTAATTAGCTCAAAAAGTAATCTACGCTACACTTTTTGCTGTTGCCCTTTAAAATGTTATGAAACGTAAATTAGTAAGTGTAGTTATTGGTGGAGCAGAATCAATAGTGGATAAGAATTTAGGAATTATTTAATATGATGAAAAAAGATCATTACCGATTTCATTCTAATGAATTCTATTTTACGTGTATTTCAACTTCATTCGTATTTTCTAATTAATTAAATAGTATACCTTGTTTAAACACTTTCTTGTTTAAAATCTAATAAACTGAATGTCATTGGGATCAGTGTAAAAAAGAACATCAGTTTCGTAATTGATAAACCTAATTTGAATCAACAAATAAATTTTGCACTGCATAATATGATTGTTATCTATGTACGATGCATTGAAGACATTTGTGTCGGTTTTTTGAAAAACTCAAGAGGTAGTTTTTTTCAACATTTCTCTATTTTTTTTTCAAATGACGATAGCAAAAGACTGGCACTCACGTATTAACGCCACCACCCCTATATATTGGATCGAGGGTTCGCGCTACCGCGCGTATGTTATCTTGATTTATCTGTCCGCATCGCGGCGGGCAACCTAATCTAACCGGGGTAATAAAATAAAATATTTAGTAGAGTAGACTTTTAGAAATGTTTTAGTTTTAAATAAAATGTTTTATTTTAAGATTTATCATAAAAATTTTAGGTTTGGATTGGTGGTATTAAAAATGTAGCGTTGGGGACGTTAATACGTAAGTACCAAACTACTCAAACTTTAAACCGATCTACCTACTTAAAAAACGTATGTCCAATTATTTGGAAAATTTTCATTTCACATTAACTTAATCACTTGCTCGACGCAACTCTGTTTTATTGCCAAACCGACAAAGTACAATAGCAACTAAGCTGCACCAAAACAATTTATTGGCGCACTGCTCCCACCCGCCAGAAACACATGCAGTAATATAGTACAGGAGAACCTCGCTATTCGTACAAAATTCGTTCTAGCAGGCAGTTCGAATGGCGATTTGTACTAATGGCGAATCATTTATTCGCATAACATATAATGTAAATTGCATTAATCGGTTCCAAACTCTTTATTTAAACTAATGAGTTGAACAGTAGTATTAAAAAATGTACAATTGTATAATTCTTTAATACGATTTGTATTATTTAAACTCTACTTACATATTACAATTCCTCATCACTTTATTAAAAGCGTTAGATGATTTTTCCCTTGATTCTTTTTTCTGTCTTTTTGGTCCTTTACATATTAAAAAGATATCCAATGTTGATTGTTTTTGTCTTTTTCTTAGAATCCTCCTAAAATGCTCCATCACATTGTCGTTAAATAAGTTAACGCTCCTATTCGCCACAGCTGTGTTTGGATGCCATTTTTGGACAATGTGTTCTATATTTTCCCAATGGTGACACAATTCTTTAATTTCCATAGTTGAAATGTTTTCCTCTTCTTCTGAAGACACATCTTCAATCACTTCCTGCTTTTCTCTCTGTAGTTCTTGAAGTTCTTCAGTTGTCAACTCATTTCGGTGATCTTCAATCAACTCCTCCACATCATCACTGTCTACATCTCAGATTTCAGTGTCCCCAAAGAAACTTCATCCAAGGCTTTGTCTATTCTCAAGCAATGGAGGATATTAAAATGGTTCTTCCAAAAGTCTCTGAGGGTGAGTTCTGAGTCAGAGGTCACTACGAAACATCTTTAAAACAGTGCTTTTGTATAAAGTTTTTTGAAGTTTGAAATGACCTGCAGATCCATGGGCTGGATAAGTGAAGTGATGTTAGGGGACAAAAATCTCACTTGAATGAAACTGTATTCACCAGTCAGATCTTCCTCCAAACATGGAGGATGAGCAGGAGCATTGTCCAGTACCAAAAGAGCTTTGAGTGGTAAATTTGGTTGCTCTGGATACGTTTTCACACTTGGGGCAAACACTTCATACATCCACTCGGTGAAAAACTGTCTTGTTACCAAAGCTTTAGGATTAGCCCTCCACATTACACCCAGGTTATTTACACGCAGGAGGAGCGGGGAGTGGCCGGTGCGGTGCCAAGTTGCGCTCAGTGGCGCATGAGTGCACGCAGTCCGAATCGCAAAAAAGCGTACGAATGGCGATTTATATTTTACTTGAACAAGTTGTACGAATAATGAGTTGTACAAGTAGAGAGGCGGATGAATAGCGGGGTTCCACTCTATATAGAATTTACTCGTAATAAGTATATAATACAAATAATCATATAGTGTAGTACCTACATTAAAATATCTATAATATATTACAAATAACTACTAACTGCAACTATAAAGTAACTACAACTATAAAATAATAACTAGGCTTTTAGAAAATATTATACCTTTTTGGGATAAATAAGGATGCAGGCCAGGTTACACTTGATTGATTAAATTTGAGACAAATATGTACCTAAAAAAATCAAGCCAAGGATTGGGTTCGAAAATGTGTTTGTGTCCTAAAATAGTTAAATAGTATATTACTAGTACATGCGCATCGAATTTTTTTGGACGGAAGAGGTCTTGTGGATGGAATAGTTGAATAAAGTGGTAAAGTTGATGAGGGTGAAACGATTGTTTTAGATGGAATAGTTGTAATAGTAACAATAATATATAGTAACAACAATATATATATATATATATATATATATATATATATATATATATATATATATATATATATATATATATATATATATATATATATATAATAGTAACAAACAAATAATAATAATCTTGAAGTGCCTGTCACATGATTTTTCATGAGTATGTGGTTCAAGCAGATTTGAAGGATGTGCGACTCTTGTGGCGCTTTTGATGCCACCTGGGTTATGTATGTGTGAAAATAAGGGGAATTGCAAATTGGACGGTTCCTGATGTAAACAAATATTTTTCTAAACATCAAACACAACAAAATGACTTTTTAAATGAATTTATTCATACAATGTTACTAACTGTCTGGAATCAAAGTTACTATATTTAAAGAAGTGATATTAGAAATGAAAAGCTGCCAGCATTGATAAGAGAAAGTTACTGTAAATAACGATGTGATATTAGTTACTAAGTCTTACAACACAAAAAAACAGCTGTGGTGTAAAAGTTACTAAAATCTAACTGTAAACTCCATAACCAAGGAATTAATTAACTGACACTGACATTGTTTACATAGATGATCAACATAACCAACATATATTGTTTCATTCAAGTTGGTGCTGTGTCAAATGTGACAAATAATATAACCAAGTTAAAAAATTCAGCTCTGCGAAACACTTTTTTTCATCAAAGTTGTATGCCAACACAAAAAATCTTTGCCACATTATTGTATTTTCCATCGAGAGTATAAGCTGCACAGAACTGAAAGAATTTTGAATACATCTGTCCAAATTTCCAAGCTATATTAATTTGAATGTATTACATTGTGTGCTGCTTAGAGTTTGAGGGGCGGCGGTCGCCGCCAGATAATATATTTTGCAAAATTCATAAGATCACTTGATAGAATGATCCTTTCTCTACATATTTGTAAAATTTTATTCTTCCACATAGTGTGAAACTTATTAAAATATTTTTTTTAACAGATACAGACATGTGAATCATGAATTGCAACCAATACCGAATACGAAAATTTCAAAATATTCAAAAATTGACAAAATATGTATTAACCCTTGAAGGATTTCAAAGAAACTTCTACTGAATGTAGGTGGCCACATGAAGTACCCGCTGGCCAAATTTGAACGTTCCGCCTCCAATGGAGGCGGTGTGGGGAATTATTTTTGCTTATGAGGATTTTTTGCAAATATCTCGTCAACGCCTCGAATTAGAAAATTATGATATACGGGATCTCCATATGTAGGACGTCGGTGTCTACAAAAAGCATTGTTTGCAAATTTTGTAAAATTGTTTGGTTTAGTCACAAAAGTAAAAATATAAAATGCAATTTGTCTCTCTTCTCTAAATTTCGTTTTTCGTTTGGACAAAAAAAATATATTGGCAAATTTTTAATTGGTAAGTATTTCTTTATTAGAGAGAATATTGTGTCAAGGGTATCGGCCACGAAGATACCAAAACCTTAATGTCAATAGAAAAATGTATAATTTATGTAGATCTGAAAGAAATTATAATATATCTGTTGCAGTTTTCAATTTACAGTTATTTGAATTTATTACTTTTTGTTAAAGTCCGAGTTTGTGAGGCGGCGACCGCCGCCAGATAAAATATTTTAGAAAACGAACTGAGGAATATCATAGACTGACTAATTCTCTACAAATGTGTCAAATTTTATTGTTCCACGTTGTGTGAAACTTACTAAAATATTTTTTTTTAATCCAGACATGTCAATCACTAATTCCGATCAAAACCGAAAACGGAAATTTTAAAACATTCAAAAATTGCGAAAAAATGTATAAAGCCTATAAGGATTTCCATAAAACTATTACTGAATGTGAGTATCCACCAGAAGTATCAGCTGACAAAATTTCAACGCTCCCCATCGAATTGGTACGGCGTGGAAAATTATTTTGTCTTCAGAGTTTTTTGTCAAATATCTCGTCAACGCTTCAAAATAGAAAATCATAGCCGGGATATCCGGATGTCGGACGTCGGTGTATACAAAAAAGTATTTTTTGCAAATTTTGCAAAAACCTTCGGTTTAGTCACAAAAGTAAAAAATATAAAATGCAAAAAAAAATTCAAGGGGAATAATCCTTCTCTGAATTTCGATTTAGAATTTACATGGCTTTAAACGGAGAACGTGGTTGGAGGTTTGCAAAAAATTCCTCCACAAGAACGAAAGAATATCTGCTTTATCGAACAGCGTAAAATACATGTTCGGCAGAGTTCGGAAAGTTGGACAGAAAAAATACTCGACGAGTTTCAACACAAATTTCTGTGTCAAGTCTATCGGTCACGAAGATTCCAAAATGAAAATTTCGATAGGTAAATGTATACGCTATCTAGAATTGAAAGATTTTTTGAATACATCTATTGCAGTTTTCAAAATATAGTTATTTGAATGTGCTGCCTTCTGTGCTGCGTTGACTTTGAGAGGCGGCGGTCGAGAGCCGGATAAAATATTTTGTAAAAATAACTGAGGGATATCATAGAATAACTAATTCTCTGCAAATGTATGCAATATTATAGTTCCACGTGGTGTGAAACTTACTAAAATATTTGTTTAAATGAGTCCCGACGTCAATAAAGAATTCCAACATGTTACGGCAGCCACCGCCAGACTAAATATTTTTCGAAAATGATGTGAGGTATCGGTATAGATATTGAGTGATTTGGTGTTAGGCAGATCGATTTTCGCTTTAGAAGTGTGTACAATTTTATTGTTCCACATGCAGTAGAATCTATTAAAACATTTTTTTAATGAAACCAGCCATCAATATAAATGAGAAACGTGGTCAAAGACTTAGATTTTTAACCCTTTCAAAATAAAATACTTGTTAATTTGTTTGTTACAAAAAAAAGTTTATTTCCAAATTAAATACATTTAAAACTCGGAATAGAAAAACAGTTTAAATAACCACAAATATTTTGGCAAAATAATTTCCACTGATTTCAAGAACAAACTTTTCTGGGCGAAACTTGTTTGGGGGTCTCTTCTCGGTAAGAATTGTTCGAAAAGTCTGAGTTTTGTCCGACAACAAATTTTTCAGCGGTCGCAGTAGATTTCAACTGACTGACGTTTGGATTGACGTTTGTGTTTGTGTCCCGCCAGTAGCGCAGATGTGTTTTCTTGGTGAATTCTTGGTTCAGAAAAGGTGGAAAAAAAAATCGAAAATTCGAATCATCTTGCGATGGGACTTGAGGGTGAAAGTGCGGAAATGTGTTACCACCGATTGGTATTCTTCGTTGCAGCGTAAATGTCGTGGTAAGAAAATTTCGATTTTGACTTTCCCGAAATTTGAGGAATTTTGAACAATTCTCACTTACCGAACCGCAGCCGCCGAAGAAGCGAAATTTACTACCCTTGCAGAAAAGAGTTGAAATTTGCGAATTGCCGCGGTAAAAGTTTCTAAAGTTGAAAGACGGATGAAATACGTGCTAAGAATGGGCTACGAATCCCAGAGATCTGATGGGCGCACCGTGCAAGTGAAACGTACAAACTTAGTTTCAGAATGTCGGCAATTTCCGCCGGAACGACACCGTTCAAAAATTTCTGAAAAATTCGCATGCGTCTCTTAGCTAGGACTCCAAATGCGAATTTCATTTTTTTGCAATAACTATGCCAGTTGCGAAATTTTTGCAACTTTTAATAGCCTATGGCACGGTCCAGTCTGTTCCCGATCTGCCACTGTTGGGCAGGAAGTTGTGCCATTTGTACTTTTGTAGATCTCGATTTCGGATTAACATGCTACCGGTTTGCTACTATCGGCCGTAGCGACCTCGTGGTTTCTACGAATCGGCAAATCGGCACATCGTACGCCAGATACCGTCGACCTCCATCGATCGAGCGGGTCAGGAGAAATTGCAAAATTCCACCCACTTCCGGTTCGGCAGCCGATAAAGTCTGGTTTTGCAAAAACATGTACCGCACGGCCATTTTTGCAAAAAATCGCACGGCCTCTTCGAAGACCCAGAGAGAAAGAACCTACAAAACCGGACCCGCAAACAGGAAGACGTTCAGTTTAACGGGCGGCTCGCAATAGAACGTCAAAGAAGATCGTTTTTTGTGATATTTTTTTTCGGTTTTTCGCAATTTTCTCCAAATTTTCAGCGAAGACTCAAAAATTTGAGATGACAGTTTTGTGCGAAAAAAATCGGCTTTATTTACTATATAAATAAAGGCTATAAATCGGAATTATTTTTGCTTAAGAGGGTTTTTTGCAAATATTTTGTCAACGCCTGCAAATAGAAAATTATGATATACGCGATCTCCGTATGTAGGACATTGGTGTTTACAAAAAGTATTCTTTGCAAATTTCTTTTAAAATGTTTTGGTTTAGTCACAGAAGTAAATAACATAAAATGCAATATTTTTTTCAATTTTTTATTGAGAACCCGATTGGAAGTTTTGCATAAAAAACTTCCGTTAAAACGGTTTGCTTTGGAAAGATGAAAATATCACAATTTTTAGATGAAAATCTGCTCTATAAAATAGTGTTAAATACATGTTTGGTAGACTTCGGAGTTAGAAAAAAATTTAGATTTGCAAGTTTTCAATAAGTATTTCTTTACTAGAGAAAAATCCTATGTCAAGGCTATCGGCCAAAAAGATACCAACAGGTCAATATCAATATAAAAAAGTATAATCTATATAGATCTGAAAGAAATTTCAATATATCTGGTGCAGTTTTCAATTTATAGTTATTTGAATTTATTAATTTCTGTTATGTCCGAGTTTGAGGGGCGGCGACCGCCGCCAGATAAAATATTTTTCAAAGCTAACTGAGGGAAATTATAGACTGACTAATTCTCTACAAACGTGTCAACTATTATTCTCTCACGTTGTGTGAAACTTACTAAAATAATTTTTTAACAAATTCAGACATGTCAATCATGAATTCCGGTCAATACCCCAAGACGAAAATTTTAAAATATTCAAAAATTGCAAAAAAATTTAATAAGCTTTAAGGATTTCAATGAAACTTTTACTGAATGTGAGTATCCACCAGAAGTATCAGCTGACAAAATTTGAACGCTCCTTGTCTAATGGGGACGGCGTGGAAAATTATTTTGTCTTCAGAGCTTTTTTGCAAATATCTCATCAACGCCTCAAAATATAAAATCTTAACCGGGATACCCGTATGTAGGGTGTAGGTGTCTACAAAAAAGTAATCTTTGTAATTTTTTGTAAAAACCTTCGGTTTAGTAACAAACGTAAAAATTATAAAATTCAAAAAAAATTTATGGGGTACTTTTATGGGGTACCTTTCTCTGAATTTCGATTTTCAATTAACGTGGGTTCAATGGAGAACGTGGTTATTAAACAAAAAAATTCATAGCAAAACGGTTCGCTTTGGAAAGATGAAAATGGCAGACTATGTAGAAGAAAATCTGCTTTATCAAATAGTGTAAAATACATGGTCGGAGAGTTGGACAGAAAAAATACTTGAAGAATTTCAACACAAGTTTCTGAATTAAAAAAAAAGTCAAGTTTCTGTGTCAAGGCTATCTGCCACGAAGATTTTACAATGACAATTTCGATAGATATGCGCTACGTAGAATTGAAATATTTTTGAATACATCTGTTGCAGTTTTCAAAATATAGTTATTTGAATGTGTTACCTTCTGTGTTACGTTGACTTTGAGTGGCTTCGGTACCCGCCGGGATAAAATATTTTGTAAAAATAACTGAGGGATATCATATAAGAGTTACAAATTCTCTGCAAATGTGTGCAATATTATTGTTCCACGTGGTGTGAAACTTACTAAAATAATTTTTTAAATTAATCCAGACGTCAATAAAGAATTCCAATATGTTACGGCAGCCGCCGCCGGATAAAATATTTTTCGAAAATGATGTGTTAGATATTGAGGTGTTAGACAGATCCATTTTTTCTCTAGAAACTTGTACAATTTTATTGTTCCACATGGTGTAGAACCTATTAAAACATTTTTATGAAACCAGCTATCAATTTAAATGAGAAACGTGGTCAAAGATATAGATTTTTCACCCGTAATAAATAAAATACTTGTTAAATTGTTTGTTACAAAAAAAAGTTTAATACGAAACTAAATAGATTTAAAACTAGGAATGGAAAAACAGTTAAAATAACCACAAATATTTTGTGAATAGGATGGTTGCGACAGTTACTACGTGGTAATCCATACTTACATTGAATTGAAAAATTCACTTTGTTTTTTACCACACTTATATTATGTAAAAATATTATATAACTTATTATTCACAGTTATATAAATTTCTACACATATCACGATTCTACACATATCGTGATATGTGTAGAAATTTATATAACTGTGAATAATAAGTTATATAATATTTTTACATAATATAAGTGTGGTAAAAAACAAAGAGAATTTTTCAATTCAATGTAAACAAATATTTTGGTACATAATTGCACTAATATCCCATATTCCAAAATTATTTTCACTGATTTCAAGAACCAACTTTTCTGTGCGACACTTGCTTGGGGGTCTCTTCTCGGTCAGAATTGTTCGAAAAGTCTGAGTTTGGTCCGAAAACATATTTTTCGGTAGTAGATTTCAACTGACTGACGGTTGGGTTGACGTTTGTGTTCGCGTCCAGCCAGTAGCGCCGACGTGTTTTCTTGGTGAATTCTTGGTTCAGAAAATTCGAATCATCTTGCGAGGGCACTTGCAGGTGAAAGTGCGGAAATGTATTACCACCGATTTGTGTACTTCGTTACAGCATAAATGCCGTGGTGAGAAAATTCCGATTTTGACGTACCCGAAATTTGAGGAATTTTGGGAAAATCCCCCTTACCGAACCGCAGCCGTCGAAGAAGCGAAATTTACAACCCTTGCAGAAAAGAGTTCAAATTTGCGAATTGCCGCGGTAAAATTTGCTAAAATTGTAAAATTAAAGGACACCGTTCAAAAATTTCGGAAAAATTCGCATGCTCCTCCCAAGTAGGACACAAAATGCGATTATCGTTTTTTTGAAATAACTTTACCAGTTGTGAACTTTTTGCAACTTTTAATAGCCTACGGCACTGTCAATTCTGTTCTCGATCTGCCAGTCTAGGTCAGGAAGTTGTGCCATCTGTACTTTTGTAGATCTCGATTACGGATTGACATCCTACCGGTTTCCTACTATCGGCCGTGGCGACCTCGTGGTTTATGCGAATCGGCAAATCGGCACATCGTACACAAGATACCGTCGATCTAAATCGAACGGTGTAGAAGAAATTGAAAAATTCCACCCAGTTCCGGTTCGGCAGCCTCAAACGTCCGGTTTTGCAAAAACGTCGACCGCACGGCCATTTCAACATGTGGCGGCACCACAACATTTCAAAGATTCGTCAATTGTCTGGAGTTTTTTAACATTTGACCACTTTCTCCCGGCAAAATTTCTTTCGAAAATCACTCAAAACATCCGTTTTCATTCTCCAAACCCAATTCTCCCATTTCCTCTCCCATTCACGCATATCTCCCGCCCCCTCCCGGAAAGGCGTGCCAAACTATTTTAGTATATGTAACTAGTACATGTGCATCCGATTTTTCGGAATGGAATAGTTTTTGTGGATGGAAGAGTTGAAAATAATGGAATAGTTGTTAAAGGTGGAATAATTGATGAGGGTGGAATTGTATAATACATTTTCAAGTGTGTGATGTGATTGACAATTGTGTGAAATCAAACTTACTATAATTAAATATAATTAAAGGAGTGATATTATAAATGAAAACCTGTCAACATTCATAAAAAAAGTTTTTATATCTAACGATGTGATGTTAGTTATTAAAGTTTACATGGACAAAAAAAAATCAGCTGTGGCGTAAAAGTTACTGAAAATCTCACTAAAACTGCCATAACCTTTTAATTAAATAAGTGACGTTGATTTTGTCAACTTTGACGTTCAAAATAACCAACATATATTGTTTTTATCAAGTTGGTATATTGTGTTGTTGAGTAACCAACATACTCAGACAAAATCTCACCAACTATTTGTAGAAGTTTCGTTGTTGTTGTCAAGTTTGGCAGATAACATAACCAAGTTAGAAAAAATCAGCTGTTAAGAGTTTTTTTCGTCAAAGTTGTAAACCTTAGTTACTAACGTCACTTCATCATATATAGTAACCTCCTTTTATGAAGGTTGGCAACTCTTGATTTCCAATATCACTCTTAAAATTATAATAAGTTTGCTTTTAGACAATTAGCAACACTTATTACTAAAATTATGTTACTAAAAGTTTCACCAAAAAAAAATAATAACCAATAAATTACTCAACTGACGTTAATGTCAACGTTGACTTGATTTTCATGTATTTCTTTATTTAAAAAATCCAGTGTCAAGGTTATCGACCACGAAAATTCCAAAATGGTCAAATTGCTTCAATAGAAATATCTCTGATCGTTGTTGCTATTTGAATCTATTAGTATCAGTTCCGGTTTCACTTCGAGGGATGCGTATGTGGTCTGGATTTATCTGGCGTTTTGCGACATGTAACCTAATAGGTTAACCTAGGTTAAACCAACAGTCAGCTTTACAGCTTTATCTTATTTTTGATCTCTTGGGTCGCGCTACCGCATGTCGCGCTTGTAGTTTGTCTTAATTTTTCTGCCGCTTTGCGGTATATAACCCAACCTAAGTTAGGCTAACAGACTTTGCCACTTTAGCATATTTTAGATCGAGGTGTTCTAACCTAACCTAGGTTTAACAACACCTCTTGCTACTTTATTTTATTATGGATCGAGAGTTCACGCGGCCACAATGTTTGATCTGGAAGTATAAAAATTGCACACTTTTTAGAAAATCTGCTTTATCGAGCAGTGTTATACGCAAGTTTGGTAGGAATCAGAAAAGCTTTGAAAAATGTCAATATATAGTTTTTTAATAAAATCCTGCGGCAATTCTATCGGCGTTAAAGATACCAAAACGAAAAATAGAAAATGGATAGTCTATATAGAACTGAAAGATTTTTGAATGTACGATTTATGAATTAAACTTTTAAAGCTATTGTCATTTGATAAAAAGTATGGTACGCGACTGTTAATTGCGTCTAATTAGTTGTAAAAACTTAGAATTCAAATAATAAATAGTAATTTTTCAATTCAAAGTATCGTTATTAGAATTTATTACTCTCTGTAATGGTATGAATTTGAGGCCTGAGGGTAGAATCGCGAAGATGTCAAAATATCAATTTCTATAGAAAAATGTATGGTCTATATAGAACTGAAAGAATTCTGTAAAAATCTGTTACAGTTATCAACCTATAGATATTTAAATTTATTGTTTTCTCTTCCGGTTTGGCTTTAAGAGGGACGGCCGCCGCCAGATAAAATATTTTGCAAAATTGACAAAGTGATTTCATAGAACGATGCCCTGTGTATAAATGTGTACAATTTTATTGTTCTGCGTGGGGTGGAACTCATAAAGGCTATTTTTTAAGGAAATCAAACCTGTCAATCACGAATTTTATCCAAAACCGAACGCGGAAATTTCAAAATACTCAAAAATTGCGAAAAAAAATGCATTAAACCTCACACGATTCCAACAAAACTTTTACTGTACATGGATGCCTATAAAAAGTACACTCGGACGAAAATTCAATGTTCCGCTGCCATCGGGGACGACGCGGTAAATTATTTTGGAGGAATTTGGCAAATATCTCTGCAGAGCCTCGAAACAGAAAATAGGGATTTGGTGCACCGTATGTGGAATTCTGGTATCTACAAATCAGCATTCTTTGCAAATTTTATAAAGTCTTTTGGTTTTGTCAGAAATGTGAAAAATTAAAAAAGTGATATTTTTTTCAATGGGTCCCTTCTCTGAATTTGGTTTTACATTTTACATAGGTTTAAATGAAGAATGAATTCGGAGTTGAATGAAAAAAAATCCCATGACCAAACAATTAACAGCGGAGCGATGAAATTAATGTGTTTTATAGATCTGTGTTAAAATTATTTCTTGCAAACCCAAGGAAATGAGGCATATGATTTATCGAAGATGTAGCAGAAAAGTACACGACATTTTTAAACACTCGGCATGTCGAGGCTATCAGCCGCAAAAAGTTCATGTAGCACATTTCAATAGGCCTCATTGTGCACTATTCGATTTTAAAAAGAAAATCCGGATATATTTCGAGATGGCTGTTCCTTCAGCCGTGCAGTGGTAGAACTGACCGTTTTTTCAACAATAACTCTTTTGTTATACGCGCTAGGAAGTCGCGGAATACACCTTTCGATTCCAAATTAAATGTGTAATTTTTAACTATTCTTGTAAAAAACTCGTAAAACTTGTAGAAAACAGATAAATCAAGACCACATATTGATTGATTGATTGGTCTTGATTGTGATCTGATCAAGACAATACGCGCGGCGCTGCCGTGCGTATGTGGTATTGATTTATCTGATCAAGACTATACGCGCGGCCCTACCGCGCGTATGTGGTTTTGATTTATCTGTTCAGGGCTATACGCGCGGCGCTGCCGCGCGTATGTGGCCTTGATTTATCTGAGTTTGGAAAAATGAACAGAAAAAAGATTTCACAAAATTTCAATTTTTTTTCAAAATTTCTGTATTTACAAAAATTCTGTGTCAAGGCAATCGGCCACGAAGATACCAAAACGTCAATTTCAATAGAAAAATATATAGTCTATATAGATCTGCAAGAAATTTAAATATATCTCTTGCAGTTTTCATTTTATAGTTATTTGAATTTATTAATTTTTGTTATGTTCGAGTTTGAGGGGCGGCGGCCGCCGCCAGATAAAATATTTTGCAAAACTAACTAAGGGATATCATAGACTGACTAATTCTCTACAAATGTGTGAAATTTTATCGTTCCACCTTGAGTAAAACTTACTAAAATAATTTTTGAACAAATCCAGACATGTCAATCACGAATTCCGATCAAAACCGAATGCGAAAATTTCAAAATATTAAAAAATTGCAAAAAAATATATTAATCCTTGAAAGATTTCAATGAAACTTGTACTGAATGTGGGCATCCACCAGAGATATGAGTTGACAAAATTTGAACGCTCCCACTCCAATGGGGACGTCGTGAGGAATTATTTTTGCATCAAACCTTATTTGCAAATAACTCGTCAACTCCTCAAGGAGAAAAATTATAACCGGGATATCCATATGTAAGACGTCGGTGCCTACAAAAAAAGTATTCTTTGAAAATTTTGTAAAAACCTTCGGTTTGGTCGCAAAAGTAAAAAATATAAAATTGAAAAAATTTTAGAAGGGGTTTTACCCCTTCCCTGAATTTCGTTTTTGAATTTCTTCGTTTCCAAAAAAAAATTTCAGCCAAACGGTTCGCTTTGGAAAAATGAAAATGACACAACTTTTAGATGAAAATGTGTTCAATAAAATAGCGTTAAAGGCATGATTCTTAGACTCCGGAAAATTGGACAAAAAAATATATTTGCAAGTTTTCAATGAATATTTCTTTATTAAAACAATTATGTGTCCAGGCTATCGGCCATAAATATACCAAAACGTCAAATTCAATAGAAAAATGTATAAATCTATATAGATCTGAAAGAAATTTCAAAATATCTCTTGCAGCTTTCATTTTACAGTTTTTTGAATTTGTTAATTTCTGTTATGTTCGAGTTTGAGGGGCGCCGGCCGCCGCCATATAAAATATTTTGCAAAACTAACTAAGAGATATCATAGACTAACTAATTCTCTACAAATGTGTGAATTTTTTTTATGTTCCACCTTGTGTGAAACATACTAATAACATTTTTTAAACAAATCACAATGTCAATCACAAAATTCCAACCAAAAAAGGAACACGAAAATTTCAAAATATTCAAAAATTGGGAAAAAATGTATGAACATTTGAAGGAATTCAATGAAACTTTTACTGAATGTGAGCGTCCACCAGAAGTGTCAGTTGACAAAATTTGAAAGCTCCCACTGCAATGGGGACGTCGTGAAGAATGATTTTCTCGTCAACAATTTTATAGAAATATCTCGTCAACGCCGCAAGATGGAAAATTATATCCGTGATATCTGTATGTAAGACGTCGGTGTCTACAAAAAAGTATTCTTGGCAAATTTTGTAAAATCTTTCGGTTTGGTCGCAAAAGTAAAAAATATAAAATTGAAAACATTTTAGAAGGGGTAGTACCCCTTCTCTGAATTTCGTTTTT
This sequence comes from Phosphuga atrata, assembly GCA_944588485.1. Taxonomy (NCBI): domain Eukaryota; kingdom Metazoa; phylum Arthropoda; class Insecta; order Coleoptera; family Silphidae; genus Phosphuga; species Phosphuga atrata. The sequence goes on along the minus strand of OX155896.1, from coordinate 21,111,897 downwards.
GAATTTCTTCGTTTCCAAAAAAAAATTTCGGCCAAACGGTTCGCTTTGGAAAAATGAAAATGACACAACTTTTAGATGAGAAAATGTGTTCTATAAAATAGCGCTAAATGCATGTTTCTTAGACTTCGGAAAATTGGACAAAAAAATATATTTGCAAGTATTCAATAAATATTTCTTTATTAAAACAATTATGTGTCCAGGCTATCGACCATGAAAATACCAAAGCGTCAATTTCGATAGAAAAATGTATAATCTATATAGATCTGAAAGAATTTTCAATATATCTTTTGCAGTTTTCATTTTATAGTTATTTGAATTTATATATATCATATCATAGATATCATAGACTGACTCATTCTCTAAAAATGTGTCAAATTTTATTGTTCCACGTTGTGTGAAACTTACTAAAATATATTTTTTTTAATCCAGACATGTTAATCACGGATTCCGATCAAAACCGAAGACGAAAATTTTTAAATATTCAAAAATTGCGAAAAAATTTATTAGATCTGTAAGGATTTTAATGAAACTATTACTGAATGTGAGTATCCACCAGAAGTATCAGCTGATAAAATTTGAACACTCCCCGTCCAATGGGTACGGCGTGAAAAATTATTTTGTCTTCAGAGTTTTTTTTTGCAAATATCTCGTCAACGCCTCAAAATAAAAACTCATAACAGGGATATCCGGATGTAGGATGTCGGTATCTACAAAAAAGTGTTCTTTGCAAATTTTGCAACAACCTTCGGTTTAGTCACAAAAGTAAAAAATATAAAATGCAAAAAAGAATTCAAGGGGTACGTTACTCCTTCTCTGAATTTCTATTTTCAAATTTCTCACCAAAAACGGTTTTTAGCAGAAAATCTGCTTTATCTAACAGTGTAAAATGCATGTTCGGCAGAGTTGGACAGAAAAAATACTTGAAGAATTTCAACATAAATTTCCGAATTTAAAAAAAAACGTGTGTTATCGGCCACGAAGATTCCAAAATGACAATTTCGATAGATAAATGTATGCGCTATCTAGAATTGAAAGTTTTTTAATACGTCTGTTGCAGTTTTCAAAATATAGTTATTTGAATGTGTTGCCTTCTGTGCTGCGTTGACTTTGAGAGGCGACGGTCCTCGCCGGACAAAATATTTTGTAAAAATAACTGAGGGATATCATAGAATTACTAATTATCTACAAATGTGTGCAATATTATTGTTCTACATGGTGTGAAACTAAAATAATTTTGTTAAATGAATCCAGACGATAATAAAGAATTCCAATATGTTACGGCAGCCACCGCCAGATCAAATATTTTTCGAAAATGATGTGTTAGATATTGAGGTGTTAGACAGATTGACTTTTTCTTTAGAAGCGTGTACAATTTTATTGTTCCACATGCTGTAGAATCTATTAAACTATTTTTTTATCCATCAATCTATTTTTCATATCATAAATTTCATTATCATAATCTATTTTTAGCCATCAATTTAAATGAGAAACGTGGTCAATTTAGATTTTTCACCCAGGATAAATAAAATATTTGTTAATTTGTTTTTTACAAAAAAAAAAGTTTATTACCCAATTAAATACATTTAAAACTCGGAATAGAAAAACAGTTTAAATAACCACAAATATTTTGGCACATAATTCCACTAATATCACATGTTCCAAAATGATTTCCACTGATTTCAAGAACAAAGTTTTCTGGGCGAAACTTGCTTGGGGGTCCCTTCTCGGTCAGACTTGTTCGAAAAGTCTGAGTTTTGTCTCAAAACAATTTTTTCAGGGGTCGCAGTAGATTTCAACTGACTGACGTTTGGGTTGACGTTTGTGTTTGCGTCCCGCCAGTAGCGCCGATATGTTTTCTTGGTGAATTCTTGGTTGAGAAAATGCTGAAAAAAATTGAAAATTCGAATCATCTTGGGACGGGACTTGCAGGTGAAAGTGCGGAAATGTGTTACCAACCAATTGGTGTTCGTCGTTGCAGCGTAAATGTCGTGGTAAGAAAATCCGATTTTGACGTACCCGAAATTTGAGAAATTTTGGAAAATTCGCCTACGCTGAACCGCAGCCGGCGAAGAAGCGACATTTACAACCCTTGCAGAAAAGAGTTGAAATTTGCGAATTGCAGCGGTAAACGTTGCTAAAGTTGAAAGACGGATGAAATACGACGTGCGAAAAATGGGCGACAACTCTCAGGGCTCTGGGGGACGCGCAGTGCAAGTGAAACGTGGAGACTTAGCTTCAGAATGTCGGCAATTTCCGGCCGAAAGACACCGTTCAAAAATTTCTGAAAAATTCGCATGCACCTCTTAGCTAGGACTCAAAATGCGAATTTCGTTTTTTTGCAATAACTTTGCCAGTTGCGAACTTTTTGTAACTTTTAATAGCCTATGGCACGGTCCAGTCTGTTCTCGATCTGCCAGTGTAGGGCAGGTAGTCGTGCCACTTGTACTTTTGTAGATCTCGATTGCGGATTGACATCCTACCGCGTTGCTACTATCGGCCGTGGCGACCTCGTGGTTTCTGCGAATCGGCAAATCGGCACATCGTTCGCAAGATACCGTCGACCTCCATCGAACGGTTTAGAAGAAATTTCAAAATTCCACCCACTTACGGTTCGATATATACGGCAGCCGATAACGTCCGGTTCTGCAAAAACATGTACCGCACGGCCATTTTTGCAAAAAATCGCACGGCCTCTTCGAATACCTAGAGAGAAAGAACCTACGAAACCGGACCCGCAAACGGGAAGGCGTTCTGTTCAGCGGTATGCTCGCAATAGAACGTCACAGAAGATCGTTTTTTGCGATATTTTTTTTTAGGTTTTTCGCACTTTTCTCCAAATTTTCGGCAAAGACTCGAAAATTTGAGATGACAGTTTTGTGCGGAAAAAATCGGCGCTCCAGATAGCACCATTCGCGTCGCGATCGGTCCAAATTCGGCCACTCGGCGGCCGAGAAACGGAAATTTCGTTTTCGTGCCGCACCCCCGCCGCCTTCGGCGGCACCACAATTTCTCAAAGATTAGTCTATTGTCTGGAGTTTTCTAAACATTTTACCACTTTGTCCCGGCAAAATTTCTTTCGAAAATCACTCAAAACGTGCGTTTTTATTCTCCAAACCCGATTTGACGCATTTCTCCCGCCCCCTCCCGGAAAGGCGTACCAAACTATTTTAGTATATGTAATAATAGTAATATGTATATTAATAATAAAATGAAACAAGTCTTGCCAAAATTTATTAGTTACATCACCAAGTCTTGTCCCATATTTGATTGTAGATATGTGAATATTATGTGATATTAATTGAATGGACGCTCATAGCTCACTAATTGATACTGAAATAGTAAAAAGTATTTGAAGTACGACTCTCAAGTTTGGAGAAAGATCTTCTCCATATGAGATTATAAAGGTAAGAAGCTCTGATGGAGTTTTAGGTATAGTGACCACACGTCCCGATTTTGGCGTGACAGTCCCGCCTTTTGGAGGACAGTCCCGCTCGTCCCACCGGTTTTTATAAATGTCCCGCTTTTTATAAAATATCTGCATTTGTTGTTTTAAATGTACTGTAATATATAATATAAGATTTTTTCACATATTCTCATAAAATCCCCGTTTCTAATGTCACCCACTTAAGTTTTTTAATATCCTCCAAATAAACTGTCTTCTTCTTCTTTTTCAGACTTTATTCTTCCAATATTGGACATAGCCCCCCCTTTTAACTTTCCATTCTTCTCTAGTCCTCGCCAGACTTAACCATTTCTTTCCTGCTACTTCCCGGATATCGTCACTCCATCTTTTAGGGGGGGCGCCTATGTTTCACCTTCCGTATCTTGGTCTCCATACCAGGATTCTGTGAGACCATTTGTCATCAGTTGTTCGTAGGATATGCCCAGCCCAACTCAATTTCTGTTGCGCCATTCTTTCCATCACGTCCGCAACACCTGTCTTCTTCCGCACCCATTCGTTCCTTTTCTTGTGGCGTAACGTTATGCCTAGCATTTTCCGTTCCATTTATATTTGCGTAACGGCCAGCTTCTTGATGTTCTGTTGGGTAAATGTTGTGGTTTCTGCGCCATATGTGAGAAACGGTGCAACACTTGAATCAAATATTCTCGCATTCAACTTTCTTGGGAACGTCTTGTGGGTTAGAATAAAATCCAGCTTCCCAAATGCTGCCCAGCCTAGTCCTATTCTTCTTCTGGTCTCCGCATCTTGGTTTTCTTTGCCTATTTTTAGTGTATGTCCCAAGTAGATGTTGCTCTCTACTCTTTCCACCGTGACACCATCGATAACTATATCAGGCCGGTGTGGAACATCCGCTGTCATGATTTTTGTCTTGCTCATATTCATATGCAGACCAGTTGATTTGGAGATGTTGTTTAGCTGATTCAGCATTGTTTCAATATCAGACTCTTCAGTGGCCACTAAAATTAAAAAATTAAACTGTCTATTCTTCAATATATTCCAAGCAGTTATTATGAAAATGCCTCAGAAAATCCGGTCGTGCAATGGCACCTTGTCCTAAAATTTTTATTAGGTGACATTAAAAAGGAGATTTTATGAGAATATGTGTAAAAATCTTTTGAATATATTATTAACCTTTTCCGAAAAATAATATTTGCGAAAATGATGTATTTTGTTGAGGTGTTGTTGGTAAAACGTTAGGTTAACTGATATAACTGATGAAAAAAATAAATGTTGGTTGTCTGCAAATGTGGAAACAGACAAAAAATGGACGGAGTTATTGCTTCATTTTAAACAGAATAATATTCCTTTTCAAAATATTTTGAAAATTGTAGAATACGCGTTCCAGGAACAAATGCAGCAAAAAAAAGTTGGTTTTTCTAGTATCAATAAAATATGGACAACTGAAAAAACGCAGTTGATCATTAAACTTTAAAATCTATATTAAGCGTAAAAAATAATTTGACCATTTCATGTGAGAAATTTAACGACATGAAATTAATAAATGATCCGCGTATTCACTCGGTTCAAAAAATGACCGTGAGAGAAAATTATAACTTTTTTTTGAAATATAAAATTTAAATTTATTAAAAATCATAATGTTCAAATTATTGTTTTTCACAAATATTTTTATAGTTACCAATAATTAATAATAAATACATTTTTGTGTATTTATGGACAAGTATATGAATGTATTCAATAATAGTAGTTTATGATACAAGTGCGTAAATAAGTGGTTTTGTGCATGAGTGCACTTGTTAAAATACTCTTGAATCTTCAAAGAAATAATTGTTTCTTACCGATAATATTGTAAAAATTGTAATTTTGACAGACAACGCATTTCAAATCTCGGACAACAAAAAAAACACAATAAGGGTAGAACGTTCAGCGCCTCCGTGAAAAAAATGTCTAACTAGTAAAAACGCACAGTGACGGGATCACTATATAATATAATAATCCTTTATTGGCATACATGTAAATACACGACAGTTCGTACATAAGTGTGACATCCAAAAGAATAAAAGAAAAGAAAAAAAAGAACAAAAAAACACCAGAATGGAACGGAAAATAAAAATATCCAAATTACAGAAAAAATAGACAGTTCACTAAAAGAAGGTTAGGAGAAAAAACATAAATAAAAAGAAACAAAAAAAAAGCTTTTAACCCTGTCCTTTGCACTTCGGTATTGTTTCCATGTACACAAAACCCGAGGCACTCTCATCCATAACCTTCTTCCAGTTTTTCGCCACTGACTTTTCCTCTTCGCTCCATTCACATTTCTTACAACTTAACACCCAATGTTCCCACTAGGATATTCGCATACCCGACTTTTTTTAATACCCGGGAATCGGGTATTATTTTTTCAAATACCCGGGTATAGCCGGGTACCCGGGTATTTGCAATTTTTGCAGAAAAAGAGAAAATTTCTTATAATAATGTTTTATTCTATTACGAAAGAGTGAATGAAGTTAACTTAACTTATATATCAGTCTCACAGTTAAACAGTCTTGTTCTCATTAACTAATTAGGAACTTTAAATAGTACTTTAAATAGTACCCGGGTAGTAAAAATTTCATATACCCGGGTATACCCGGATCCGGGTACCCGGGTAGAAAACCCTACTACCAGTAGGCATTTGGGAAAATCCCGTTAATCTGTGTCACCCCGTACAAGGATTTAATCTACACATTGTCCTGCCTTCGCTTTTCGGTAGAGTTGGCTGTTTATGATGAAAAGCTTCTCAGATGAATTTACTACGAGTGACGGCCCGAATGGAATACCGTCTTGTGCAACAAAGCGTGCAACAATTTTGAAAATTTTAGTACAAAGTCGATTTTTTTTTATTTGTGGTCTTTTTGGAACTAGACTTGAACTTTGTTCAGATTTAGATTAATAAGACGATATCGATGGCACTTCTTTTTCGCACGTAAAGCTCTGTTTTTCTTCTTATTTTATGTAGTTTATCTAAATGTTTTAATAAAACACTTCTTGAAGAGCCTTTATAGGATAATATTTTTAGGTATATTGAACATTGTACTGATTCCTTATTCTGTATTTTTTATAAATATTTTCGTACTCCAGAAATAGATCTGTCTATCTATTTTGCCTAAAAATTTTATGGTTATCCAGTAGATAATTTTTTTTACTTTGTATTAATAATATTTAATTCAATTACTCATCGCTCACCGAACAATATTTTAATCAAACTCCAAGGAAATAAAAACAAAACATGGCGACATAACCAAACCTAACCGCAATTCTACTGAATTTTTGTAAAAAACTCAACGCCTTCTTTAGAGTGATTTTAATTGTATGTAGTGTAAATTTGCTAATATTTTTTAAGCGCTACTTAGTAATAATTTTCCGATTTTTTATGAATTCTTTGATCAAAGTTGATACCCGGGTACCCGGGTCTGGCAATGAAATAGTACCCGGGTAGTAAAAATTTCATATACCCGGGTATACCCGGATCCGGGTACCCGGGTAGAAAACCCTAGTTCCCACAGCTCCACCCATTCTCCACATGCTCGACAAGTCCTATCTGTTGTGCCCATCCAATATCTTCTACCCCTTTTCTCACAACCGCACCTAAACCGGGCAATCGTTACCTGTAGGGCTTTAGGATTGACTAGATACTCTGGACATCTGCCAAAAACTTGGATTTTGCTGAAGTCTCTATTATAGGTACCCTCATCTATGTGTCTCTGTCTCTCTAGCAGCTTTATCTCCAGTAGTCTATCTGCCAGAATCCTTTCCACTAACTAACATTCCCTCATTCGTCATTCTCTCGATCTCTTCTTGATTCCAACCCCCTCTTTCATACATTCGCTTGCGCAGGCATCCCCATTTTGTTTCCTTATTACTCCCTTCCTTTCTTACCACTTTCACAACTTCTTTCACTATTCTTTCATCTCCCGCACTATTCACTTTCCTTTCAAATTCAGCCACTCTCATAACCGCGTTGTTTTCCACCTTGTTATAATTTGTTTCTTATTGGACAATGTACCAGGGAGTGGACTTTTCTAGCTGCGGGGCCCTCTTTATGAACGCACGCCTTCCATACAATAATTTTCGCCCTAAAATTTTTCCCCAGGTACACTCTCCATGTATCCCAGAGCCTGTTAGCAGCCACCCACGCTTTTTTTTAGGTTTTATGTTTTTTATTTCTCTTTGTATGATATAATTCAGTATATATATCCGTTCGGTTCTTCCCCGTCCTTTTCTGAAGCCAGCTTGTACCTCTGGCATTAGATTCCTCTCCTCTGCTTCTTCCTGTAACTTTTTCCCAGTATCTTTGCATTGATCTTGTATGACGTGTCCATTAGAGTTATCCCCCTAGAGCAGGGGTTCCCAGAGTGCGATCCGCGGGCCAAATACGGCCCGCAAAGCATGTGAATTCGGCCCGTGATATCGATACGATATTTTATATATGTATATATATATATATATATATATATATATATATATATATATATATGTATATAAATATATATATATATATATATATATATATATATATATATATATATATATATAAAATATCGTATCGATATCACGGGCCGAATTCACATGCTTTGCGGGCCGCATTTGGCCCGCGGGTCGCAATTTGGGAACCCCAGCTCTAGGGGGATAACTCTAATGGATACGTCATGCAAGATCTATGCAAAAATACTGGGAAAAAGTTACAGGAAGAAGCAGAGGAGAGGAATCTAATGCCATAGGTACAAGCTGGCTTCAGAAAAGGACGCGGAAGAACCGAACGGATATATTTAATAAATAATATTTAATATTTTTTAATAAATAAGTAAATAATAAAATAAATAATAAATATTACAAATAAGATACAATAAAACATTTTAATATTTAAAAAAAATGAATTGATAGAATTACAGGAAAATATCGATGCTAAGAATTCTTATCGGAACAATTCCTTAATTGATCCTTAACTGATCCTTGATTCGTAGAAAGGTTTATCATGCGTGAATTATCCGAAAATACGAAAACATGGTCAACAAATGTTTTCATTATTTGGGAGCACATAAATTTGCGAAAAAACTTTTTCAATTATGAGCATAAATTAGTCGAAATTAAGATCAAAATTGAGTGATAATCATTTATAATCAGTATTAATAATATATTCGACAGACATACAAGCAAAGTTTAAGTCGCACTATACAAATGAATAAATTTATTACAGGTTTTTATATTCACATTATTTTTGTTTAACGTCAGAAAATTTATTTTAACTGCGTCTATGTTTTTTGTTTAGTGACGCCATAGTGAAAAGTTGTTGCCATAGTAACAACAAACAGAAATGGTTTAATAATGAGACCCCATTTGATTTACATTGGACTTTACGCACGACTTGGATACTTTTACACACGATTATAATAATGGCATCCTTCACATACAATAATGTATTTATTAATGTGTTCATTTTGGTGTGTGAGTAAATAATATATATATTTTTTTGAATTATTGGTCTGCTTTCATAACTAAATTATAAGTCTCATTTCATCCCATTTGTCCCGCTTTTTCTCATTGAAAATGTTGTCACTTTAGTTTTAGGTTCAATTTCTTTTCTACTACGGAGTAACATACTGCAGTCACATATATGTGTTCCATTAAAATCTTTATGATAAAATTCACCCAAATATTTACAATTCTATTCAAGACTGTTTCCATTATCCTTGTTTAGTAAATTTTTAACACCTAGTAATAATCAAAATTTGGAATTAAGGTCACTTAGTCGTGTAAATCGCGTACTTATTTCTTGCTGCAGACGATCAAGAACGCTATTCATAATGAGTGAATTTTCACTTTCTGCGGAAAGGTCAACAATTCTCGTGGCATCTCTCGGCGTCTTCTAAAACGGATTATTATATCAATATCCCATTTTTGACAGAGAGATTTAGCCTTTTCTATTGCCTCCTCGCAGATCTCGTCTCGAATTTTCAAGTTCAGTTACTAATGATTCAAGATCATGAAACGCTTTTTTAAATTCATTTTAGGATATTCTAATTTCAGCTGCACTCGATCAATTCATCTCAAGATTTCATGCCCGAAATGGACTAAAGTTATAAAATTAAAATTCAGTGTATTAAAATTGTAGCTTTACTTGTGGTATCACTGGTAGTAGTACTAACTTCAGCTAACTTTTCTAATAGTTCTTGTAACTCTTCCAGCTCATCGAAAATAACACTAAGTGCTATGGGCGCATAAAAATGCTCTGGCGCTTCATCGTGCTTCATATGCACGTTTAACAGTTTTCTTTAAAGATTTTTTAAATATTTTATATAATAATTTTATATAATAATATTTTTTTCAATTATTCCAAAACACGTTACAACGATAGGATTTTATTAGGTAATATTTTTTGCTTCCTACTAGATTTAAGGAGAGGTTCTCACAATTTACAAATAATGCTTAATTTTTTTTTCAAAACTCTTTGTTGAACGCCAGATATGTAACCTGACATCACGGCAGCGTTATCATAACATTGTGATCTACAGTTTGTTAAGGAAATCTGATCGGAATTTAATTTTTCTAAAATTGCCTTTCAATAAATCGCAAGAAAGATTCTTTGATAGGAACTTTTCTTTTGGTAAAATCAATATCTACATACCTAGGAGAGGAATCAAATAAAAGTCCATACTATCTATTTCTTTTTCATCTTCGCCAGAAGATGAATGAAATTAATTTTGAATTTGTGGTGATAGGTATGAGACATTTCTTGACGTTTCCATGACATTTTGAAGATTATTTGCTAGTTCATTCATTCATATTTGCTGGATCAAACTGAGCTACAAGTTTAAGTAAAGATAATAAGTTTCCGACATTTGTACCATTTTGAAGCGCTAGAGTTTCAACATGACCACGTAGAGGAATATTTTGTATAATCATGAATTTTATGCAAGCTAATATTCGTTGGAATATATTTCGTCACCGTTCTTCTTTGGACTGTATATATGTTTCTAAAAATGCAACCATGCCTGTTTTATTAATTAATCTTTCATGGCTAATCATTTTTTTTGTTTCATTTATTAAAGCCAGATGTAGTTACGAAAGATGAATGTGTAGCAGAATTTGATGTAATAAACAGTAAGCAACTAAAACAGTTAAGATCTCTTCTTCTTCGTTACCGACTCGTCGAGAAAACCAAAATTTTTGCATAAGATAATTAGTTGCTACTGCATTTAGACTTCATTCGTTCTGAATTAAATATGCGGGATCCACGAATAATCATTTCTGTGCGAAGTTGATTCGATATTATTGGAAGATTGATATTGACTTTTCAATAAGCAACATCTTTGAACTCGTCTGGAACTACAATGTGTGTTTCTGTTGCATTTTCTTTACTTTTTATTAGATATGGACATGGATTTGGAACTTCAAATGTAGTTGGGCTGTGGGTAAGGTTTCCAATCATACTTTATAATAAAGTAACCTACTTTGTTTTTGATGAATATACTTTATACTTTTGCATTGAAATAAAGTATACGATAATACTTTCTTTTCAATCTTTACTGTGATGTGTAAAACAAAACACTAATATGGAAAACTATTACTAACTATTTATCGATACTTATCATCCTCTATACCGATACTCTCAATATTAATTGTCTGAATTAAATTAAACTGTTTATATTCTCATTTAATTTACATATATTTAAATGAAATTAAAATTTTCCATTATCATTCCAAATATTTTCAGTTATATGAATATATATTTTAATAATTATTATTTAAATTAAAGAATAAGAATTCATGATTCAGTATTCTATTGAAAATAGTAATGGTTTGGTATGGTGGTGGTAGTATCTTTTTCTTTCTTTCTAGAGATTAAGCAACACCAAGAAGCTCGGGAGCACAAGATGCAAGCAGATATGAAGAAAACATCTAATGCACCACTATTCCTACATTTCCTTACATTAAATACTAAGTCAAGGTGTCCAGAATCTAGTGATCATAACAATATTAGAGCAGCGGAGGACTTTTCACCCTGTGAAACATAATTTATCTAATAATAGCATGGATTATTAATGGAAATTAAAAGTTTATATCTAGATTACAAGATAGCCAATAGAGATTCTAGCTGGGATAGAACGAAAATAGATGCTTTAGTGAAGGAAGTATTAGGTCATTTTGATCCTTTTACTTAATTTGGCGCCAATATGTAATTATTTCATAAGTGGAAGTGATGGTTGTCCAATAATATTACAGAAAATTATACAGAAATTATTAAAGTGACCAACAGGATCAAGAAATTTATCTTTAGTTTCCATGCTGCATATATTTAATAAAAAGGTAAAACAATGTATTCGAGCTAATGTTTTCCAATATATAATTGAAAAAAGCAAAGCTGCAGAAGGCTAATCACTTAAGTTAAATAGAAAGAAATTTTCTTAAAAGAACGTTGTGTATCTAGTACTCGTTTAGTGACATGAAAATTGTACTGGGACTAGTAATAACATGCTAATGTTTGTTTTATTCAATTCAATATCCTATGGGATATTAGCCAGGAAGTAGTTGTTTCAACATGAGATTTGTTTTGTGGTCTTAATAAGACTTAATATTATAGAGCTACGAACAGGTTGAATATATTTATATATTGAAGCTATATTTCATCTTTAATAAGTTTAAACTATAAAACGTCTGGAAGGAAATGCTGGATGTCTATAATATTAAATACTGGAAACTAACTGAAATTTTATTTCAGGAAAATGCTGAAATACTGGATGTCTATAATATTCTGTGAAAAGTGTCATAAATGATTTAAATGATGAAGATTTACTTTTTTGTCATCAGACAAATGCAACAAATAAAAATAACATTCATTTGTTTTCTTTGATCCAATATTTTCGAGCAAATAATGGGATCCAACATAAACTGATTTTTACGAAAATTCTAACGAATCTGCCAATGGCATGTTTGAAGCTATTACGGTGGAGTCTATGGATTCTTTCAATCTACCATTTCAATCATAAAAATTCATTGCAGCAATTTTAAAGCTAATTTTGGCATTCACCACTCATAGCATACAAATAATCAAAAATAAGCTCCAAATCTAATAAAAGGAAACTGTTATGCACATATTGTCCATAATACAGTGAAAATTGGTATAGGCTACTTGATTTGTGAAATAGAAAATATTGTTTTGATATACAGTCATTTTTGTGTCACTTCTTGTAGAAGAAAAGAATTTAAAAAAATGTCTCTATGGTTAATTAGTTTTTACTTAATTTTGCGCCAATATGAGTCCTGTGAAGTTAGCAACCGAACTTGCAAAAATACTACATAAAACAAATATAAAACTAAAAACGGCCGACAAAACGGCAGAGCACATAGGAAAATTATTCTAAGAGCAACTGCAAGTCAAAGTAGACATTAACAAAATAAATACTAAAAAAAAGGAAAAAGTAAATTATAATAGTGGAAGCAGCGAACTGGGAACAAAAGCAAATGGTCATGGCGGCGAAAAGTAAATTGGAAGGAACTGATATATACATTGAGAACGAATTAACATGGGAAGAAAACAAAATCCATAGAGAAATAAGAAGCATATCCAAGGAAATGAAAATAAGCGGAAAACGAGTTAAAATAGGATATCAAAAATTGATTTGTAATGGAAAAGTATATGTATGGGACAAAAAAGGAAAAGCAGTTTTATTGAAAACAAGCGAGAATGTACAACAACCTTCAAAAAACGACTAACAAGCCTTATGGTGGAAAAATATAACATTGAGATGAAAAGGCAAAAAAAGGACTATACGACTAGGAGCATGGACCATTAAAAACCTACATGGACAAGAGATTTTAACTAATAGAAGAATTTGAAAAAGCGGCATCTGGAAGAGCAGCTAAAGAAAATTACGAAAGCAGCAAATAACTAACGACAAACAGAAAAGATTGGAAAATTAACGAAGTGAAACCAGGCAGTGAAAAGGGATACGAGCTTAAGGTTATAAAAGATGATGAAGAAACTCAGATACCTAAAAACACACTGAAAGGAAGGACATGGAGAGTAGCAACATGGAACATCAGAAGCTTATCGGGAAAGGAGGAGGAACTAATAAACGAATTAGAAAAGATGGATATGGATATTGTGGGTATTACAGAAACGAAAATAAAATGGAAAAGGAGAACAAACGCTTACTCGAGAGCATGTACTAATATATAGCGGAGTAAATGAACAGAACAGAGCAAGAGAAGGGCCTAGCATACTACATAAAGAGAGAAAATGTGAAATATATACGAAAGTGGACTGCAATAACGGAGAGAATCATGAAGATGGAATTGATAAAATTGATAAAAATACGTTATTAACCGTTATAGTAGTATATGGTCCAAGTGAAGACGAAAGGGTTGGAATAAAAGATGAATTTTGGAATCCACTGACGGAAGTAATAGAAATAAGTAGGGGAAGGATTTTGATAAATAATAGGTGATATAAATGGGCGAGTATGGAAAAAAGACTATGAATCTGGAGAGGCAATAGGTATTCATGGAGAAATCACTAGAAACAATAATGGAAGGAGATTGATAGAGTTGTGTATGCTAACTAACCTTATAGTAACAAATACTTTCTTCGGACATAAAGAGGCACATAAATATACGAAAGAATGTTTAAGTAGGGGACAAAGATCAATAATCGATTATATAATAATCAACAGATAATTTAGAAAAGAGGTAAAGGACACAAGAGTAAGACGAGGACCTGAAATATATTCGGACCAATATCTAGTTTTGACAAAATTAAAAATAGGCAACACAAAGCAGCAAGAAAATACCAGTGCAAATATAAACAAAAAGTGTGAAAATAAGCAAGTAATTAAAACATACAAATTAAGGGAAGATGAGACAGCTAAATTATATAAAGAGAAAATAGAAACGGAGATTATTAAAATCAAAGAAAATATGAGCAGCATGTCAGTAGAAGGTGCATGCAGAAATATCAAGGAAATAATAACAAAAACAGCGAGAGAGACGCGTGGATATATTAAAATCAACAAAACCAAAAAACAAACTAGATAGTGGAACGACGAAGTAAAAATGGAAGTAAAAATGAAAAAACAACAATGGAAAAAGTACCTTACGAACAGAACTACAGAGAACTATAATAATTATAAAGAACAGAGAATTAAAGTCAAAGAATTAGTGAAAACATTGAAGCAACAATCCTGGGAAGAATTCGGACGCAAGATGGAAGAAGATAGCAAAGGAAATAAAGAGTTATTTTACAGAGTCTTAAAAACACTACGAAAAGGAAAACCAAATAAAAGCATAGCCATCAAATCTAAAGAGGGAAACTTAATAGATAACGAGAAAAATATAATAGCACAATGGAACGAGTACTTTGAGGATATGTTAAACACAAAGCAAAATAATACAGGAAATAAAGCAGAAAAAGAAAATGAATACATAGGAAACAAGGAGAATATGATAGATGAAGACATAAAGGCAGAAGAAGTAGTTGAAGCTATAAAAATGTAAAAACAGGGAAAGGCTGCTGGACATGATGGAATAACAACATAGATGGTAAAGAACATGGGCAACAATGAAATAGAAGTATTAGTAAATTTTTTTAACAAAATCTGGGAAGAAGAAATGATTCCTGCAGACTGGGAAATAGGAGTACTATTTCCACTCCATAAAAAAGGAGACAACAAAGATTGCAATAATTATAGGGGTATAACATTGATGAGTACGATGGTCAAGATGTATGAGAGAATCCTGGAGAAAAGATTAAAAACTGTGACTGAAGCCCAGATGGAAGAAGCCCAGAGCGGTTTTAGAAAAGGTAGAGGAGTACAAAATCACATATTTACCATGAAGCAACTAATAGAAAAGAACGTAAGCCGCACCATATATGTAGTCTTTGTCGACGTTGAAAAAGCATTTGATAGCATCCCAAGAATGGTAATATGGAACAGCCTTAGACAAAGAGGAATCAGTAACAAGCTAGGAAAAGCTATTTTCAGTCTTTATAAAAATACAAGAAACTATGTTAGAAAAGGAAACTAACAGTCAGAGGAGTTCGTAACCAAAGAGGGCTTAAGACAAGGAGGAGTACTGAGCCCGACTCTATTCAATGTAGTCCTGGATGACATAATAAAAGAAACAAAGAGGAAAACAAAGAAATTAGAAGTAGGGTATAGAAACATGCAGAGGGTGGAAATCGTGGAATGTGCTTTTGCCGACGACATAATGATTTATGCAAAGAACGAAAAGGATTTACGAACCTAGACATCTGGAAGACAGCGCTAGAAAACAAAAATATGAAAATAAACGTAGCCAAAACCAAAGTAATGGCCATCGGGAAAGGAGAACCAAGCATAACGATAAAAATAGATGAAAAAGATATAGAACAAACAGAAACATTTAAATACTTAGGAGTAAATATACACAATGACGGAAAGGAAGAGGCTGAAATCAACACCAGAATTGAAAATACAACAAAACAATATCCTATGCACTTAATAACACGTTTATAAGAAACAAAGATGTATCGAAGAAAACGAAAATGCCAGTGTACAATACTATATACAAACCAATTCTGACATGCGGTGGTGAAAGCTGGGTGCTAAGCAGTCAAATGACAAGTAAAATACTGGCGCTAGAAATGAAATACCTAAGAAGCAATAAAGGTATTACTAACAGAGACAAAATAAGCAATGAAACAATTAGAGCAGAACTTAATGTCGAACCAGTCCTGTAAAGCATAGAAAAAAGGCGATTAAAATGGTTTGTGCATCTAGTAAGGATGGAAGAAGGAAGACAAACGAAAAGAGTATGGCTAGTTAAATCTACGCATAAAAAAACAAAGAGGAAGACCAAGGAAAACATGGAACCAAGCAGTAGCAGATACGTTGAAGGGACGCGGAATATCCTGGAATGAGGGGTTGAAGATGGCAAAAAACTAGAAAGAATGGGCAAAATTTATTTATGCATGAAATGGGTTGATTTTATTTTATAGTTTAAATTTGATTTATTGTTATGGTAAATTAAGATATTGTAATAAGTTCCTTTACACCTTAGGGTAACTAAGGTTTTTACTGATTAAAAAAAAAAACAAATATTACATGTTTAGGCAGGCTTAGGCTTCTAAGCGCTTTCTAGCGCTTTTGCGCTAAATCCTTAGCTATCGCACGTTCCAACTTAGCCCATTTCACTATCACCATCACCAGGGTGAGGCCTGATTTCATCAGCACGATCATTGAAGTTACGACATTGAAGCACGATCGTCTCTTTGGTTTTGAATTACCTAGTTCATCAATATACATTCATCAAGTAGGTCATGACTTTTATGGAATCTTTAATAATTTCAATAATAACTGGAGCACTTTCTTTCGAATCAGACCAGGTAATTTCAGTTCACAAATTTATCCATTGAAACTTACTAACTTTATCAAAACTGACGAATAGTAGATCATTAGTAGAAGACGGTATAAATTTGTGAATTTTTCTTTTCTAAGATATCAAGAGATTCGATTTAGATTTTAGGCATCAAGTAAATCGATTGAATGCAGGCTTTGAAACTATTTTCATGGTTGTTTTAGTGACAATATCCATTTTTTCTTATGATTAAAGATACTTATAGCTAGTCTACTGAAAACAATAGAAAAAAAGTTTAAATAAAAACAAAAATTGTTGAAGAAAACTTTATTTAATGTTTACGCAAAAGTATTTTACAGAAAATCTCCAAAATCGGAACTAGCTCTTGAAATTAATCATAAGTGTCGTACAAACACGCAGCAAGACGTTTTAGATTTACATACTTCAACAATGTATATTGTTGATAGTATACCGCTTGTTCATATAATCCAACTAAAAAAACGTATGCGGTCAGGGGACCCCCGTCAGGAAGGAAGTTCCTCGCCCATTTAACAGAATCGAACAACTTCTCTTTTTGAATTATTAAAAATATATTTCAATCAAATATTTTGATTGTATGTTCTGTAAAATATGAATAAACAATCTAAATCTCCATATTCAAACTCACTACAAAGTATTTCTCTTGCACTAGTAGGATTTTGACATGCAATTTGGATTTTTTAAGTAAAGTGAATTATAAGCAATTACGGTCGCCATCAATGTTTCTGTTATGATGCAACAAGACTTTTGGCATTGAACATTCATCATATTCCTTGTATGGGGCTTGGAATGATTGAGAACTATTTACTTTGCTGAGTTTCATTTTTAACTGATGATTGAATTTGATTTGTCAGAAAGACTAAATATTATTTTTTCAGTTTCTTCATTACTTTCGATTAATGCAGTCGGTAATGAATCTTCTACCATGATTGTACAGATTCAGGTTCTACACGTTTCTTCTTTGACATAAATTCATCTCTGTATATTTGAACGCTTACAGCATGTTCTAAATCGGTAATTTTGTAAAATTTCTTCTTTCTTTTTTCTCTGTCGATACTCATTTTGATGCTGCGCTTGCGATTTCGACTATTATCTCTGCATAATGTATATGTCGTAGTCATATAGTGAAATCTGTCAGATTGTGCAAAACCGAGTTATTGCATGATCTGCCGACAGTTCATGTATTTTATTTGAAATACTCGATACGACTAGCTAGTTCGTGAAACCATCCCAAATATGTTTCTTTGTTTATCTCTTTATTAATTCTAAAGTCTGATAATTAAGAGATGTAGCTTTATACTATCAGATGACAGCACTTAGGCATTTCTTCAAACCTCGAATCGGTAAGTAAGATAGTGTAAATCCCAGTTAAAGAAGTTACTCATAAAATTTGAGATTTCATGAGCTACACGAATTAGATGAACTACTCGAACTATCGACAGATCATGCAATGGCTCAGTTTTATACAATCTGAATTAAGGAGTGTAATATAAACAATATAACTCTCGTGTGATTTAAAACAACAAAAAACTAAAATACGTTTGAACACATTTTCTTGTTTAGTTTTAAGGTTATAAACCGACCACGCTCGTCTGTCACTCTGCGAAAGAAAGAGAGAGCACGCATTATAAACTATACAGTGAGAATGATAAAGAAAGATAGAGCGCCCGGTATAGAAATATACACTGAGAGAAAGAGAAAGGCGTATAACGTAACGTAACGTTTTCTGCCGAATCACTCCTACCGAGACCTCCCTAAAGGAACTTCGTTCCAAAAATTTCCACACCTTTGGCGACTTTGCTGAGGTATTCTTCAAAAGAGTCGATAATATTTTCTTGCAGAAAAATATATAACGACTAGATATTGTATTTGACAAATATGATCATATTTCGATAAAATACTTAGAATCAACAATACGGAGTAAAGGCCAAATAACTAAAAATATAATTGCAAATCATAATACAAAAATTCTAGCAAATTGTGAAGATTTTTTTTCAAACTCTGAAAATAAGATTTTAAGATTTTATTCTCTGATGATTTATTTATCTGTACTGCTGCTCCTACATATGCACAAGTAAAAGAAGATTGCGAGTTTTATATTTGTGGAAGCTTTGATGATCCAACAAAATGTTTTAAATTACAAGCTTCTTCATTTTTCGAGGTACCTGATTTAAATTCAAACTATTTAAAAACTGATTCGAGAATGTCTTGTCATATATTTCACGCAGTAAAAATCCAAACTGGCCATATCATAATCCTCAACGATGATACATATGTTTTCGTCCTGGGAATTTATTTCTGGAATAAACTAGCACGTCGAGGTTGTTTAAGTCTATGGTTCGACGGTTCTCACAAGCAGAAGTACATTTCAGGATGCTATATGGCTGCTCAAACCCTTGGCCAAAACATTTGTCTTATTTTGCCAGCATTACACTCCCTAACTGGTTGCGATACGGCTAATTGGGCTCGAAAAAAATAGTTTAAAAGATGCATCGTTAGATTTTGTACAAAAAGCTCTAGCTCATTTAGTAAGCCCATCCCTAAGTGCCGAATAGTTATCAGAATTTGAAGCCATCTGTACCAATCTTTAAAAAAAAAATTAACTGCTGATGAACTCTGGTATAAATTAATTTCTCAAAATAACAAAATTTATTAAAAGTAATTTGCATATCAGATGCTCTACATTTACATTTGTTAAGAGCTTCAGCACAAACATATTTGTGGATAAATGCTGACCAAACACAATAGAGCCTATTAATTATAACTTATTAGGTTGTGAAAAAAAGATGGTAAATTGTACCCACGGCAACTAACAAAGCGATATTTTCCAAAATTGTTGATTCAGCTCGGTAAATTTAACCCTGATTCAGCCCTGTAAAACAAAGGCTTGTGCTTGCTAAAAAATACTACTAAATTGTATTTTGTAATTGTATTAACAATGACTGTAAAAATAAAAAAGATTGATAATTTTTATTTTTTGTACACCTAAGCTTTTTTTGCCTAAGCCTAATTTGCTTTTTCGTAATTAAAATAACGTTTTTTCAACAATTTTTGTTTATATTTGTATTTTTTTTTCAATTGACTACCTATAAGTAGGTTTAATCATAAGAAAAAAAAATGATTTTGTCACTAAAACAATTATTAAAATAGCTCCAAGGCATGTATTCAATCGATTTACTTGATATCTAAGGGGATGGGCTGTAAAAAATAAATGGCCCAAATAACAAACTTTCCGGCAACATCCAGAATCATAATCTGCAAGCTTTTCTAAGCTTAAAACAATTTACAGAATGCGTTTATCATATTTTGCACACTCAACTCCATCCAGCTCCCGGTCTAACTGTTATCCATATATTGTCCATAATACAGTGAAACTTGATATTGGCTACTTAATTTGTGAAATAGAAAATATTAGCAAGACAATATTTTATATTTCACAAATCAAGTAGCCTTTAGCAAGTAACACTGTATTATGGACAATATGTGCATAAGAGTTGGCTTTAATTTGATTTGGAAATGAACACATTTTTGTCATTTCTGTGTGACTTGTAAAAGAAAAGAATTTAAAAAAATTGTCTCTATGGTCACATTGAAAAATTCACTGTTTTAACCACACTTATAATATGTAAAATTGTAATATAACTTATTATTCGTTCAAATTCATACCTTCGTTAAAGGTCATTTTCAAGTGACAAATTGATGATGGAATATATTTATACTACCGATTTTGGGGCAGGGGGGGAAATCAAATAGTTAAATACCATAATTTCAATCGCTACAGAGAATGGTTTCCCAGCAAAACTCATCCAAATATTATAAATTATAAACGAACCCAATTTACAATGGCCCAAATATATTCGAAAACCTAAAATTCAGACAATACTTTCATGTCCCTGACATATTTTGGCAAAACGAGCGAACAAATCGTTCGAATCGAAGAGAAAAGTAGCATTTATTATGTAACTGTTAGAGTTCTATCCTAATAACTTTTTTTGTGTAGAGTTAAAAATTGGAAAGATATATGAAAAATTCGAGATTTATATGAGACTTTACCGATCCGAATACGAGACTTCACCGATGCGGGGAAGCGAAGAAAAAATAAAATCTGTCAATTTTGAAAAATATTTTGTCTGGGAGTGGGGGGCGGCCACTCCCAGACAAAATATTTTTCTTAAAGCCAAACCAGAAGAGATAACAATAAATTCAAATATCTATAAGTTGATAACTAAAGGGCGGATTATATGCAAGGAGCATATATTTTATTATATTATATATATATATATATATATATATATATATATATTTATATATATATACAAAAAATATCTGTACATCGGACTGCTCTTGCTACTCGTACTCGTACTGCTCGTACTTGCTCTTTGTGTTTCATAAAGTAAGTCATATTCCAGAACCAAAATCTATGATGGTCATATACCATGCCCTAATTTAAAGTATTTTCAGCTATAGTTTAATAGCTTGGGGTGGTGCCTATGATGATGTAAATAAACCACTTGTCGCTATACAAAATAGATTGATTAGAATAGCAAAGGTTAAATCTGTATTATTAATAAACTCTACAGAGTGAATTCTGTGGTTTATTTGCATGATGAATGTAAAAGAATATATATATATATATATATATATATATATATATATATATATATATATATATATATATATATATATATATATATATATATGATGCATAGTGAATAAACAAAAAACAAGTTGATTATTTTGCCAAAGACTAATAAATCAATTAGCCAAAAAAAATCGCGTTATACGGATATTAACAATTCTAATAAATTACCCAATAATTTACAAAACCTGTTTGGAAATAAAATAACTGTCAAAAAAAAAAATTGGATCAATTCCTGGTAATTCTCTATGAACTACTGTGATATAATCTACGATTGAATCTTGTGTATTTGATACTTTCTTGGTACTAAGTGAGTTTGACATGGGATATGTGTGTTTATGTTTCAATATGGACTATGTTTAAATTTTCTGTGGATCTATGATTATTGGTTATACAGCTTAAGTATGAATTATTAGTAAGATTATGTTGATATTTATGTTGAATAGTAATATTCTGTTGAATTAAAATTATGTTTTTTTATTATTTTAAGTACTTAATAAATTTTTGTAAATTCCAAGTGTTTGGAATCCAGTCCTATGTACAGATATTTTTTATATATCTCTATAGGACACAATGTATGTAGTATCTATGTACTTTTTGTATCATTTGCTGGATAAGAATATATATATATATATATATATATATATATATATATATATATATATATATATATATATATATATATATATATATATATATATATATATATATACTCTGACTTGTTATATATATATATATATATATATATATATAGTTAACTACGTGGACGAATTACATTGATTAGAGTTAATTAACGCGTGTTAATAGTAGAGTTAGTAATTGCATACATTGCATATTTGGACATTCTCATGCATATTTCATTAAAAGTTGCATATTCTTGCATATTTAAGTCGTTATTATTATTTTTTGGTTCTATAAATATATTAATATTATTATTTTATTTGTTTGTTCATTGATGATGTTCCAAATGGCTTTCGACTTGTTTGTTGTCTTAGTATTTGTTTAGTTAATTTTAGCCACAAATCACATGACCTAGATTGTTTGTTCCTGCATCTTGATACTTGATTAACGGCGCGGCACCACTAACATGTACTCCCGGCACCTAGTTGGAGAACCTCTGACTTGTTCTATAAATATGAGATGTCTATTTTTTTGCCTCATATACACTGCGAACGTATAGAACAATAAGAAATATATTTCGTTTCCTCTTATTTAGCATTTAGTCAATACTCGCAATGCTGTTCTGTGTACGTTCTTATAAATATGTTCTTTTCCACGTTGATGAATGAAAATAAAAAATAAAACGTATGGGATCAGGGGACCCCCGTCAGGAACGAAGTTCCTCGCGCATTTAACAGAATCGAACAACTTCTTTTTTTGAATAATTATTACAATAATGAAAGTTCACGCAAATATTTTGATTGAATGTTCTGGAAAATATGAATAAACAATCTAAATCTCCATATTCAAACTCGGTACAAAGTACCAACTTATTACAACGGAACACAGCTTGAATATATAAATATATTCAACCTTTCCGAATCTCTATAATATTCTTAAGTCATTTTAGGACTGTAAAGACGATCTCTGAGAATCACTACAAGTACGAATCACTACGAATCACTATAAAGTATTTCTCTTGCACTAGTTTTTAGATGCATTTAAGTAAGGTGAATTATAAAGTTGCTGTCGAAGAAATGATGCATATACCTGAAGAAGTAAAATTCTTTTAAGATATTTGAGACGCGTTTAGAGACTTATCTCTCATCAGTGCAGTTTTGTTTTTATTAATCTCTAAAAGCGTCTGCAAATAGCTACTTACTTAAGTTATCGCATAGACATGACCTTAAAACCAATGTTATTTTTATCGTTTTTGTTGAGTTCCAGTAAGGTGGACTGAAAGATATTAAATTACTGACAAATTTCACATGAAATTTGTTTTGGTAGTTTTAAAAACCTCAGTAATTGTTATAGTGCTCCGGAAAAGGTGAATATATTTATATATTCAGGCTGTGTACCGATTGTTTTAAGTTTTTATGATTATCTATAACGTAGGAATGTTTTACCAATTCTACCTTTATTTTCTTTTTCACTTTTTCTCTGTCGATACCCTGAGCTGTGATTTCACTATTGTCTCTCTATAATGTATATAAATATAGTAAAAAAAATAGCAAACACTGTAATCACATGTACGATAATTCTATGCAAACAGTAAGCGATTGCTTAAAAATATAATATTTTAAGAACCTACTTTTCTGAATCAGTATTTTGTATAATTCTTTTCTTTTTCATTTTCTCGCTGTCAATACTTTTTTGACGCTGAGCTTGTGATTTCACTATTGTCTCTCTAACATGTAAATGTCATAGTGATATAGTGAAATCTGCTAGATTGTGTAAAACCGAGTTATTGCATGATCTGCCGACAGCTCGTGTTTGAAATAATTGATACGACTAGCTAGTTCGTGAAACCATCTGAAATATTTTTCTTTATTTATCTTTTTATTAATAGGTCTTATAATTAAGACACGTAGCATTATACTACCAGATGACAGCACTTTGGAATTTCTGGAAACGTTGAATCAGTATGTAAGGTAGTGTAAATCCCAGTTTAAAGTTCCTCACAAAATTTCATGAGCTGAGCTGGCATGAGATTTCATGAGCTACACGAATGAGATGTAGATGAGATGTGTCATGAGCTACACGAATGAGATGACTACTCGAACTGCCGACAGATCATGCACTGGCTCAGTTCTAAACAATCTGACTGATTTCACTATATGACTACGACATATATAAATATCGTAAATATGAATCACTCAAATTACATAACATAATTACATTAGACAAACATGTGTAAACAGTCAATTTGTACAGTTTTATTTTTATAAACTTACTTTTTTCAGTATTTTGTATTTTTCTTGACTTGCCATTTCTCAAAATATAATTAAAATGATGAGTATTATATAAACAATATAACTCTCCTATGATTTAAAACAACAAAAAAATACTTTTAAAGATTTTTTTTTCTTGTTAAGTTTTAAGGTTATAAACCGGCCACGCTCGTCTGTCACTCTGCCAAAGAAACACGCATTATAGAAATATACACTGCGAGAACGAGAAAGAAAGAGAGAGAGAGCGCGCGGTATAGAAATATACACTGAGAGAAAAATATAGGCATATAACGTAACGATAGACGTGTAAGGTTTTCTGCCGAATCGCTCTTACCGAGACCTCCCTAAAGGAATTTCGTTCCAATAATATTTTCTCGTTCGGTCAAATACATCGTCCACCATAGGCAGAATGGCTACATATATCTTAAAAAAGAGTTGGAAAAACGAGAAGTAAATTTTGAAAGATATAAAGATATTGTTATTGCACATTTCAGAAAAAGTTGTAATGTTTGATAGTACTTTCGATATGGTTATGTTAGAAATTGGAAAAGTTATACAAAAGTTTAAATGTGGTCAATTTGAATGAATGAATGAATTTATCAATTCAGTGTAAAAATATTTATTATTATTTTATACTTTTTAAAGCTGAAAATGTGAATTAATTTCGCTTTACAATTGCATTCTATTAATATAATGCAATAACAGGATGCAAGTGCTATATGACAAATAAATAAATGGAAAAACACTGGTGCAAATAATACATTGTGAATCAATAATGAACTACAATTAATCTATGTTTGATATAGGGCAATATTTACTAAGGCGATTCCATAATAAAATCGCGATAATATATATTATTATACAGCGTATATCAATTTAGAAATATTCCGAAATATAAATATAATAAATAACAACACGATATGCAATATGGAAAATACGAGAAAAGTCGAGAACGAACCGCATTGTATTTTGAAAGGGTTAAAAATGATTCCAAAAACCAATAGAATAATTCATAATATGTATTAAATATGAATAAACAAACAAAATTATAAATAGAAATCTATTTAAAAAAATAGTTTGTACTAAATAAGCATGATCTGGAGTGCGCTGCTAGACAGGCTATATTTTCAGAACACACTGCTAGACACGAACTCAGTTTCAAAATATCAGACTGCACATCTAAACTGGTTAAAAATTATATGACCCACAATTTTCATCTACTAGAACTAAAACCAAGGTAATAATTGTTAACATTATTTCTCCATTTATATTTGATAAGGTAATCTTTGGAAAACATTAATAATGTAACAGTAACGATAGATAGCACAAACAGAAGTGAAGTAAAACTTGTTCCAATTGTTGTAAGATATTTCAGTCTGGATCCCTGCTCCAGGCTTATTCAGGTTAATTCAAGACAATTCAACTTAAAGTTTTAATTGCCGATGAAGTATTAGGTGAAACTGCTGAAATTCTAATACAGTGTGTGAAAAATACTAACTTGAAAAAAATTGGTTTGTTATACTGCTGATAACACTAGGGAATTAAAAATGTGTTGAGAAAGGTTCAAAGTGGTTCGTATAGAATGTATAGATGATAACTATTTTAGGAATTGGTTGTTCGGTCCACATTGTAAACAATTCAGTACATACAACACAATTTTATTTGAGAATTTGAAATTTTGGAAGAAATTCAGAGTAGGTGAATCTATACACTAAAAATTTAAAGCGATAATACAATAAAATGAGGGATTTTTAAAATTAAAAATATCAACCAAATCAAAATCAAAAGGCGAAATAGTTGAGGATATTAATTTTAATTTTGATTTAGCAATAATTCTAAAAATGAAAAATGCGCCAATTACTTCTGTAGATGTTGAAAGAAAATTTTCGATTTATAATCATTTGTTTTCAGACAGGAGACAACATTTTCTGTTAAAAAATTTGGAACATTTGATTAACAATTGTTACAGAAATATGTTGTAAAAAAACGGTATAGTTTGTGAATTTGCTATTTTTATTGAATTGACTATTATTTTTACCTTTTCTTCGTCAATTTCTGACAAAGCTTGCATATTGTACTGCATATATGGTCGAATTAAGTGCATATGTCCTCAAAAATCGATGCTGATTATTGATAACTGTAACACATTTTTACAAAAAAATTCAGTTCAGTATAGACTATACATTTTTCATAATGCACGTTTTTTTCTTAAAAGTAATATATTTTTAAGTTTCCTATTATTCCTATTCTATAAAGAGATTTTTTTCTGGAGAGTTTGACATTTTTATTTTTCCAAAGCGAACCGTTTTGTCCTCCGACTGCGTTCTCCATTTAAATCCATGTAAATTCATAATAATAATAATATATTGCTTTATTGTCAATAGAAATACATGATTTCTGTGGACAAGCACAAAATAAATAAATAAATAAGTCACTTAAAAACTAAAACAAAACATATCAAAAAAGTACATACATACATAAATACATACATTTGTAAGAAAAAAAAAATAAGGAAATAAATAAAGAAAAAAATGAATACACAATAAATAAACAAATAAATAACAATAGGCTAGCTGAGGCTAATAGGTGTGTGTGCAGTCCAAAAACTAGTGATCACCGAAGAATTCTGCCGTAGTGTAGTAAGGTCGTTCTAGGAAATATGACTTGACGGCGGAACGAAATTTGGAGTTATTGGTGATTGATTTTAGGTGGTTAGGTAAATGATTGAACATTTTTTTCGCGTTGTAGAATATAGATTTTTTTATCAGTTCTGATCTAGGTAAGGGTAGATAAATATCCTGATCCAAGTTCCTTGTTCTGTGTTTGTGTTGTGGTCGGATTCCAGGATAAATAATGAAGGGAGAGTTAAAATTTTGAAATTCTTAAAGTAGGGTTGACAATGGGCTCTACTACTCAAACCAAACATATAGCGAATAGCTCTCTTTTGTAGCTTGAAAGATTCAAGTTGGAGAAGGTTGGAGTGACCCCAGAACGGAAGGCCATATCGCAGGTGTGATTCGAAAAGAGCGAAATAAGAAGATCTTGAAGTATGGAGATTTAGCTCTCTGGAAATAGACCTAATTGCGAAGCAAGCAGAAGATAGCTTCTTGGTTAAGAGCTCTACATGCGAGGTCCATTTGAGTGAATTGTCAATGTTGAGGCGCAGAAATCTAACAGAGTCAACTGAGTTAATGACGTTGTTGTCTAGTATAAGAGGCGGGAGAGTACCTTTATAAGATAGGACTACAGTTTTCTTAGTACTTAATTCTAGACAGTTAGAATCGCACCATGACTTAATACATACAAGGTCATTAGATATTGTAGAGTGGAGAAGCGGCAAGTTAGGTTTGGACCATGTGATACTAGTATCATCGGCAAAGAGACAATTTTTTCCGCTGATATTTAAATTAGTTATATCGTTGATAAATACTAGGAAGAGAATTGGACCTAGAACGGAACCTTGAGGGACACCAACATCCACCGCTCTGCAGGAGGAGGAGGAGTCATTTAACCTGACGAAGTGCCTTCTATTGCCAAGATAGGATTTGAACCATTCCTGAGGAGTTCCCCGAATTCCATAAAAGTGCTTTTTTAGGAGAATCTCATGGTTCACACAATCGAAGGCTTTGGCAATGTCAAAAAAAACTGTTGCTGTGAAAAGCTTGTTGTTAAGATTGTGGTAGATATCACTAAGAACAGAGAATATGGCATCACTCGAACTTTTACTGGATAAGAATCCGAACTGATTCGATGTTATCATGCTATATTTGGTCAGGAAAGCCATCAAGCGTACCTTGACGAGCCTCTCTATGATCTTTGATAGAGCAGGTAGTAAGTCGATTGGTCTGTAGTTGCAGCAGCTGTCCTTATCACCACTCTGATGTAGAGGGAAATTGAAAATTCAGATTCAGAGAACGGGTATCGAAAAAAAATCGATTTTCACATTTTTCACTTTTCTTACAAAACCGAACGATTCTATAAAATTCGCAAAGAATACTTCTTTGTAGGTACCAGCATTCTACATACGCTGATACAAGTCTCAATTTTATGCTTCAAGGCATTGACGAGATATTTAAAAAAAACCTGTAAAGCAAATATAATCCCCGGTGAAGGCGGAACTTTCAAATTTGGAAGAAATATACCTCATGCAGTACTGAAGAATTTTGTTGAAATGTTTCAAGTGTTAATACATTTGTTCATATTTTCTGTAATTTCTTTCGTGAAATTCCGTGAAAAACAGCTTCCGTGTTCGGTTTTGGTTAGAAAACATGAATATGTAAGTAATAAATTTAAACAACGATACTCCACTAACGATACTATGTTTTTACCACTAATTACACACAATTAGTTGTAAAAACGTAGTTAATTTTTTAATTCAGAGTAAGTATGGATACCATGTAGTTACAGTCGCATACCATACTGTTCATAAAATAACTATAGCTTGAAAACTTTAAGTGGTACATTTAAAAATATTTCAGTTCTATATAGAATATACATTTTCTATTTTCGTTGGTATCTTCGAGGCAGATAGCCTTGCCGCAGGATTTAATTAGAAAACTATATATTGAAATTCTTTACATATATATATATATATATATATATATATATATATATATATATATATATATATATAAATATATGAATTTTCCCGCGCTCGCTCGCCATCTACACATACACGTTCGGACACGTTCAGAACTACGGTTAGGTAAAGAAGTTTTGCTCCATCGGGCTCAATGGGAATCTTATGGATGGAACAGCCCCATGTAAATCCTTACGGGGAGGAGGCGCCAGAACATATCATCTTACCCTACTCTAGTAGATGAAAAGTGCGGGTCATATAATTTTTTAACCAGTTTAGATGTGCAGCCTGATGTTTTGAAACTGAGTGACTGAAACTCAGACTGAGTGACTCAAAACTTTTGAAAACTTTTGAAAATATAGCCTCTCTAGCAGAGCACACCAGATCATGCTTATTTAGTACAAACTATTTTTTGAACCAGATTGCTATTTATAATTTTGATTCTTTATTCATATTTAATACATATTATGTATTATTATATTGGTTTTTGGAATCATTTTAACCCTTTCAAAATACAATGCGGTTCGTTCTCGACTTTTCTCGTATTTTCCATATTGCCTATCCTGTTGTTATTTAGTATATTATATATTACGGAATATTTCTAAATGAATATACGATGTATAATAATATATATTATCGCGATTTTATTATGGAATCGCTTTAATAAATATTGCCGTAAATCAAACATAGATTAATTGTAGTTCATTATTGATTCACAATGTATTATTTGCACCAGGTGTTTCCATTTATTTGTTGGTCATATAGCACTTGCATATTGTTATTGCATTATATTAATAGAATGCAATTGTAAAGCGAAATTAAATCACATTTTCAGCATATAATTCAGCAATAAAATAATAATAAATATTTATACACTGAATTGATAAATTCATTCATTCGCAAATTGACCACATTTAAACTTTTGTATAACTTTTCAATATTCTAACATAACCATATCGAAAGTGCTATCAAACATTACAACTTTTTTTGAAATTTGCAATAACAATATCTTTATATTTTTCAAAATTTACTTCTCTTTTTTCCAACTTTTTTTTTGAGATATATGTAGCCATTCTGCATATGGTGGACGATAGAATATTATTGACCGAACGAGAGAATATTATTGGAACGAAGCTCATTTAGGGAGGTCTCGGTACGAGCGATTCGGCAAAAAAAAAGCTGACACGCCTATCGTTGCGTTATATGCCTATCTATTTCTCTCAGTGTATATTTCTATAACGCGCGCTCTCTCTTTCTTTCTCTTTCTAGCAGTGTATATTTCTATAATGCGTGTTTCTTTGGCAGAGTAACAGACGAGCGTGGCCGTTTTATAACCTTAAAACTTAACAAGAAAAAAAAGTATTTTTTTGTTGTTTTAAATCATAGGAGAGTTATATTGTTTATATAATACTCATTATTTTAACTAGATTTTGAGAAATGGAAAGTCAAGATAGGATACAAACTACTGAAAAAAGTAAGTTTATAAAAAGGAAACTGTACAAATTGAAACAATTGCTAACTGTTTACACATGTTTGTCCTACACGTAATTTGAGTAATTCATATTTACTATATTTATATTTGTCGTAGTCATATAGTGAAATCAATCAGATTGTTTAGAACTAGGCCATTGCATGATCTGTCGGTAGTTCGAGTTGTACATCTAATTAGTGTAGCTCATGAAATCTCATGCCATGCTCGGCTTATAAAATTTTATGAGGAACTTGTTTAACTGGGATTTACACTATCTTACATACTGATTCAACGTTTCCAGAAATGCCAAAGTGCTGTCATCAGATAGTATAAAGCTACGTGTCTGAATTATCAGACCTATTAATAAAAAGATAAATATAGAAACATATTTCAGATGGTTTCACGAACTAGCTAGTCGTATCAATTATTTCAAACACGAACTGTCGGCAAATCATGCAATAATTCGGTTTTACCCAATCTTGCAGATTTCACTATATCACTATGACATTTAAATTTTAGAGAGACAATATTGAAATCACAAGCTCAGCGTCAAAAAGAGTATCGACAGAGAAAAAAGGAAAAAGAAAAAAAAGGAATTATACAAAATACTGATTCTGAAAAGTAGTAGTTCTTAAAACATTATAATTGGAAGCAATCGCTTACTGTTTACATAGATTTATCGTACATGTGATTCCAGTATTTTCTATTTTTTTACTATATTTATATACATTATAGAGAGGCAATAGTGAAATCACAAGCTCAGGGTCAAAAAGAGTATCGACAGAGAAAAAAGGAAAAAGAAAATAAAAGTAGAATTGGTAAAACATTCTCACGTAATAGATAATCATACAAACTTAAAACAATCGGTACACAGCCTGAATATATAAATATATTCACCTTTTCTGGAGCTCTAGAACAATTACTGAGTCTTTTTAGAACTATTATAACAAATTTCATGTGAAATTTGTCAGTAATTTATTATCTTTCAGTCCACCTTACTGGCACTCAACAAAAACTATAAAAATACCATAGGTTTTAAGGTCACGTCTATGAGATAACTTAAGTAAGTAGCCATCTGCAGACGCTTTTTGAGATTATTAAAAGCAAAGCTGCACTGAGAGATACGTCTCTAAACGCGTCTCAAATCTCTTATAAGAATTTTACTTCTTCAGGTATATGCATCATTTCTTCGACAGTAACTTTATAATTCACCTTACTTAAAAATGCAAATCAAAACTAGTGCAAAAGAAATACTTTATAGTGATTCTTAGTGATTCGTCATTGTAGTGATTCGCAGAGATCGTCTTTACAGTCCTGGAATAACTTAAGAATATTATAGAGATTCGGAAAGGTTGAATATATTTATATATTCAAGCTGTGTTCCACTGTAATAAGTTGGTATTTTGTACCGAGTTTGAATATGGAGATTTAGATTGTTTATTTATATTTTCCTGAACATTCAATCAAAACATTTGCGTGCACTTTCATTATTTTAATAATTATTCAAAAAAGAAGTTGTTCGATTCTGTCAAATGCGCGAGGAACTTCGCTCCTGACGGGGGTCCCCTGACCCTATACGTTTTATTGTTTATTTTCATTGATCAGCGTAGAATAGAACATATTCATAAAAACGTACACAGAATAGCATTTCGAGTATTGACTAAATGCTAAATAAGTGGAAACGAAATACATTTCTTGTTCTTCTATGCGTTCGCAGCGTATATGAGGCAAAAAAAATAGACATATCATATTTATAGAATAAGTCAGAGGTTCTCCAACTAGGTGCCGCGAGTACATGTCAGTGGTGCCGCGCCGTTAATCTTGTATCAAGATACATGAACAAACATTCTAGGTCATGTGGTTTGGCGCTAAAATTAACTAAGCAAATACTAACACAATAAACAAGTCGAAACCCATTTGGAACATCATCAATAAACAAACAAAAAAATTAAAAATATCCGGACTCACAAAAATAATGGAAAATAATGCCTTGATCACTGAACCTAAGGAAATCGCAGATATATTTAATAACTACTTTGAACAAGCTCCAAAATCAATTGCAAGAATATTAATCCGACAACTATTTCGAACAATCATATAGAATTCAACCAAAGAACAATATACATACAGGATTCTACAAAAAATGAAGTTCTGACTATTATCGCGTCATTAAAAAACAGAACAACAAGTAGACCAGATGGAATCCCGTGCAACATCGTAAAAGAATTCAGGTATGTGCTCATAGCACCAATTACTCATATAATCCATGCTAGTCTAGCCGAGAAGACACCGAGGTCCAGAAGTGCTAAAAATTTCAAAAATTATACCAGTGCACAAAAAAGGAGCAACCAAGGATACTCAAAACTATAGACCTATCATATCGGTATTAGCGAAAATTCTAGAATACTGCATGCAAACCAGAATAACTCCATTTATCGAACGATATAATATGATTCCTACTCAACAACATGGTTTTTGCAAAGGCAAATCCACCTCAACAGCTTTGATAGAATTCCACAGTAAAATATTACAGGAAGTTGATATAGGCATATATAGGCATATAGGCATATAGGCATATAGGCGACCTAAGAAAAGCTTTTGACTGTGTTTCTCATAGTATTCTATTAGACAAACTAAACAGTTATGGGATCAGGGGAAAAGCGGGCCGTTGGATACAATCCTACCTGGAAAACCGGAAACAGTATGTATCAGTAAATATTAGATATAGAACTGGACAATCACAAACAATATGTACACAAATAGGGGTACCACAAGGAAGCGTATTGGCACCAACATAATTTTTACTATACACGGCAGACTTAATTAACTACATAAGAGGACGATATCGCACTTTATATGCGGTTGACACAAGCTTCATTGTGACTGGTAAAGACAAAAAAATAATGATTAGGAAGCAAACAGACTCTTAGATTCAGTTAATACATGGTTTTCATCAAATCCACTTCATTTTAACAAAACGGGATATATAAATTTTCCAGTCGACAAGAAGTATCTACGACGGAAATATTAACATTGTTATTAAAAATCACCAACTGAAAAGGGCTAAAAATATAAAATTCCTAGGCATACATCTAGAGCAGGCATGTCATACACGCGGCCCGCGGGCCGCATGCGGCCCGACAATACATAGGTTGCGGCCCGTCGAGTCACAAATTAAAATTTAAAAGTGTAAGTTGAAATACTGTAGCAAACAGTTGATGAAAAAGCTAAGTATTCGAAAAATCAGAATAATTTAATAATATCAACATTTCATGCCTACTCTGTTGCTCAGCGGGCCGTTTTTATTCGCGCATGCGATGTTAAGTTAAAAGTAAGTGAAGAACTTTTGGAAGTCATTCCTATACATAATACAACTATCGTATTAATACAACGAGCTGATATTTTTGTTGCGCTTATGGAAGTATTATAAGTTACCATTGGAAAAGTTGGTTTGTCTTGCAACTGATGGTGCACCTACCATGATTACCAGTATTACTAAGGGAGTTTTTCTGAGTTTAAAAGAAGCATGTAAACAGAATGGTAATAATAATTTTGAACATTATCATTGTATTAGACACTAGCAAGTAGGTACAGTGCTGCAAATTTTAAATAGCGGACATGTTTTAAAAATAGTCACCAACATTGTAAATTGTCATTGTAAATTGTCATCAAAGAAAATTGCTTTATTTTTGGAAGATAGCGAATGTCAGTACACCGATCTACAATATTAAACGGAATTTCGATGCGCTCGAGTCATAAAGTGTAAAAACGATTCTTCAAATTGCTGGACGAAAATATAATTTTCTTGGAAACAAAAAATTATGAATGTGCAGAATTAAAAGATGGACTGGATAAAGGACTTGGCTCCCTCAGTTGATTTTACAAGACATCTTAATCAACTTAATCTTATGCTTCAAGGCAAAAATCATGTTGTTACAACGTTATTTGATAATTTTAGCGCTTTCAAACAAAAATTATTACTTTGGCGAAAACAAATAGAAAAAGAAATCTTATCTCACTTTGAAAGGTGTGTTTGTGCTTTATCTATTACTTATCCACCAAAATTAAAATTTTCTGAATATGCTCACCAAATTAAATTAATAGAAACGGAAACGCAAATCGATCGCAGATTTTTTTTAAATCTGTGAAGTACACCTCTGTCTATCGATATTGAAATTGTTGATGAAAACTTACAAATGGAATTAATTGATATCCAATGTGATTCTTTGCTGAAGGAAAAATGTATGGAAGTTGAAATTCCAGATTTTTATATATATTTATCTGTAGATCGATTTCCAAAAATTTTTATTAGGCGTTAATGGCTATGTTCGGAAGCATTATTTGTGCGAGCAACTATTTTCTTTAATGAAAAATAACAAAAATTCAGAAAGGTTAAGATTAACCGATCCACATATATCATCGAATTTAAAAATTGCAATAGCTCAAAATATTCAACAAAATATTGATGGCATACTTTCCAACAAACGATGTCAAACATCTTCTAAGAAGTAGTATTAAACTGTGATTTTGTTTGTTATAACTTTTATTCTAGTTTTTTTTTTTAAATATAGAATATTTATAGTATCAGTGTAAAAAATGACAGGAAATATAAAATGTCAGGAAATATAAAATTATACAATAAAATGTAAAATATTTTTAGTTTAGTGAAAAAGCATTGAGTCTAATAAATACATAATATAATCATTCTAGCAATCGAATTTTATTTATTTTTTGAACAGTAAAAACATGCGGCCCCCAACTTATTGTTAGTATAAAATAGATCATGTGGCCCGCAATATCATATGAGTTTGACATGCCTGATCTAGAGGAACATCTAAGATGGATAACCCATATACATATCATCAACTCTATACTGCACAATAAGGCATTTTTAATCAAACATATACATATCCTGTTAAACAAGGAAGATCTTCGCAGTTGGCATTTTGCTGAAGTACAAAGCGTATTAACATATGGAATAATTTTATCGGGTGCTTCTTCGCAAATAGAAGTAATACTGGTAGCACAAAAGAGAATTATCAGGAATCTATTAAGTTTAAAAATTACGGATTCCTGCAAAAAAACACTTTCGGGACCTAAGAATCTTAACAGTAGGTAGTTTGTATGTTCTAGAAACGACTGCCTATATACATAAGGCTAAACAAAATTTCCAGAAAATTAAGGACAACCATAATTATAATACGAGAGGGAAAGATTTTTTATATACCTAAGAATTTTTAACATCACCTAAGAATTCTAATCCTCTTAAGTGTGCCGTTAAATTATAGCCCTACAAGGGTACCATGACTAGAAAAGTTTTAAGAACCGCTGAATTAAGAAATTAGACAGCGCAGTATTATTCAAAAGCCATTAACAGAAAATTATTTACTGAAATTACGAGGTTTATACGGTTTAATAAGAAGTGGAAAATGAGTAAAAATAAATGTATTTGATATATCTGAAATATGGTAACGATTTCTTGAGGAGAAACAAAACAGTGTTTTATAACGTTGCTTTCTTGTCCGCTTCTTGTCTGTTCGAAGATATTTTGGCAAACCGAGATTAAACTGTCTTCCCGATGAACTAGACACTTGAAACTTTAAACAAGCTCAGAACAGATTATTGCACCACTAACTGTAATGATTTCAATAATTTAGACGCAAAGTTTTACTTTAATTAAGAATTCCATATTAAACGTAGTCCATATTAAATTATATTTATAGGGATTTATAGGGAGGACCGTTGGAAAGGAGAAAATATCTTTTTTTCCGTGTTTACTATAAATAAAAGCGTGGAAAAGAAGAAAACATGAATATATACGGTCTTCCAATAAGAGGTTTCATTTTCAATTGCTCGCCATTTTTCATGAGCAACAGTTGTCATGAGTCAACCTGTAACTACTTTACACGCCATTAATCAAAATGGAACCGATATACGCTTCAACAACGCATTGAAATTTTTCAAATTCACTACAAAAATGGTAAAAATTTTGCCACCACAGTTCGCAAAACTAATAAGCATTTTTGGGTCGTCGCGGAACACCTTCTCGGTCAGCAATTGTGAAACTGGTGGAAAAGTTTGAGTCGTTCACAATCGATGCAACACCTCAAAGATGGAATTCGTGAAGTTATCGAGGACATACCGCTGCAAATGTGCGAATTGGTCATGAAAAATTTCATGAAAAAAATATGGTCTTGCAAGCGTAGCCGTGGCGGCAATTTGGCTAATAATGTTTTCCATTATTAATGGAATACCCTCTTCTTTACAATTAAATAAACATTCGATGATTTCGCATAAAAATACTCGTTTTTTTTAATATCAAAGTGTAACTTCTTCTTTGTAGACCCGATAGTTCAAATATTTATAGGAACAAATATTTCTCCTTTTATTATTTAAAAAAAAAAATCTTTACATATTTTAATAGCTTAAAAAAAGTGCCTATCCATAAATGCAAAAATAAAATACTACAACTCAGTTATAAAACAAGAAGCCACATATGCAGCAGAAGCACTGATTCACTTAAATAAACTATCAACGACCGACAAACTTCAGAAGATCGAAAGGAGAATTAGAAGAACGTGCATTAATAAAACATACCAGAAAGACGGACAGTGGTGAATAGTGCCCAACAAAATCGTTTACAAAGCGCTAAAACTAATTACTGACACTATGCATAAAAGGGGTTCTTTGGACATATAATAAGAATGCCAGATTCGAGACTTCTGAAACAACTGTTAGACCACAAGATTGTGTAGATGTATCGGAGAAATAAGAGAGGATCTAAGAGAAATTGGGTTTACACCAGAAGACACCACAGACAAAATAAAATTTAACCAAAAAATCAATGACACACATACTGGGAGGACCGCAAGGCTTGAACAATCTCCTCGAAGATACTTAGTTAATGGACTGACTAAAGTCATCCTATGTGGTCATTAAAGAAGAAGAAGGAGAATTATATAGCCCGTGACTTCGCTCGCGTGGTTTTGTTAGTTAGTACAGGGTCCGCCAGTGGAACGGCAAGATTTGATATGGGATTCTTTGTCTAATGATAGGATTATCTGTCATAACCGGCATGGTCTGCCATTTGGTTTCAATGAATCGTTAGGCGGGTGAACAACGAGACTACGGAGTTAAAGTGTATTATCAAAATGGCGAGAGTTTAGTGCAAACACTACGTGATTTTCGACGTCATTTCAACATACCGCACAACCAACCTGTTCCGTCAAACAATGCTATAAAAAAGTGGATAAACAACTTCGAGGAAAGTGGATCGACGTTTAAAAAAAGAGGTGGTACCGTTCGAATACCTGACAATATCGAAGTTGTTCGACAAGCGATGTTAAAAAGTCGGCGCCGATCAGCCATCCGTCATGCCATAGGCCTTGGAAACATAGACGAAAAGAATTCTCCATCGAGATCTTGGATTTCACCCTTAGAAATGCAGGGTCTTCAATCTCTTAATCCGGGTGATTATCAACAACGTATCCGATTTTGAGGGATCCGACTAGAGGGAAATACCAACTGAACAACAAACTCAACAACGGTTTTGTAAATAAACAAAATTTCGTATACTGGCCGAGGGAAAACTCTCGTTTACTTCATGAAACAACTCTTCATGTTCAAAGAGTAACAGTATGGTGTGCGATATCGGCCAATGGAATTATTGGTCCTTATTTAGCAATGATTCGGAACTTCTTCATCCCACAATTCGTCAGCTTTCCAGATAATGAATACACGATATTTCATTAAGACGGGTCAACAAGCCACACTGCCCGAATCTCAATGAATGCTGTTAATGCTTTGTTTAAATGTCAACATTTGGAAGACATTTGGTGGATGTAGTGTTGAAAAAAAAATTTTTTTTTCATATTGTAAAACAAATGGCTACTCTTGTATATTCCATTAATATTTTAGAAATTTTTAAAAAGTTAAGACAAAAATTAAGAGAGTTGGTTTTCGTGCGCATGTCGTGATTTGTGTTCGTTTGCCCTGAATTATATCCATTCTAACTTTTTCCCCTGCAAACCTATTGTTTTAGTACCTTTTAGTATAAAACAGTACATCTCAGATAGAATGGCAGAGAGGGATAATAAAGACCTTGAACAACATTATAGTGAAGGCCCTTTCCATAGAAGAGAGTGCTCTCTCTTTTATGGAAAGGGCCTTCACTATCATGTTGCTCAAGGTCTTTATTATCAATGTCTGACAATGGTCTTACTCAAGGTCAGACGTGACATTGAGTATAAGAGACCTGGATGCCACTGCTACAGTGGAAGAAATTAAACGTGTCATTGAAAACCAAATGCAGATAGAATATACAAATAAAATTGTAATTAAAAATCTAAGACCGGCATACGGGGAAAATTAAATCGCGACAATAGTGCTACCAAAAAATGGAGGACCAGAAACTCCTAGCAATAGGAAAAATAAAGATTGGCTGGATAAAATGCAGGGTCAAAGAGAGGATTAACCTAAATAGGTGCCACAGATGCTGGCTCGCAGGACATAAGACTGTGAATTGTAAACGGGCACGAGTTCTGCCTGAAATATAGAGAAGAAGGTCACAAGGCATTCCAATGTCAAAATGATCCATTCTGCCCGATCTGTAACGAAAAATGTCACCGAGCAGACACTCGACAATGCCCGGAATATAAAAAGGCACTGCTATGGTATTATGTATATTTATTACCCTATACGGGTTTATAAATTGATTCGAAAATTTACATGTAACTAAAACTAACATAGTACATAATCTAAATAAAAATACTACTAAAAGTAATACTAAAAAGAGCAAAAAAAAAATAACAAAAATTAAACATAAAAAAAAGAAACATATGCTGATCAAACTAAAAACAAAAAAGAAAGTCACTAAACTCCTATCCCTAAATCGATTACCAGCTTCCCGACCCACATATTGCTCTTCTTCTCTCTTCAACTTTCTCCATCCAATCTATCCCTCTTCCATCCTCGTTTAAAATCTCTTCTCTACACTCATCTCTTTCTCTCATTTCTGAACATTTGTTCAGCAAGTGCTCTATTGTCTCCATGTTTTCTCCACACATCCTGCATACTCTATTCCTATCCTCCATCCAAATTTTTTTCTCTCGCTCTTCATTTCCACATCTGAATCTTGCCATTGTCACTCTCTCTTCTCTTTCTAGGTACTTTGGCAGTTCTTCCGTTATTATTTTTTCATATTTCCCATTGTAACTAGACTCCCTAATTCTTGCTCTCCTTTCTTGCCTTTGCACATCTCTATCTCTCTGGAATAATTCCTCTGTCATTACTATGTTTCTCTCTCTCTCATTCTTTCTATATCCGCTCCTGCATACCCGTTTATTTCTAGATATGCCTCCCTCTCTTTCCACACCCCCTTTCCTATTTCTTTCCTTTTTTGTTTGAGGCACTCTTGCAGAATTCTGCACTCTCCTCTCTCTATCACCCTCTCCGCTAAACTTATTGCTCTCTTTCCTGCTTCTATTCTTATTCCATCTCTCTTCGTTTCCTCCATCAATATATACCCAGGCGTCTCTCTACCTAGTCTTAGCACCCATTTCAAATATTTTTCTTGCACCCTTTCCAGCCCTTTTTGCTCTCTCCATCCCCATATTTCCGCTCCATACATCATCACACTTTTAACCAGTCTATCAAACATCATCTCTCTCCTTTTATAGTCGTGTCCAAATTTTCTCTCTCCTATTCCCCATACCGCTCCTAGTATTTTATTAGTTTTCTTTACTAGCTCTCTCACGTGTGCTGTTTCAGTATTTCTGTCATTAAACACGTACCCTAAGTATTTAAATTCTTTTACTTCTTTAATTTTCTCCTTCCCCCATCTCCACTCAATTACTCTTCTCCTGCCACCCCCTTTTCTAAACACCATCATCATGGACTTCTCCCCATTCACGGTCAGATTTTTCCTCCTCATATATTTCTCCATGTTTCTTATCATTTCTTTCATCCCTCTCTCGTCTCTCGCTGGCACCACCAAATCGTCCGCGTAGGCTAGGGACCACACTTTTTCTTTGCCCACCACAACCCCACCCGTCTGCGCCTTGCTGAGCATCTCCTCTATAACTCCAATAAATGCTGCAAACAGGTTGGGGCTTAGTGGGCAGCCTTGTCTCACTCCCTTGTGCCAATTGAAACCTTCGTTCACCCTTTCACCGACTCTCACTCTACTTATTGTTTCTTCATAAATCTCTTCTAATTTTGATATCAGGTGCTCCTTTATCCTTTTCTTTCTCAGGCATTCCCACAGTGCCTCTCTTGCCACATTATCAAAGGCCGCCTTCAGGTCCACAAATAATGCATACATCTGCCACCCCTCTTTTTTATCTCATTCCCTACTATGTGATTCAAGATGTATACATTATCCGTGGTCCCTCTCCCTTTCCAAAATCCCGCCTGTCCATCTGGTATCACACCCCGCTCCTTCAATTCCTTCGTCAATCTCTCTTCCACAATCATTTCATATATCTTATATCCCGAGTTGAGCATGGCGATCTCCCTATAATTACTTGCTGTTTCCCTATCTCCTTTCTTATATATGGGGCATATTATCCCCTCTTTCCACTCCTGTGGGAAGCCCTCTCCCTTCCACACACCATTTATAATCTCTAACAGCCTGTCAGCTTCCCTTTCAGTTCCATATATCCACGATTCATTATGTATACCGTCCCTCCCCGGTGCCTTTTTCTTTTTCAGTTTAAACAGTTGTTGTTCTAATTCTTCTCTTGTTATCTCATCTATTTCTCCCACCCTGTGTTGACTCTTTTTCTTTTCTTGTCTGATTTCATCAGCAGCTCACTGAAGTACTTTCTCCATTCCTCCATAGTAATTCTATTACTCACTCTTACCACTTTTTTCTTTCTCTTCTTATTTATGTATTTCCATACCTCTTCTTCCGTCTTTATGCCTGTCATCTTTTGTTCTTCTTCCATCCATTTCTTTTGCTTCTTCTCTTTGCATACTAATTTGTACCTCTTGCGTGCTCTCTTGTACTCTTCATTACTTGCTTTTCCTCTTTTCCAATTTCTTAATTTGTTTCTTACTGCTTGCTTACCTTCCCTGCATTCTTTATCCCATCACTCCTTTTTCCAAGACCCCACCTTCACTCTTGTCTCTATCACTTTTTTTTTATGCATTTTTTACGTGCTCACTCAGTTCTTTCACTTTTTCGTTTATCCCTTCTTCTTCGTATCTAGCCTCCCTAAGTCTTGTTCTATACTTTTCTATTCCTTCTTCCGTTAAGATATTCTTCACAATTTTTCTTCTAACATCCTTCTCACTTCTTCTATCTCTCTCTCTTCCTTTTGTCTTCACTTCCAATGGCATATGATCCGACTCTACTCTTTCTCCCACCTTGAATTCTTGTATTTCATCCCATGCTTCTTCATTCACCATTACATAGTCAATAACTGTCTCCCCTCTTGGTCCGATATATGTGTTCTCCCCTTTCTCATCTCCTGTGCCGTTTCCATTAAGTATGTCCCACCCTCTATCTTCTACTAGACTAATCAGTAGTCTCCCTTCGGCGTTTTCTGTTGCATCTTTTGTTGGTCTTCTTTCTATTGTTGTTTGTTCTTCTCCTATCCGTATTCTTTTCTTCACTCCCATTATTTTCCTCCCGTTAGCTCTCCCTTTCCTGTTTACCCTCTCTGCAAATTGACACTTCCACTTGAACTCTTTCGGCATTGTTTTTTCCAATTTTTCCCACCCACGTTTCTACCAATCCCACTACATCAAATTTTCCCATATTTTCCCGCCTATCCATATCTTTTTATAACCTACTTTCACCCACCGTCCTTTTTGTCGCTCTTCTTTGGCTAACGCTCTTAATTCCTCCTGTATGTCTCTTTCCTTCTTCGTCAGATCGTCTTCTATGTATACTCTCTTTTCCCTTTTTTCTCTTAGTTTCCTTTTATTTTCCATAACTTTCCGCTTGTCACCCCAGGTCCCAAGTTCCGCCACCAACATTTTTCCTCCACTTACTTTATACATCTCTTTCACCGTCACTTCTGCCTCTAATTCTGCCTTTATCCATTCTTCTAGATTCTTCTCGTTCTCACAATTCCCTTCGTCCAGTCCCGTTACTACAATGTTCTTTTTTCTCATTATTTTTTTCCTTCTCATCCATTTTCTCCTCCTGTCTTTTCATTTTTTCATTTAGTTCCATCTTTTCTCTTTCCCATTTTTCTTCCTTTTCACGCATCATATTTTTCAACTGTTCCATTTCCCGGCTCATCTTCCAATTCTCTTCCTTTATCTTCGCTATATCTTTCATAATTTTTTTCAGCATCTTCATTTCCTCACCCATTTCCTTTTTAGCCGGTTATCTTTCCAGTTTCTTACTTTTCAGAAAGGGGTTAAATAATCTTTCTTCTGACTCTCTTCCCTCTTCTCTTTTCCTTTTATAATCCTCGTCTCGGTCGCTTTCACCCTCACTTTTTTTCATTTCTTCCTTTTTTTTTCTTTTTTTCCTTATCGCGCGCCGCAAAACACGCGTTACAATAAAAACGCTCAATCCGCAAAACCCGCTTCACAAAACACGTCCGCTCCGCTCAACCGCTCGAATTGGAATCATATAAAAAAGCACTTGCGGAGGCCAGTAAGAAAAGAAACAACTAAAAATAACACAGATACTCCAAACAAACATGAACAGGTGCTGCGTTTACGACATTTGTGCGGATTTTTCCTTGGCACTGAAACGTTACAAGCCCTCTTCAGATTTACAATTAGCGCTTCGCTATGTCATTTCTTCTGTTATTAATGTCGTCCGTCAGTTGTTTATTGAATTTTTCCTCATCTATTTTCTTGATGTTCCATCTCTTAGCCTGATTTGTTTTATTGGTCGCCTTGCTCTCCAGGCAGTATGTAATGTATTTGTGATCACTAAGGGTTTAGTGCTCGAGAACTTTCCAGTTGGTGATTTCGCTCGATGTGTTATGCGTAGAGAAGGTGAATATCTATTATAGAGCCCGTTTTTCCTCTTTCAAAAGTGTTTTTTGGCCTATGTTTTGAACATACATGTCTGTCTCGGCTGTCCAATCGGTTACTATATTTCCTCTAAGATCTGTTTTGTGGGATCCCCAGTAAGGGGCTTTGGGCGGCAAGGCACGCTGTTAGTTGCACGGGTGTGTTATTTGGCAAAAACCATTCCGGATTGCTTACGATGTTTTCATTTAGGACCAAGAAATCTACCTTTAATTCTAATGTCGCGGCATTTAGCAGATCGTGGGCAGCGAAGCACCTGTTCATGTTTGTTTGGAGTATCTGGGTTATTTTTAGTTGTTTCTTTTCTTACTGGCCTCCGACAGTGCTTTTTTATATGATTCCAATTCGAGCGGTTGAGCGGAGCGGACGTGTTTTGTGAAGCGGGTTTTGCGGATTGAGCGTTTTTATTGTAACGCGTGTTTTACGGCGCGCGATAAGGAAAAAAAAGAAAAAAAAGGAATAAATGAAAAAAGTGAGGGTGAAAGCGACCGAGACGAGGATTATAAAAGGAAAAGAGAAGAGGGAAGAGAGTCAGAAGAAAGATTATTTAACCCCTTTCTGAAAAGTAAGAAACTGGAAAGATAACCGGCTAAAAAGGAAATGAGTGAGGAAATGAAGATGCTGAAAAAAATTATGAAAGATATAGGAGAGATAAAGGAAGAGAATTGGAAGATGAGCCGGGAAATGGAACAGTTGAAAAATATGATGCGTGAAAAGGAAGAAAAATGGGAAAGAGAAAAGATGGAACTAAATGAAAAAATGAAAAGACTGGAGGAGAAAATGGATGAGAAGGAAAAAAATAATGAGAAAAAAGAACATTGTAGTAACGGGACTGGACGAAGGGAATTGTGAGAACGAGAAGAATCTAGAAGAATGGATAAAGGCAGAATTAGAGGTAGAAGTAACGGTGAAAGAGATGTATAAAGTAAGTGGAGGAAAAATGTTGGTGGCGGAACTTGGGACCTGGGGTGACAAGCGGAAAGTTATGGAAAATAAAAGAAAACTAAGAGAAAAAAGGGAAAAGAGAGTATACATAGAAGACGATCTGACGAAGAAGGAAAGAGACATACAGGAGGAATTAAGAGCGTTAGCCAAAGAAGAGCGACAAAAACGACGGTGGGTGAAAGTAGGTTATAAAAAGATATGGATAGGCGGGAAAATATGGGAAAATGTTATGTAGTGGGATTGGTAGAAACGTGGGTGGAAGAGAAGGGGTGGGAAAAATTGGAAAAAACAATGCCGAAAGAGTTTAAGTGGAAGTGTCAATTTGCAGAGAGGGTAAGCAGGAAAGGGAGAGCTAAAGGGAGGAAAATAATGGGAGTGAAGAAAAGAATACGGATAGGAGAAGAACAAACAACAATAGAAAGAAGACCAACAAAAGATGCAACAGAAAACGCCGAAGGGAGACTACTGATTAGTCTAGTA
Organism: Phosphuga atrata; assembly: GCA_944588485.1. Taxonomy (NCBI): domain Eukaryota; kingdom Metazoa; phylum Arthropoda; class Insecta; order Coleoptera; family Silphidae; genus Phosphuga; species Phosphuga atrata. The sequence goes on along the minus strand of OX155896.1, from coordinate 21,067,059 downwards.
GAAGAAAGAGGGTGGGACATACTTAATGCAAACAGCACAGGAGATGAGAAAGGGGAGTACACATATATCGGACCAAGAGGGGAGACAGTTATGGAATATGTAATGGTGAATGAAGAAGCATTGGATGAAATACAAGAATTCAAGGTGGGAGAAAGAGTAGAGTCGGATCATATGCCATTGGAAGTGAAGACAAAAGGAAGAGAGAAAGATAGAAGAAGTGAGAAGGATGTTAGAACAAAAATTGTGAAGAATATCTGAACGGAAGAAGGAATAGAAAAGTATAGAACAAGACTTAGGGAGGCTAGATACGAAGAGGAAGGGATAAACGAAAAAGTGAAAGAACTGAGCGAGCACGTAAAAAATGCAACAGAAAAAAAAGTGGTAGAGACTAGAGTGAAGGTGGGGTCTTGGAAAAACGAGTGGTGGGATAAAGAATGCAGGGAAGGGAAGCAAGAAGTAAGAAAGAAATCAAGAAATTGGAAAAGAGGAAAAGCAAGTAATGAAGAGTACAAGAGAGCACGCAAGAGGTACAAATTAGTATGCAAAGAGAAGAAGCAAAAGAAATGGATGGAAGAAGAACAAAAGATGAAAGGCATAAAGACGGAAGAAGAGGTATGGAAATACATAAATAGGAAGAGAAAGAAAAAAGTAGAAAGAGTGAGTAATAGAATTACTATGGAGGAATGGAGAAAGTACTTCAGTGAGCTGCTGATGAAATCAGACAAGAAAAGAAAAAGAGTCAACACAGGGTGGGAGAAATAGATGAGATAACAAGAGAAGAATTAGAACAACAACTGTGTAAACTGAAAAAGAAAAAGGCACCGGGGAAGGACGGTATACAGAATGAATCGTGGATATATGGAACTGAAAGGGAAGCTGACAGGCTGTTAGAGATTATAAATGGTGTGTGGAAGGGAGAGGGCTTCCCACAGGAGTGGAAAGAGGGGATAATATGTCCCATATATAAGAAAGGAGAAAGGCAAACAGCAAGTAATTATAGGGAGATCACCATGCTCAACTCGGGATATAAGATATATGAAATGATTGTGGAAGAGAGATTGACGAAGGAATTGAAGGAGCGGGGTGTGATACCAGATGGACAGGCGGGATTTTGGAAAGGGAGAGGGACCACGGATAATGTATACATCTTGAATCACATAGTAGGGAATGAGATAAAAAAGAGGGGTGGCAAGATGTATTCATTATTTGTGGACCTGAAGGCGGCCTTTGATAATGTGGCAAGAGAGGCACTGTGGGAATGCCTGAGAAAGAAAAGGATAAAGGAGCACCTGATATCAAAATTAGAAGAGATTTATGAAGAAACAATAAGTAGAGTGAGAGTCGATGAAAGGGTGAACGAAGGTTTCAATTGGCACAAGGGAGTGAGACAAGGCTGCCCACTAAGCCCCAGCCTGTTTGCAGCATTTATTGGAGATATAGAGGAGATGCTCAGCAAGGCGCAGACGGGTGGGGTTGTGGTGGGCAAAGAAAAAGTGTGGTCGATTTGGTGGTGCCAGCGAGAGACGAGAGAGGGATGAAAGAAATGATAAGAAACATGGAGAAATATATGAGGAGATTTTAGAGATGAAATTAGAAATTATAAACAGTTGTATTTGATTATTCGTAAACTGCGTATGAAAATTGAAACATCCAATGCCATTTCCATGTCAGACATGAGAACGGTAAAAACGAGATAGTATTTGGAAAGTGGTTTATCACAAATGTTCGCGTATATATATATATATATATATATATATATATATATATATATATATATATATATATATATACATATATATATATATATATATATATATATATATATATATATATATATATATATATATATATGTATATATATATATATATACATATATATATATATATATATATATATATATATATATATATTTGTATAACTTTGCCGATGATATGAACAATTTGCCAAAGAAACCTTTCATGGTTACTTAACATCCGAAACTGGTTTGGCATGGGCGTGGGAGATTTATTCCATACGGTCGGAGATAGGAAGCATTATGGTGAAGTGGTCGACAGCCTTCAGAAATGAAAACGCACAACAAGAAGAAGAAAAATCAACAAGATAATTAATATATCTATATAGAAAATACTAGATGAGAGGATAAATTAATACAAAATCAATATATAACTTATTTCTTATGGATTAATCGAAGGCATGCTATGGTTCACAAGATTTTAGAGATGAAATTAGAAAATAGAAACAGTTGTATTTGATTATTCGTAAACTGCGTATGAAAATTGAAACATCCAATGGCATCTCCATGTCAGACATGAGAACGGTAAAAACGAGATAGTATTTGGAAAGTGGTTTTTCACAAATGTTCGCGTGATCGAATTTAAAGCGGTTATTTCAGGGTTGCCATTATACTAGCCTCTCGGTACAGAAATATTTGAGATTTTTTACTTTTTCGTGTACTGAGAAATTCAAGAGTTTGTGCTTAAATAAATGTAAATACATTTGCACACGTTAATCAATTAGGGTGATGTTTTTAAGACCATGTTCATAAGACTCTATATTAGAAATACAACCAGTCAAGGAATATGGAAAATGAGAGTGACTTTATATGAGAATGTCTCAATTGTTCAGATTTAAAGCTTGGTAGATTTTTTTAAAATAAAGGAACACATGTCTTAAGAATTCAACTCAGATATTTTAGTTAGGGGAGATAAAAAACTGAGTTATTATTTGTATTCAGATACGTGGATTTCAAAAAAAACGAACGTGTTGGGAATGTAAAAAAAATGAATATCCCTTATGAATTAAGTTTACTTTTTCACTTCATTGCTTCTAACGTCCACGTCCAAAACCACTAACAGTTCTCAAGATGCATCATTGTCACGCATACAATAATACTCTGTTTTACAAATCTAGTTGTTAACTCATCTCAATATAGAGCATTGGTTATAGAGAAGACTTTGAGGCAACTTATATCTCAAGACGTCGAAACAACCCGTGCCCATACACATAGACAAATTAAAGGTAGAAAAATCAATTACAGGGTCCGACAGTGAAACGGAGATTACATAAGATTTCGTAAATAATTTTATTGTGAAAGACTTATTTTTTATGTGGTTTGGGACGGTTTTTTTTCCGCCCTTGTTTTTATATGCACTGCATATTCTTATAGCCGCTTTCCTTTGGGCGCTTGCAAGAACTTGTTTTTTTTTGTCAGAAGCAGTGTGTTAGCCCACACAGGAGCTCCGTATAGCATAGCTGAGTGGGCTATCGAGCTGAGCAGTTTTCTTCTGCTGCTCTTTAGTCCTCCGACGTTAGGCATCATTATTTCCAGTGGGGCTACTGTTTTTAGTCCTTTTTCGCAGCTCTCGTAATATGTGCCTCAAACTTTGTTTGCCTATCGATTATTATGTCTAGGTACTTTACCCATTCCTTGGGTTTGATTACTAGATTTTGTATTTTGAAGCATATTAGTAGCACTTTTCTTCTTCCAGTCAAGAGAACGCCTTCTGATTTTTCCGGTTCCAGTTGCAGGTCCTTGCTGGCCATCCGTTTGTTTATGCGGTTTTTGCCTGCGTTTGCTTTTTCCATTAATGCCTGTTCAGATTTTGCTGTAACGACAAGCGCCAGATCGTCACCCCGTCATAGACGATGTTCCAGAGTGTGGGTCCTAGTACAGATCCTTGTGGGACATCACTGTTAACACTATGCTCTCTAGAATCTCCATTTGTAACATAGATGATTTTGCGGTCAGAGATAACTTCTTATAATCCGTGAGAGATAGGGTAGCATATCTTTTTTTGTCATTTCATCCATAATGTGTTGCCAAGTTGCAGAATTGAATGCATTTCGAACGTCCAGCGCTATAAGAACACTCATTCAGCGAGTTCGTCGTGTATCGTTTCTTGCCTGTGCTGCTATATCAATAACTGCCTGTACGGCGTCACAAGTTGTTCTACTTTCTCTGAACCCTAATTGCCGTTCAGAGAGTTCCACATATCATCGGCAAAGTTATACAAATATATATATATATATATATATATATATATATATATATATATATATATATATATATATATATATATATATATATATATATCGGCCATTGATTTTTATGCCCATTTGTACGTCTTCTAGGGCGTTCTTGAAAACTTTCTCTGAGTAAGCATTAAAGAGCATGAGGACAAGATTCAACCTTGGCGGACTCCTCAATTTATATCTACTTCATTTGTTTGTTCTCCTTCAATTTTTAGTATGGTTTTTTGGTTCCAATATAGGTTCTGGATGATGCGGATGTATTTGCCATCCAATCCCAATTTTTTTCAGGTCTTCGATTAGTACTACGTGCCGAACCTTATCATGCTTTTTAGTAGTCAATAAAACATATATAGACCTCTATTTGGTGGTCTATGTATTTTTTGTAAGGACTTGTAGTGCGAATAGTGCTTTGCGTGATCGCTGCCCCTTTACGTAATTCATATAACATTTCACATTTATGAAAAATCGATGTGCGAAAAATATTTCAGAGTTATTTTTAGGATTTGTCTAGAATGTTCCGTCTTGTATATTGTAGCATAAGCTCGGTGGTTGATATCCTGTCAGATTTTCTCTGAATGTTCTGAAAAATTTCGTGTGTTGTTTTTGTTGAAGTCCTCTTCTATCTCCTTCAAACTGTTGTTTTCGTAACCTCTTTTTTCTCTGCGGATTATTTTGTAGGAGGCCTTCTGTATCTTGTTGAATTCTTCCCATTTTTTCTGGTATTCTGTGCCTGTTTGAAAATTTGAAAAGTTTGTTTTTGAAAATGTTTTCCAGGCTTGTCTTCTGTCTTCTATAGCTCTGTCGCATGCCACATTTGACCATTTGTGTTTCCTTTTTCTCGGTGGTTGCTCCAATTTTAACAATTCATTCTTCACATTGTGCTAATAAGCACAAACAATACTTGGACACACTACTCAACTGTGAAAAACCGACGCAGAAACTACAGTTCGAAAAGCCAGAACCTAACCAGGGTTCCAAACCCCCAACACACGAAGAAATCGTGAACATAATTAAATCACTAAAAAATAACAGAGCACCTGGAGAAGATGAACTGAATTCGGAAATCTGGAAGCTAGACCACGAAAACATTACACCCAAAATACACAGAATCGTCGAAAACATCTGGGAAATAATAAAAACACGAGAAGAATGGAAATTAGCTCTAATACATCCCCTCCACAAGAAAGGATACAAAACGGACCCTAATAACTACAGAAGAATTTCACAACTACCTGTGATTCTGTCCAAAACCCTGTTAAATCGGCTAGAACCTCAGATAGATCCACAGATAGGAGAATACAATGAAGGGTTAAGGAAGCGAAGATCATGCAGTGAACAGATATGGTGCTTGAAAACAATATTAGCAACGAGAAAGGCCAGAAACACCACAATAACATTCGTCGACTTCAAGAAGGCCTACGACTCCATAAATAAAGAGACAATCTTCAACAAATTAGAAAAAATGAAGGTGGACAACAAGACCAGAAATGTAATCTAGGAAAGATTAACAAATACAACCTCCAAAGTGAAGTTCATAGGAGAGGTCTTGGAACCATTTGAAATCTAGACAGGAGTGAGACATGGACAAGGCCTCTCACTCATTCTATTTAAGTCGGTTTTAGAGAAAATAATCAGGATATGATAAAAAGAAGTATGTGGGGTAAAGATGGGGAGACACAAGGATAGAACCGTCAACATAGAATGTTTGGAATTCGCTGATGATATAGCCATCACAACACATAATAGAAAAGAAGCCAAAGGAGCTGTAGACACTACACGAAATCTCAGCCAAAGCAGGGCTACAAATCTCATACGAAAAAACACAGTAAGTGGACACAAAATCCACAGACGGACACCCACTGATAACTAAGTATGGAAAGACAACACAAGTAGAACATTTCAAATACCTGGGAGAGATTATACAGAAAACAGGACAGAACTCAAAATCCAATGAAGAAAGGATCACAAAACTACAAAAAGCATACAGACCTACATGGAACTACTACAACTAAAGGAGTATCTTTATCAATTCCAAATTAAAACACTACAATACAATAGTTTTACCAGAGGACTTGTACGCTTTAGAAACAACGGCAATCAAGGGACGATCGAAAATCAAGGAGATAGAAAAACAAGAGAGGAACTTACTAAGAAAGATCTACGGGCCGGTTCAGAAAGAGGGGATCTGGATAAGGAAATGAACAAAATATTTGTACGAACAGACAGTGACGATTACAAACAACAACAGGAAAAGAAGTGCAATGTTCTATGGACACATACATAGGGTGAATGAAAACAGACTGATCAAGAAGATTTTTAACACAGTGACGACTAATACAGTGAAAACTAATTGGGCCTCCACAGAAGATATGACAGTGAGAATTCGGCCCAAAGATTTGGATGGAAAACTGGACACTGAACTACATGATCGATACTTTTTGTATGTATCTTATGTTATCTTATATCTATTTGATACAATAAAATAATACATTACATTTATTATTATCGTATGTGTCTATTTTATCGTATTAGCTAAAATATACTGTTTACTTAGAGCAAGAAATGCGTTGTGGTAGATAACTCCTCGTTAACATATTAATAGCCAAACAAGGCAGGTGAGGGAAGATATCAAGTAAAATATATGAAGTTAAATTATGTATTTACTTTGCATATCTCAAAAATGAACTTTACATATATCAAGGTATATATTATATTTGTATTAATATTCATAGGAAAATATTTGTTAATATAATATGTTGACCGATGTGTAACTGGTAAACACTTCTAGCATTCAAGGCCATTATTTTAGAAGGCTATAACATGCTGATTGATCTGACATCAAAACCTACGTATACAAAATAATACAAATTTTACTTAAATTATTAATTAACATTTCTGTTTGCAAAAGATTTTCTTAACGAGAAGCCTTTGAAATATCTGCTGCAATTGATTCGTACTCTAAAAGCTGGAACAGATCATTATAGGAAGATGACTAAGTACACATTACTAAACCGTATATCCAATGTACCAATAATTTTTTAAATCAATAAAAACATTCAATCCAAGAACGCGATTCCTAAGATTGTAAAGAAAAGCAGAATGGTAATAATTATTATAAAATCAAAAGGAATATTTTTCTTTTTTAAATTTTTCTAATAAAATTCATTGTTGATTATTGTCACTGTGAAGAAATTCTGTTAATTATGAAAATGATCCAACTTATTTCAAGCTTAAAAAAATATCACAATCCATATAATATATACACAAAATTTCACAGCCATTAATTAATTTTACTTTAGAAGATAAAATATTTTCACATTATTTTATTATATATAATTATTTTTTATTTTTTTCAATCTCAAAGCGTTTAAGAACAAACAAGATTTAGAACAATTGCTTGTAATCAAATATTTATTAACAAAATCTCTTGAACTGTTTAAGCCTGACATGGCCAATTTACGGCCCGCGGGCCGGTTACAGCGCATGTGCCTGCCCAGCGCATGTAAATTGTGCTCACAAAAAGATTGACCATGGATGCTCGGTTTAAATGGTAACAACATTTTCTAAATCACTTTATTCTCGTACTTTATTTACTATCTCCCTAGGTTATTATATTATAATGCTCGGTTTAAATGGTAACAACATTTTCTAAATCACTTTATTCTCTTACTTTATTTACTATCTACCTAGGTTATTATAATATTTTATACTATACAAATTTTATTTCCTACAGTAAAAAATGCTAATAATTTAATCGAAATTTATATATAACATTTAAATATGCTAAAACTTTAGTAAACATGTTTTTGGATTATTAATACACTAATATTATATTATTGTATTATAAACTATTTAATTACCTCAACTTTTGTTCAATAAAACATTCTAATATTTGTTCAACCAATTCTTTTTTTTTTTCTAAAATTTAAATATTTCATAATACAGGGTGTGTCAGAACTCTAAGGACTCTAACAAACTCTTCAGGGCTGTTTCTATGTTCCAAAATAAGCATGAAACTCTTAATGCATATAGGGTCAAGAACCCTTTACCAACGCTTTGCAAAAAAGTATTACCAGTAACACATGCAATAAAGTGAAATTCTTCTTCTTAGGGTGCCATACTAGTGTTCTAGCGTAAGGCAACCTCTCGCGCATACTTGTGGAACGCATCGTCACACTCATATGCGGGACCTTCAGTTTATCGCCGGTTCCGAACGGCACTATTTGAGAGGTTCTCTTGGCAGAATTACTCGTGGTAGTTTGCCATTGCTTTCCACGAGGTGGCCAAAGCATAGTTCCATGAAAAATTTCACGGTTTGTCCGGGGATCGAACCCGGGATCTCGGTGTAGCGAGCGGATGCGTTCACCACTACACCACTGTGACCACCAAAGTGGAATTAATTAATAAAATTTACTGGCATGAAAAAGAACTATGTACAGTTTACAAGAATTATTAGAAATTTCGCCACCGTGTTCAATGCATAGTCGACAATGACTACAATGAAGAACGTCGAACGCGTCCAAAAACGGCGGGCATGTTTCTAACTATTCGGCACGCTTCAGTTACACCTGTTAGTAGCCCCTCAAGTACTCTGACTAGAGTTTCGTATACCAGGGTTATCAGCTGACCCAAAAAAAAATCCAGGTAGCTGATTCAGATCTGGGGAGCGGGCCGGTGAAGGTATCAGACTGCTCCTGCCTATCCATTTATCTGGAAACCGCGCATCGAGATATGCACGGACCTGGCGACTAAAATGTGCTGGTGCACAGTCATGCATAAACCGGGATCCATTGAGGAACTCATTTTTTAGAAAATTTGTGTAAGCCGCGTTAAACGATCCGGCAACACAAATGGACCTATCAAATGGTTGCCAACAATCCCACACCAAACATTAATTGAAAATCTGTGTTGATAATCTCTACCATTGAGGCCACAACCAAAATTGCGTGGGGATTTTATTCAGCCTACAAGTGCATGTTGTGGCTATCGAACATCCCTTCCCTTGCAAACGCAGCCTTATCGGTATAAAGTATCAACTCGAGAAACCGTACATTCTGTTGTATGTTGTTCAAGAACCACGTACAAACCTGTCGATGAATTGCTGCAAAAGTTGTATGATGAGGCTGCTGCCTATTCGGAAATGAATATGAATGAATATTCGCTAAATGAATATCTGCTAGTTCTTCGAAGGAATACATTTTTAAAACACTATTGGGTAGATTTATGAGCACAACACACAGTTTTCAATAAACTTAAAGTGGAAATATGATGTTCGTAAATTAACATTAAATAATAGGAAATTGATATTTTTGGGGTTTTATCGCAATGTTTATTTTTTTGTACAAATTAATCGCTTCAAATTATATTTTGTGTATTATTATATTGTCGGTTTTTCCTTACAATTGCAAAAATAAAACCAGATAAAGCATTTAATTGTTTAAATACCTGCAGAAAGCCTGGTAAAAAATCTGCTAAAGGTATTATAAATCTTCGAAACATGCGAGAAAAAGTTTAGGAACAAGGATCTAAAAATACTTGTAGTACATGAATACAAATATATGTTATAAATTTTCTTTATGAAATGCTTTATTTTATTTATCATGCTTTCATTTTTATAAACAATCCATTAATCCGGACATTCCAATAATCCGGCACCCTCTAATTTTTAATAGTGCCTGATTAGTGAGAATCTAGTAGTACATATATAATATATAGTAGAGTCACCCTATTGTAAGTGGGACAACAAAACAGATTGCTGAATATCTGAACCTAAAAAATCCCGAAAAATATACTGGACAAGGCTTGAGACGATCTTCACTTAAGCTTAAGACGTCTATGTTAGTCGAAGGCGGAGGGAATTTGCTTACTCTGAAAAGACATGGAGGTTGCCGTTCCTCGACGGTAGCCGAGTGCTATATCGAAGAATCCGTAAACAGAATAATTGAAATTTCTCATAAATTGTTCAATGATTCAAGAGTAGAAAACACAACGTCAACACCAGAAAACTTGTAAATGGGAAATACTAAAATAAATACTAAAAAAAAAATATTTTCTGGGAAATACCAAGAATACTAATTTCGACCTTCGACCTTATCAACTACAATTCTGCAAAATGAAGTGGCTGATAAAGGATTTCTTATTTACAATAACACAAATTGTATAAATAAACATTTCATTTCTCAAACATAATATTACCATAAATATGTCATACAAAAAATTATAGATATGTAGAAACATTATAGATATGTAGGTATTTATTCAAAAATGGTTTATGTCAAAAATAAATCATTTTCAATAAATCATGTTTATAAATATGTGTAGATAATTTTTTTTTACCTTGTTTTTGTTTTGTCTTCAGGGAAGTATAGGGAAACATATCGTTCATTACACGTCCATAAATGCATGGATGCTTGCATGACTTCTAGGAAAAGCCTATTTTTTCAACTCCTAATGAAATATACAAATTTAAACTTTTTAAAAAAATGCTTGACAGTAATTAACATTTATTAGATACTCCTCTATCCCGACCCCGTCTTTTCAGAAAAGTATTAATTTGATGACAATTATCTTAATATATAAATATCCAAATTTGCTATTTTCGGGAAGAATGCACAGCCACGAGGCTTAAATAAAATGTAAACAAATATATTAAGATCTATAGACGGTTGCTAAGCTTATTACTCATTAATATTCGTTATTTTTATTACTCATGCGTGCGAAGTACTTCCTGACGCACGGTTTTTAATACGAGAAATGCCACTTCGCATTGTCTTTCCACATAACCTGGGAAATGCACGCAAATATCCAACATCGCTAGGTTACATTAAAAAAAAACAAATAAATAAAAATAAAATGAACACAATCAAGACCTCGTTATTTAAAAAGTATCACAAAATTTTTTCATTACAAAATAATAACATTTCAAGGAAACGTTTTAAAATGAGTGTAAATTCTATGGTGCTACCGGAGACTGAGGAGAGTTCTTATGACGAATCTACACCACCGTAGACAATTGAAAAAACAAATTCTTCATTTTTGTTTCCATTTTTTTTATGGCCCCTGGATCTCAAACTTGTAAGATACATCCCCTCGCATGAGTAAAAAAAAAATTGTTTGTAACACGGGCGGTATTGTCAGTTGCCTTCTCGAGCGAAAATTGCCCAATTTCGCTCACGCGACCGGCCCTGTACAGTCGGGCAGCACCGGCCCTGTACAGTCATATTTTTAGCGATTTTTGTAGTTGAGTTTTCCCTGCATGATGATCTAGGGTATGTTTATTAACGGGTACATGTAAGGAGGGAGATTGATCATCTTCGAACGAGCCTTTTCGTATAATCACGATCGAACTTCGCCCGCCTTCGGCGGGCTCGTTTGATCGTTCAATTATACTACACGCCTCGTTTTCGATGATAATGTGTAGACTTTTAGCGTATAGGAAAACTCGATCATTAATCATGTTACATGACTGGAAACCATAAAGAAAAGAGTTACCGTGCCTTAGATAATACAGATTTTGCGAACCAGCAGTACGTCTGGTTGTATCTACATCCACTTCCAAAACCAGCCACTGATACAGCAGCATATTTCGTACTATGTGCTGTGAAGTGATTTGTATCAATGCCTGCTTTAGACAGCAATAGTTTTTCCCAGTGACCAATCGTTTCAGAAGTTACGGTCTTGTATGGCTTGATGTTTGATATGAGTAATTTGTTGTTTTGCTCATTTGTTAGGTCTTTTGTCTTATTCAAGTAGTGAATTACAGCTGTAGCGATACAGCCCAGGTTTTTCTTTATAAAAAAGGTAGTATAAGCTCTGGCTTATTTCTTCCTGGCTTGGACATTTTTTACAGGTCTGGTATTTTTATTGTAATTTTCTATTTGTCCATCGATACGTTTTATATATTAATTAGTGCGATTTTTTGCTGTGCTGTAGATATAATAACACATAAAATTTATTCATCCAATATTCGGTTAGAAGTATACAAAACTCAACATACAATAAATGGATGAAGTTCTACAATAAATAGCTGGATAAAGACAAAAATAAATTAATCAATCCAAAATTCGGTTACTTCGTACAAAATAAATTACTTCATCCAAAAAAAGGTTAATTCATCCAAAATAAAATGTAATCATCCAATAATTGATTTTTTCTTACAAACTATGATTTTTCCTTACAAAAATCGATTGAATCGTTCAACATATTCGAAATTCACCCAAAAAGGTTTTTTATTTTACTTAATAAGTGCAAAATGTAAATTTACGAGTGTATTTAATAATCTTCACACTTTTATTATATGCATAAAAATACTGAAAGGAAAAAACTGTTCACCTTATTGATGAGTGGATTAGCTCGGAAATAAATTGTATTATTCTATCTGCTTATCTATAGTATATATAGCGCTTCTTATATATAGTGCATCTATCATGTTCTTCTTCTTCTTGTTTCCAATAGCTCTACTTTGGACCACGCTTGTTCAACTATTGGGCTTTGATCTTTGCCCCGTATTGTCGCATCTTCTGTCGGTGTAGCTTTTTTCCCTCTTGTTTCCAGAGGGTACCTTTCCTTCGGGTTTTTTTCTGAAATCCACGGACTTCATTCAGTGTTTTTCCTGAAATCCACGGACTTCCTTCAGGATGCATCTCACAGAAGACTGTCTGTTTTGGAGATCTGTTATTCCCACTTCTTTAATATCCTTCTCGGTTTCTGTCAACCAAGTGGTACGAACCTTCTTGTTTTACCAGAATGTGAACAGACTGTTGGTTAGTCGGTTTGCAGTCAATCTTGCAACGTGGCCATAGAAAGCTACCCTTCTTTTCCTTGCACAGTCAGAGAGTCTCTCAATATGTTCGTAGAGCTCAGAGTTATGTCGTCTTCGGAATTCCCCATCTTCCTTTACCGGGAATGCCTAGGATCTACCTGATGATTCTCCTCTCTCTGATTTCCAATTTCTCTACCAGACCTTTTCAGTTCAAGGAAAGACACTCCGTGGCATACAGTGCTTCTGGTCGTAAGACTGATGTGTTTGCGCTCTCTCTCTTTCGTTACACGCCGCGTTAGTTAGCAATAAAATTTGAAGGAATCAAGTCCTTGTTGTAAAATTCGTTTATTGTGAAGATATAATTGTATTTTGTATAAAAAAATTGTTTGTAACGAGCAATCAAATTTTGTATGGATCAACCTTTTTCGTACAGTTAAACCTTTTTTTGAATGTGAATTGATTTTATTTTGTACAAATCTATCAATTATTGTACTAAACCATTATTATTTGTAAGATTCAATCGATCATTGGGCGCTTATATTTTATTTTGGACGAAGTAACCTTTTTTTGGATGAAGTAATCGTTTTTTGTATGAATAAACCGAATTTTGTATTTTTCAAGATATTATTTGTAAAAAGCCATCTATTTATTGTACGCAAAAAATCCAAGCTTTTTATTTTGGACGAAGTAACCTTTTTTTGGATGAAGTAATCTCTTTTTGTATGAATAAACGGAATTTTGTATTTTTGCAACTATTTTTTGTAAAAAAACATCTATTTATTGTACGCAAAAAATCCAAGCCATAAAATAAGCATCGTTGATACTTTTTCTGCTGCACCATTTAGCTGCTTTTAGCTACTTTTAGCTGCTTTAATCAGTCCTTCAAAACTGGTGTCCTCTGTACTTGTATATTTAAACCTTGTAGTCGTTCCTCAAACATTCCCCTGAAGAATCGGGACAGCAGTTTATCCTTACCGAGACCTTGAGTATAGATAAGTGATATAGCTGATCTGTTGCAGTTCAAAGTCCCATAGCTTACTCCGTTTTCGAACGGAACTAACTAAACGTCTAACTTTCCGTTATAAAACGTATTATAGTATATTTACTGTAATTGCGTTAAATATTGGAATATTTTTTGATGTAGAAAATTTCCGCCATAGCTTTAAGGTACCTTGGTATTGTTTGAGTGTTGATGGTGTTATGGCCTTGATCATGATTTCTGTAGATGCTTCATTTATTCCTTTACTTAGGTACGCTTTGCGGACAAGTTCCCTGCCACCAATGAAGGTTAGTGTGCCAGCGGATGTACTTCTTGCTTGGAAGGAGACAATAATAAATTTTTTTTGAGGTTTTAAAAACTTAACGCTTTTCAGTAAGTAGTGTTTTATAAAGCTGGTTCCAGGGCTGGGTTGACCACAATGGTACCACGACTTATCCCTCAGCTTTATCGGTTATTATTTTTCGCGAGTTCTAGGGGTAAGTGCGAAAGGAGGAAAAAACATAGATTTTTCATTGGTTCACTTAATAGTAAATACATCTACTGTTATCGCGTTTGGATCTGGGAAGCGAGAACAAAATCTAGGGCATTTTCGATTCAACCTCTATGTAAAAAAGGTCAATAGAGATAGTTACAAACTTTATTGATTTTTTCAAATGACTCTTTACATAGCTCCCATTCGGTATCTATATTAGTGATTCTCGATTCTCAGCCTCTTTATTCATAACCGAGGGGATGTATGACGCGTAAATCCAGATTTTTCTCCTCTCGCACCATTGCCAGACCTCTATTGCTAATGCATTTAAGTTGGGATATTGAATGCCGCCTGTCCTATTGATATAGGAAATTGCAGACGTATTATCAATTCTTAAGAGAATTTTGCCGTCTGATACTTTGTTCTAGAAACATCTTACACTAAAGAACGCTGCTAATGGTTGTAGATAGTTTATGATAAGCTTCATTTCCTCTTTCTTCCAGAAACCATGAGCGTGTACGTCGTTACAGTGTGCACTCCACCCGATCAGAGATGCCCGATCTGAAGATATCTCAAGTTTAAACTGAAGTGTTCTAATTAGGTTAGAACCTATTAGTGTATTTATTTTCTACCAACACAGTTCTTCCATTATTAGTTTATTAACATAATTTCTACTGTCGTAGTCGTTGTCACTTAAAATTAAGGCTAGTTATTTTTGCCTTTCTCGTCTTTTACAGTAGATGGATCCATATGCCACCCCTGGGCAAGCTGCCGTCTGTTAACACAAGTCTAAAATCTACTGATTTTATAATAAAAACATAGCATTTGCATTTCTGACTTGGTGTTTGTAAACTTTTTTGGTGGTTTATGACAAGGCCCAATTGTTCAAACATGTTTTTCACTAAATTTGATGAATTTTTACAGGATTCATACGAATTTGCCACAATTAATAGATCATCAAGGTAAATAATTATAAAGTACCTAGTTGTCTGTATAAACAAAAGGGCTTGTACATAAACCAAGGGGAAGGCATACAAAACTGGAAGAGCTGCCTCTTAAATTAAAAATTTTAAAATAGGAATAATGTAGAAAATATCTTTTAGATCTATCGAACATATATATGATCCAATAGATATCAAGAGTTTGGTGGACTTAATATCTTCCATTTTTAAAATGGATAGTATCGAAAATGTGTTTAGATTGGCTTGTCAACTAAGAACGAAGAGGAAATTAATTCATTATCTTCATTTTGACAAGGCTCTCTATTACATTTTTAGCTAAGAGCTTATTTATTTCATGACTACTTTTTATAATACCTCGATGCTTCTGTCGTATTGTACCTCTTTCATTGAGGTTTTGTTTTTAATGGAATTTTCAGAATGCTCTCCTAGCATTAGTTGCTTCTACGTCTTCAGTAAGAGCTATTTCTTGCTTTTGGGAAGAAATTTATCTGAATTTTATCCTGATTTTCTTCTAAAAAAAGAAATTGTTTTATAATATAGACATTTATTGTAAGTATTTTTGTAACTTCGCCTAATGGACAGTTTGTCGTATGGACTGTTAGTAGTATGGACTGTTTGTTGTATGGACAGTTTGTCTTACAGACAGTTTGTCGTTTGAACAGTTTGTCGTTTGGACAGTTTGTCGTATTAACAGTTTGTCATATGGGCAATTTTTCGTATAAACAGCTTGTCGTATAGACAGCCCTTTGTACATGTTATTTCAATACATAGACATACTTAAGTGTGAATGAATCACCACACTTAAAGATTTTTATGTAAGTATCTCATATGGAGGTTAAATACTTTTTTTGTGATTTTGGTTTCATATGGAAACTCATACATCTTCTTTGTTGTACAGACAGCTTGTCGTATAGACAGTTTGTCGTATAGACAGTTTGTCGTATAAACTGTTTGTCGTAGACAGTTTATCGAATGCACAGTTTGACATATAGACAGTTTTTGTACATGTTGGTTTTGTACAAAAAAACATACATAAGTGTGAATAAATCACCACACTTAAGCATTTTTTAAGTAAGTGTCCTATATAGAAGCTAAATATTATTTATGTGATACTACTTTCATATGGAAACTCATATATCTTTTTTGTTCTACAGACAGTTTGTCGTTTGGACAGTTTGTCATATAGACCGTTTGTCGTATGGACAGTTTGTAATATAGATAGCTTTTTTTTATACATATTTGCATTTGTACAAAGAAAAAATAAAAAACATATTTAAGTGTGAATGAATCCACGCTTAATCTTTTTTGAATTGTCTAGTAAGGAGGCTAAATACTTTTTCTGTGATATCTGCATTTCCATTCTGATTTTTATCAGTGGTTTTATTTAATTCTGCCAGTTTACAAACGATGTTTGAGGTTATCGATCTGTTTTTCATTTTTTTCCAGTCTTCCATCCGTTTTTTTGTTTCTTCCTATCTCTTTTCGTGATCCTGAACATATCTCCTGACATTATAAACCTTTTATTCTTATTTAGATATAGATTTTTTTTATACTTAGAGTACTCAGTACGTGTGAAACTATACGTGAAAATATGACTGTACAGGGGGCACGGCCCACGGCCCCATATGATAAAAATCAGAATGGAAATGCAGATATCACTTAAAAAGTATTTAGCCTCCTTACTAGACAATTCAAAAAAGATTAAGCGTGGATTCATTCACACTTAAATATGTTTTTAATTTTTGGCTAGTCCACACTAGCCTAGGCGCCAAATTTCAAACTCTAAAAAGTGTGAAATGTAAGCGATGACGAGCATACTACAAATTATCATCGAGAACGAGACGTATAGTATAATTCTGTGTTTTTCTAATAGCTGAACTGTTTAAAATTTATTAGTCTTAACTATACAGCCCTAATAGTTTATGAACTAAATGGTTAATGTTAGAATCAATAATTATAATTCATGATAAGTTAGATGTCACAAAGTTTATTGAATTAGAGGCGCTTTTAAAGCGAATGAGCAAAGGTTACGAACCAAAAAAAAGTTTTCACTGGGATCACGTTTTGGGGTTTTTGAAAGAGTCCCCCAATGACGATCATTTACTTCGAAAGTTAAAAAGATTTAGGTATCTCAGATTATTTTTTCGGATTTTAATTTCCTTGCCATATAGGTTGTCTTGATTATGGCTTATTTTGGAGGATGCAGAAGTCAAGAACTGCTGAAAATGAGGATTGTAGATATCTAAGATGGGGCTAAGTTATGATGGTAGATATTCTGGAAAGTAAGACGGGTATTCGCAAACAACTTATAATTGTGGAAGACAATGACTTCTCTGCATTGTCTATTGTAAGGAGCTACATTACCTTGCGTTCATTGGGCAATGAAAGATTCATTTTAAACTACCGAGAAAAGCGCTGTATAAATCAGCCCGTCGCATATTGGTCTGGATTTAAAAAAAGTTGGCCAAAAATAGAAAGAAGTTTTAGATTTAAACATAAATTGGTATATAGAGGTTTTCTAGACCGCTGATTACGAATTTCATTGTATAATTTTGAAATTTTTGAAAAATGGCGGATCCAATATGGCCGACCACTTCATTCAAATTTTATCCAAATTTCATATAAATTGGTATATAAGGCTTTTCGAGTTCACTAAATACGAATTTTAAAATTACAATATTTAAATTCAAAATAGCGGATCCAATATGGCCGACAATTTCATTAAAATTTTATCGGAATCTCATATAAATTACATGCGGGTTCTCGAGGTCACTGATATCGAATTTCATGGTAATATTTTAAAATTCAAAAGAACGGATCCAATATGGCCAAACTACATCATTAAAACTATATCAAAAATTTCATATAGATTGGTATATAAGTGTTTCCGAGTTCACTGATTATGAATTTCATTGTATAATAAAAAAATTCAAAATTGCGGAGGCAATATGGCCAACCACTTTATTAAAATTTAATCGAAATTTCATATAAATTGGCATATGAGGTTTCTCGAGGTCACTGATGACGAATTTAATAATGCAATTTTAAAATTCAATATGGCAGATCCAATATGAATGAGCACTTCTTTAAAAATTGTTCGGAATTTCATATAAATAGGTATGTAAGGGCATTCAATAACAACTAGAATATTACAATTGCGAAATAATTAAAAAAAAATAAGAAAAAAATTGTACCAGTCGCTATCACTGTCGGGATAATTATTATGTTCGAAATAAAAGTCAATGTCAATGCTTATCACAAATTTCTAGGAGACTTTCAAACTCATCATCTTCAGGGAAAAGCAAAAGCTTTACCTATTTTTGGTTTCATTTTTCTAAAGCTGGAAATAAGTGAATCCGAAGATAGAAGGAGCCAATGAAACAATAACACTACTATAATCTTCCGATGTATTTATGGGCTTGATTTTATATATATATATATATATATATATATATATATATATATATATATATATATATATATATATATATATATCCAAATGTTCAAACTAGACCAGTCAATGGAATATGAATTTAAATTATATATTTAGTTTGCATATCTCAAGGTATATATTATATTTGTATTAACATGTATAGGAAAATATTTGTTAATATAATGTGTTGACTGGTGTGAAACTCGAAAACACTCCGTTAATGAGGGCAATAAAGGTTATATAGTAAGTCACCTCATAGCCTCTGTAAACAAAATAATAATAATTTTGCTCATTTTTTTGCTAAATGTTCTTGAGTTTCACACCGGTAATTTGTTGTTTTTAACAACATTTTTTTCCATTAAAAAACATCTTATATATTTTGCATATTTTCTTTGTTTAAATAAATAAAGTTCCGAATAATCTAAATCCCGTAATAAGTTTTTATTGCATGTAAAACAAAATGAACAATAATAAGATACAATTTAGGTAAAGTTTATTTAGCATTTTTTCCTACAACAATTACAATTGTTTCGTACTTACTGATATTATATAAGATATAGCAGAACCTCAGAATAATGATATAAGGAAAATAAAATGAATAAGATCTCAAAATCATCGGGAACGAGGTTGCAGGGTCAAATGAATCGATTCAACATTGTTGAATATACCATTTCAAAATAATTGTTTAACTAATAAGTGTGTCGACCTAATCATAAATCTATGTTTTTGAGAGGACTATTTTTAAATTATGAAAATATTTGAACAGCAACAATAAAACTGGATATTGATCAATTTAGATAGATCTATTAAGCCAAGACTTAAAAAGACTTAAAAACCTCAATCAAACAAAAACGAAAAAGGACACTCCAGTAAAAAGTTACACGCACTTGAATAAACAAAGATATTTCTGACCCGCTATACGTGTGCGCGCTGAGCCGACAAGGGTAACTTTGAACTCGCGTAACGTCTCAACCATAAAAGATTATCCACTTTTATTTTAGAATAACCATACACAGAAGCATCCTCCACAAGATTCTTTTCAAATAAACTCATTCGGTGACCATCATTTTTTCGATTTTTAGCCACCTTTTTTCAGATTCAGACTACTGTGCGTCGGGCAAAATACATTTTTTAAAATTACAAGTAAAATTCAAAATTTAATAGGCGTGCAAAATTCTGTTTCGTACACAGGGCCATATCTACGTCGAACTTCAGCTACAGCTCTAGCGAATAACGGAGCAAGTATGATAACATTGAAGAAGCACGGCGGTTAGTGGAGTTCGACTGTAGCAGAAGGATATTTGGCGGACAGCGTGGAAAGAAAGAATAAATTTGCCGGTTGAAAATATTGCATCAATTTCAAGCTCAATTGTGAATACCAGTAGCAGTGCCGTGGAAAAATCATATGTTTGCAGCGGTATACAAAACAATTTTAGTAGTCATGTTGAAAAGTTTCAATTTATTTTCTGCAAATCTGACATGGACAGCACCAACATTGAGGGAAATTAAGACAGCTGTTAATGAGAGGCAGCTGTAGGGAAATTATGTATCCAAAAACTCCAAAAGCCGTTATATGTTTATACACTGCCGAGCATAATATTAGGGTCACTCTATAATTTGAAGGTATTTTAGAATTTTTTGTTTTTTACTGTTTTTTTTTTCGATGTAACAGTTTACTAATTGATTGCTTGAATAAAACAAAAAGTTTTTGTTGTTCAAAGTTTATTTAAAGTAATGAAAATGAACAATTTTAATTTGATATGCTACGTAATGAAAATGAACAACTTTACTTTGATATGCTTTTGCTGAAACAAAAGAAAGTTTAAGGACTTCAGTAGTAAGTATTCCCTCCTCTGGCAGTGACAACAGCTTGCTAACGACGTGTCATGCTCTGGATTAGATTTTGGATCACGTTCTGCGGAAGATTGTCCCATTCTTGCACCAGTATGTCGCGAAGCTCTCTAGAATTTCTGGGGGCCGGCACATGTCTCCCTAAAAGTTTTCCCATTTCATACCAAATATTGCCAATTGGATTTAAATCTGGAGTGCGAGTTGTCCAAACAAATCGCGTGATTTCACACTCGTCAAGATACTCAGTAACTATCCGAGCAGTATGGGGCGGTGCGTTATCATGCATAAATGTTGCGTCGTCTCCAAGAATAACCATGCATGGTGAAACGTGGCCTTCTAAAACCTCTGTCAGATACCTATGCGCAGTCAAGGTCCCATTCTCTATAAAGACTAACTCCGTGCGAGTGTCAAAAGATATGCCTCCCTATGCCATAACTGATCCTCCGCCAAATGGTAGTCGCTCGGCATTACACACTTGAGCATATCTCTCGCCTTGTCGTCAACTCACTCTTGCATGTCAATCTGAGCCCGTAAGACAGAATCGCGGTTCATCGAAAAGCAATACGCGTCTCCAATCCGCTATTGTCCAAGTCAAGTGTTCTCTTGCAAAATTCAACCTCGCAATCCGGTGTGCTCGGGAAAGCGGCGGTCCAGTAGCTCTAGTTCGAGAGGATAATCCAGCAGCATAAAGTCGTCTCCTAACTGCCCACTCACTTATGTTAACATTTTTCACTCCTTGCAGATGATTTCGAAGGGAAACTGTAGTGACCGTTCGGTTTCTCAAAGCACTAGAAACGAGAAAGCGTCATCCTTAGCTGTTGGAGTTTTGCCTCGGCCTGAACAACGTCCTCGGGTGATGAGACCTGTCTCTTCGAACTGCTGCCATACTCGTTGCACACTCGAGAGACTTACACCAACGTTTCTCGCAGTTTCGCACTGACCGCGACCGTCTTCTAAAGCCGCCACAATTTGTGCCGCAACAACGGGATTTATGCTCCTTGCAAAACACTAATAACGACAACAATTTACAACAGACAGACGACACCACAGAATCAAATGCAATGCTGTCCTAAAACTTTCTTTTGTTTCAACAAAAACATATCAAAGTGAAAAGTTCATTTTCATTACTTAGCATATCAAATTAAAATTGTTCTATTTCATTACTTTCAATAAACTTTGAAAAAGAAAAACCTTTTGTTTTATTCAAGCAATCAGTTACAAACTGTTACAACCCAAACAACACGTAAAAAACTAAAAAAAATTAAAATAACTTCAAATTACGGAGTGACCCTAATTTTATGCTCGGCAGTGTAGTTTAACTAAGTCATTATTACCCGTTAATTGTATTGCAAAAAATAAAAAAAACTTTCAGCTTTCAGTACTTTTCAGCCTTAGTAGCTTTACTTGCAAATGAAAAGTACTTTCCGAAAAAAGAGATTGAATCAATTGATAATTACCTACTTGCGTCTGAAATATTAGTAAAAATGTTGTGTGAAGTCATTCCTTTTAAAGGGCCGTGTAAGCGTTTTTGGACACATCTTTATAGGGACCTATTTTCTTATTTGGGCTCTAGAACAAGCCCTAGAATTTAAACAAGTTATATCGTATTTGGGACGGTTATGAATACATACATTATTTTTTAGCATATTATCATCTTATTATGCGATAAATGGTTATCGAAAACTCGTTTATTTTAAATACACTATTTAAAAAATATTCTAGTTGATAATAATCGACTTTTATTTGTTACTTTCCTCAAATTTTATATAAACATAGGTATATTACTACTGAGAGTAATCATTCCAATGAAAAGATCAAAAATACATTAATATAAACATAGGAACCAAAAACAATCTATTATGCAACAAATTAAATAGGTACTTAAACAATAAAAAGTATCTTAGCTTTTAATATTACTATATTTTATTATTAGTACATGTAATATACCGGGTGATATAAAATGTTGTTGACAGGGCAAGCAATAATAAATAAAGTCTTAGCTTAATAGATCTATCTAAATTGGTCAATATCCAGTTTTATTGTTGCTGTTCAAATATTTTCATAATTTAAAAATAGTCCTCTCAAAAACATAGATTTATGATTAGGTCGACACACTTATTAGTTAAACAATTATTTTGAAATGGTATATTCAACAACGTTGAATCGATTCATTTGACCCTGCAACCTCGTTCCCGATGATTTTGAGATCTTATTGATTTTATTTTCCTTATATCATTATTCTGAGGTACTGCTATATCTTATATAATATCAGTAAGTACGAAACAATTGTAATTGTTGTAGGAAAAAATGCTAAGTAAAGTTTACCTAAATTGTATCTTATTATTGTTCATTTTATTTACATGCAATAAAAACTTATTACGGGATTTAGATTATTCGGAATTTTATTTATTTAAACAAAGAAAATATGCAAAATTTATGATGTTTTTTTTAATGGAAAATAAAATGTTGTTAAAAACAACAAATTACCGGTGTGAAACTGTCAAAAACATTTAGCAAAATAATGAGCAAAATTATTATTATTTAGTTTACAGAGGTTATGAGGTGACTTACTATATAATTTTTATTGCGCTCATTAACGAAGTGTTTTCCAGTTTCACACCAGTCAACACATTATATTAACAAATATTTTCCTATACATGTTAATACAAATATAACATATACCTTGAGATATGCAAGTTCATTTTTGAGATATGCAAACTAAATATATAATTTAAATTCATATTCCATTGACTGGTCTTGTTTGGACATTTGGAGATATATAAATATATATATATATATATATATATATATATATATATATATGTATATGTATATAAAAAAAATCAAGCGCATAAATACATTGGAAGATTATAGTAGTGTTATTATTTCATTGGCTCCTTGTATCTTCGGATTCACATATTTCCAGCTTTAGAAAAATGAAACCAAAAATAGGAAAAGCTTTCGCTTTTCCCGGAAGATGATGAGTCTGAAAGATTCCTAGAAATTTGTGATAAGCATTGACATTGACTTTGATTTCGTACATAATAATTATCCCGACAGTGATAGCGACTGGTACAATTTTTTTCTTATTTTTTTTTCATTATTTCGCAATTGTAATATTCTAGTTGTTATTAAATACCCTTACATACCTATTTATATGAAATTCCGAACAATTTTTAAAGAAGTGCTCACTCATATTGGATCTGCCATATTGAATTTTAAAATTGTATTATTAAATTCGTCATCAGTGAACTCGGAAACACTTATATACCAATGTATATGAAATTTTTTATATATTTTTAATGATGTAGTCAGCCATATTGGATCCGCTCTTTTGAGTTTTAAAATAATACCATGAAATTCGATATCAGTGACCTCGAGAACCCGCATGTAATTTATATGAAATTCCGATAAAATTTTAATGAAATGGTCGGCCATATTGGATCCGCTAATTTGAATTTAAATATTGTATTTTCAAAATTCGTATTTAGTGAACTCTAAAAGCCTTATATACCAATTTATATGAAATTTGGATAAAAATTGAATGAAGTGGTCGGCCATATTGGATCCGCCATTTTGAAATTCAAAATTATACTATGAAATTCGAAATCAGCGGTCTAGAAAACCTCTATATACCAATTTATGTTTAAATCTAAAACTTGTTTCTATTTTTGGCCAACTTTTTTGAAATCCAGACCACTATGCGACAGGCTGATTAGTACAGCGCTTTTCTCGGTAGTTTAAAAAGAATCTTTCATTGCCCAATGGACGCAAGGCAATGTAGCTCCTTACAATAGACAATGCAATGTTAATGAGTACATTGTTACATTACACATACATTGTTTTTATTTATTTTTGTACAAAATATATATATATATATATATATATATATATATATATATATATATATATATATATACATATATAACTAAAAAGAACATTAATTGACAAAAAAACTGATAAATTCCAAATTTAACATACTACGCTATGTATATGCATAATTAATTAATTAATGTAGAGTCCATATGTCTTGTGCAATCGCAAAACCATCATTATTGTGCCCTTTCCTTACCCTTGTTTCTGTTGCTAACCTGTGATTCTGGTTCATCCAAGATGTAACAAAAGGGATGGCATCGAAATTTGCTATTGGTTTCCCCAATAAATATATTGTCAGTAGATTGGATATATGTTCCACAGTAAGGCTGGTTTTAAATTTTAATGCAATAAAATTCATAAGGCTAAAACCTCTCTTAGCTTCTGAACTGCTAATAGCAATCGTGCTTGGTATTTTTTTAGTCCTTAAAATTGAATTAGGTAACTGAACATTTTTCAGTTGTATTTTCACGTCTATAAAAACACGAAAATCATTAACATCTACTTGAAACTTTAAAATTTCACCTAATTTTCTAACCATTTCTTCACTTTCTAGCCATGGTGACATAATTTTATCTAATGACCAGGTAGATGGATCTAAAATCTCGATGAGCTGCACAAATTTTTCATAGTTATCAGTGTGATTGTTCTTAATCTTATCCTCATCCATACTTATATGACTACCCGATAAAAGTCTTGCTTTCATATTCTTTGCCACACTATCTAATAATTGCTCTCTGGGAAGAGCTACAAATTTATTATTGTAATCGAATGGTATGCATTTGAACTCATTTGATGAAATTAAATTTTGAACTTTTTTTTCGTAGAAACCAAAATTATCATTCTTGGTTTTAGAGGTAATTTAACAAGCGGCTCGCCGAGTTTAAAAAATTTTAATAACCGGCTCGCGTGAGCCGGCTCCAGCCCAACCCTGGCTCTAGCGAAAAACGGCGCAAGTATGATAACATTGAAGAGGCACGGTGGTTGGCGGTGTTCGACTGTAGCAGAAGGATATTTAGCGGACAGCGTGGAAGGAAAGAATAAAACCGCAAGAATGTTGGCGGTTTTGCCGGTAGAAAATAGTGCATCAACTTCAAACTCAATTGTGAATACCAGTAGCAGTGCGGTGGAAAAATCATATGTTTGCAGCGGAATACAAAACTATTTTAGTGGTCATGTTGAAAAGTTTTAATTTATTTTCTGACATTAACGGCACCAATATTGAGGAAAAATGACAGCTGACTTAAGACAGCTGTAAATGACAGACAGCTGTAGGGAAACTTAGGATTCATAACTCCCAAAGGAGTTATATGTTTATAGTTTAACTAAAGCATTAATTATTACCTGTTAATTGCATTGCAAAAAATAAAAAAAACTTTCAGCTTTCAGTGCTTTTCAGTTTCAGTAGCTTTACTTGCAAATGAAAAGTACTTTCCGAAAAAAGCAATTGAATCAATTATCATTACTTGCTCCTGAGATATTAGCAAAAATGTTGTGTGTTGTCACTCCCTTTTAAGGGTTGTGTTTTCGGACACATCTTTATAGGGACTTTTTTCTTATATTGGGCTTTAAACAAATTATATCGTATTTGGGACGGTTATGAATACATGCATTATTTTTTAGCATATTATCTTCTTATTATGCGATAAATTGTTATCGAAAACTCGTTTATTTTAAATACACTATTTAAAAAAATAATTATTCTATTTGATAATGATCGACCTTTATTTGTTACTTACCTCAAATTTTATATAGACATAGATATATTACTACTGAGAGTAATAATTTCAATAAAAAGATCAAAAATACATTAATATAAACATAGGTACCATAAACAATCTATTATGCAACAAATTACACAAGTATTTAAATAATAAAAAGAATCTTAGCTTTTAATATTACTATATTTTATTATTAGGACATGTAATATACCGTGTGATATAAAATAGTGTTGATAGGGCAGGCAATAATAAATCTTGGCTTAATAGATCTATCTAAATCGGTCAATATTTAGTTTTATTGTTGCTGTTCGTATATTTTCATAATTTTAAAATAGTCCTCTCAAAAACATAGATTTACGATTATTTTGTAATCATTTTAATATTAGAATTGGAGAAACCATCCTACGTTATAGAAAATCATACAAACTTAGAACAAACGGAAGACAGCCTGAATATATAAATATATTCAGCCTTTCCGGAGCTCTATAACAATTATTGAGTCTTTTTAGGACTACCAAAACAAATCTCACATGAAATTTGTAAGTTATTTGATAGCTTTCATTCCACTTTCGTGGCACTCAACAAAAACCATAAAAATAATATTGTTTTTAAGCTCATCTCTTACCCATCTTAGTGTTGCATTTTTTGTGTCACAGGGTATATATATATATATATATATATATATATATATATATATACATATACCCTGTGACACAAAAAATGCAACACTAAGATGGGTAAGGAATTTTTGGACCAAACTTGGCAGAACTAGGTCAGAACTAGGCCATAGGTAGTAATTGATTAAAATTTCATTCAAAATAATCCAGTTGCTATAGCAAATTTGACGTTTTACTTTTTGTTACAACTTACTTTTCTTTTTGAGATCGTCTTTGAGTTTTGAAGTTGCGATTATGCCTAGAGCACGGCAACGTTAAAATTATCAACAACTGAGTGAATTCGATATTATCATTAGAGCGGATTATATGCAAAGTGCATATATTTTATTTTTTGCATCTATATATATATATATATATATATATATATATATATATATATATATATATATATATATATATATATATATATATATATATAGTTAATTAAGTGGACGAATTACATTGATTAGAGTTAATTAACGCTAATTAGTAATTACAGAATTATTTCATTTAATTATTTTCATCAAAAGTTGCATATTCTTGCATATTTAAGTGGTTGTTATTTTATTTTTTTTATTTCTGGAAATACATACCGACCACCCATAAAATTACTAATATACAATTGAAAAAGTTATATAATATTAATTTTAAATCATTTTTACAAAAATATTGTGAACATAATATATACCTGACGAGAGTACCTCAAGAAACAATTATTTAAATTCTTATAATATTCAAACAATGTTGGAAATTCGGACAACAAAGTACCGACAAATGTGGCCATTATATTGCCCATTTGTTAATAAGAATTCTTCATGAAGATTATTTTGGGAAATCATATTTAATTTCATTGAAACAACTTGAATAAACTAATCATTTAACAATTGCCCGATTTATACCAGGTATATCAAAATTCCTTTTACCCTGTGAAAAAATGTTGTTAGACCCTACGTGATAAAAGCAGTTAAATTTTTTATTTATTGTAACATTATTCACAAACTGTTTAGTTCGTTGCTAAAATCTGCTAGATTATTCGTTGTTTACGATTTAATTAGTAATGTCAAAAAAATATTTTTAAAACCCCTTTTGAGATTCCAATTTTATAAGGTGACCGAATGTTCAATTGCCTCCTGAAGCTATAATTACCAGATGGGGTACGTGGTTAGACGCAGCAAATTTTTATGCTAATAATTTTGCAGGTATTAAAGATATAATTCTCGAAATCAGTTATTCCAGCGCCGTTTTCGAAAATTGCAAAAAAAAATGGTAAAAGTACCAACCCAGCACCTAGCATTCCTTTAGGCAAACTATTGCTTCGTCTCGAACTCTATTCACAGACTGGAAACTAAAGGTTTGCCTCTATCAGTTGAATATCAATTGAAATTAAAGAAG
Source organism: Phosphuga atrata (assembly GCA_944588485.1). Taxonomy (NCBI): domain Eukaryota; kingdom Metazoa; phylum Arthropoda; class Insecta; order Coleoptera; family Silphidae; genus Phosphuga; species Phosphuga atrata. Next base: position 21,038,905 of record OX155896.1, on the reverse strand, counting down.
AATTTTAATTGAGAATTTGAAATTAAAGAAGAAATCCTTAAAAAAATTTAAAGGTAGAGTAAGGTGAATATACACAAACAATTTAAAGCGGTAATACAATAAAATGAGGGATTTTTAAATTATAAAATATCAACAAAATCTTAAAAGGCGAAATAGTTGAGGATATTAATTTTGGTTTAGATATAATTGTAAAAACGTACAATGCACTTCTGTAGGTGTAGAAAGAAATTTTTCGATTTATAAACATATGTTTTCAGATAGGAGACAAAAATTTCAGTTAGAAAATTTTGAACATTTGATTATCAATTGTTACATAAATATGTTGTAAAATTAAAATGTTGTGAATTGATTAGTGGCCAAGTTTAGATATAGATTGAATTAAATAGTGTACCTATAATTTGTTTAGTTAATAATTGTTAATTAGGATTAAGAAAATGTTGTGTGAATAAAAGTATTAGATGGCCATATTTATTTCTACCTTTTCTTCTATAAATTCTTGCATATTGTACTGCATATATAGTCGAACTGAGTGCATATTTCCTGAAAAATCGATGCATATATATGCGCATATATTTCGTTTTTTTTGTGCATATAATTATCCGCCATATATTCGATATTATTCAGAATTGGCATACGTGAAGGTGGTTTTTCATTCATAGAAATTGCTAATCATCTTAACCGTAAAAAATCCTCTGACAAATGTGGTCCAGGACCGCCATCCCTGATTAATGGCATTAAGAGACCGATTCTTGAGTACAATAACAATAGCTGATCAATGGTTTCTAAACGAAGAACGTCCTGCAACCCTTCATGCAGTTTATTACAGAATTAAAGCTTTTGGCTTGCAGCCCTATCGATCACATCTAGTGCTTCCGCTGACGACTCGTCATCGACAACAACGTTTGGAGTGGTGTACCATGCGACTGGATTGGGACGTGGAATGGCATTGAGTAGTCTTTAGTTCAGCATAACGAATCCCCATTCTGTTTGGGAATGCACGTTGGTTGCATGAGGGCCAGACGTAGACGTGGAGAACGTCGCCATGTGCAGTTTTCTGTTGAGCGACATGTGCACCACACAGTGGGGATTATGGTATAGGGTGCTATTGTTTCTGGAAGCAGGTCTCATTTGGTATTAATATGTAGGAATACAGGAAGCTGAAAAATATTTCGTGTCCTGGAATGCAAAGCATCCCCACTCATCCCCAAAAAAATCATGGACACCATTAGAACACACCGCGTAATATAAATTTATGGGTATTCTTATAATGGCAGGTGCTTTGATATACAGAAAAGAATCGGTACGAGAAATATGGACCACGAATCCACACGCAGCTCATTTTTTCAGCTGCAATGGCATGAGACAGGTTATTAAAAATGTTAGTGTTTTTGCGGTTCGACGATAAACTGACTAGGCCCGAAAGAAAGAAACATGAAAAATTGGCTGTATTTGATAATGTATGGAATTTATTTGTCGAAAACTGCAAAAAAGCGTTTGAACCATCTGAATATTTGACAGTTGATGAAGAGTTGGTTGTCTTCAGGGGACGATGCCTTTTCAGGCAATATATATATATATATATATATATATATATATATATATATTATTTATCTGTTATAACAACAAATTTAAGAAAACATTGGGAAAATGTTACGCCACATTGCTTTCTTGATTTTGAACTTTCAAATTAATTTTAGAATTCATTTTTGACTCTAATGTATTTATTCATAATAGTACGTATTACAAACAAATTTTTGGTACGCCAATGGGGTTAACAATCTCCCCCATTTTAGTAAATTTTGTTTTAGATGATCTAATCACAGATGTTTTAAAAAAATTGCCAACAATAACCTGTTAAAAACTAAATGGTATATAAAACCTTGCTCGAGTAACAGATGGCTTAATTTTCATTCCTATCATCCGATGAAAATGAAAATTAACTTAATCTCGGTAATGAGAAATAGGGTAATCAAATTATCACACCCTGATTTTGTTATTGAATGCCTAGGGATGGTGAGAGATATCCTGCGGGAAAATTCATATCCTGATAAATTATTTAATAAACTATTGTTTATTTCTCCCTTGAACCATAGAACGGATAATTTTGGCAATATATTTCAAAATTTGAATATTAACAATCTGGAAGCTCTACCAACGAATAAAGATCACAAAAACAATTTGGAAAACACACAAAACAACAACCCCTCTTTTTTCTGCTCGCTGCCATATATAGAGTCTTTAACTCCTAAGCTCATTAACATTTTTAAATGTGAGGATGTCAGGATTGCTCAGCGCATTTTTCTAACTAATAATAACATTTTTACAAAAACAAAAACAAAATTGGAAACATTAGAAAAATCGAACGTAGCTTATAATATCCCTTGTCTAAATTGTAATAAAATGTATATAGGACAAACATCTAGGTGTCTATCGGGACGCATCACGTCTTACAGAAGTGACTGCAAATTAAAGAGAATATGATGTGCCCTTTCTGAACATGTCATTATGAACAAACATTCCATAGATTTTGACAAAGTAAGAGTGTTATGCACCGAAAACAATTACCATAAAAGAATTTTTAAAGAAATGTTTTACATAAAAAACGAGGAAAATAGTATGAACAAAAAAACAGATGTTAATAATCTGAGTATTATTTATGATGATACTTGTTAAAACTAGAACATCATCTTCTTTCTCTTTCTAAAAAGATGTAATTTGTTGTTTTTATTTTTATTCTATTTTTTGTTTTCAAATTTTTGAATTTTGTTTTAAATTTGTTAATATTTCAAATGTCAATTTGTTTTTTAATTTTTAATCTGTTAAAGTATTTATATATGAAGGATTAACACTGTTATTTTTAAAAGTTGTTCAGTATTGTTCATGAAGCTGATTTTAGTATTAACCTCACGTTAGTAAGTATTTTTAAAAACACCTGTCTAAAGACCATGTGAGTTAACGAATAAATAAATTTTTGTAGTTGTCTTGATAAAGGGAATAAACGTTCCCGAAAGCTCTAGTAAATAACAAAGAGTTTCTTTTGCCCAACCAAAAGTTTTGACTGCAACCTCATCAAACTTATATACATATTTTCACTTGTGAAAATATACAACGTTTATATATATATATATATATATATATATATATATATATATATATATATATATATATATATATATATATATATATATATATATATATATATATATTTATAAAATCAAAACCTGCCAAACACGGAATTAAAATTTGGGCAGTTGCTGATATTAGCATACCTTACCTCTGCAATTTGCACGTGTACGCTGGAAAACTTCCTGAACAAAGAATAAAGAACATTTCTGACAAGAATACACAAGAACAAACAAGGATATCGTGTAGTAACGGATTTGGTTAAGCCCCACTATAGAACAATTTTTTAACGACGGTTTCTTTGGAAAACTTTTTGCTAAATAAAAATCACATTACTAGGAACAGTTCGTAAAAATAAAAAAGATGAACTAAAAGTTACCTCTCTTCCAGAATAATCCTCGAGTTCTGCTTTTACTAAGAACTGAACAATTGTTTCTACATACCAAAAAATAATAAAATGGTACATTTGTTATCTTCCCAAAATCATGATAAATGCATATCAGCAGTAAATAATAAAAAACCAATAATTATTTTGGACAATAATGCAACAAAGGGTTGAGTTAATATTTCAGACAAATGGATGTTCATATATATATATATATATATATATATATATATATATATATATATATATATATATATATATATAAACATGTTCATATATATATGAACATGTTCATATATATATATATATATATGTGCCATAAACTCTTTCATTATCTATATTGAGAGGCATAGAGAATGTTTTATAGTTGACGCATGTTTCTATTGGAATTTGGAGATGACCTAGCTCGGTTAAAACTAACAGTTACCAACTCCAAAGACACAAAAACTGCACGAATGGATTACCGGGTTTTAGTGCCTGGTCCTTTACAGGACGAGAGCGACAAACCTAGGATACGCTGTAGATGTTATAAGTGTTCCCGAAAGGAAGACAATAAAAGTAAAGTAAGTTGTGATACATGCAAATAATTTGTATGTGCAGTCCACGGAAGAAAAGTTACCACCATTACATGCATTGATTGTGCTTCAAATAAGTAACCAGATTGCATTTTTATTGCTTCATAGATTATATTCTACATATTTTATTTCAAGAGTACGCTTTTTGTTTTTATTATCATTTTATAACATGTTGTAAATTTGAGTTTATTACTTATTATACTTAAATCTCTATTACTATTATTAAACATGCAATATAAACTTTAAATATACCACCCATTGTCACTAATATAGAAGATATTTAGTGTAAAATATTTTTTGGGAATATATTTAGCAGCTAAATTTCGGCAATTTAGTCAAGAAAGTAGAATACTGTCAGTATTACTATCAGTATTAAGTCCGCAACCCTAAGTTTCAATGAAGGAGTGTATTCTACATAATAGCCAACGGCTCAACTCAAACCAACTTCCCTTCCGAAGGTTTCTAGCAACGTCATGTTTCTCTGCTGCAACTCCTTTTTTGCACCTTCACCGATAACCATCGTTTTTTGCCACATTGTTCAATTTCATATTTCCCACCGCACAGGTGAAATATAATGGTTTGCAATCAAGTCCACTTGCATAAGCCATTTCACCACCGATTCCTGAAGTGCTGTCGCATTTCTAATATTATCAATATGAAAATTGAAAGAATTTTTTTGCTTTAAAAAAGAGACTAAACAAAAAACAAATTATGGAATATTAATTATGTCAATAAAAAAATTGATTAAACCTTATTCGCGCACTTGAAAACAGGCTGTTTTTTATGTTTATACCCATAATTGCCTTAGAAGTTTGGACATTTTTATAAACTCTGGTTTGTTTACATATTGACAGTAAAAAAAATTTGACACTGGCGCTGTAGTCAGAGTCTGACTTCAAAGCAAAGTCAACCGAAATGGGAAATAAAACTGATAACAGTTATCGCCGGTTAAAGCATGTCATAGAATACGCAGATGATGGTAGTTTGGAAAATTCAGAAGAATTACTTATTCGTAGAGGTTATTATTCTAAAACTAAAAAAAGGTATTTTATAAAATTTTATGAAGAATGTAAAACAATTGCAGAATCAGCAGTAATAGCAGGTATTAATTAAAACACTTAGAGACCCAGACGCAACGAGGAATGACAGATTAATATTTGACGAGTTATCAATTGAACGGTTGACAAAATTTAAATATCTAGCTACATGGGCCCACTGAGAATTGGACATCAGACATCTAAATAAAATGCAGAATTGAAAATGCACGTAGCGCATTTACGAAGTTAAAAAAAAGTCTTCAGCAACAAAGACTTTGATATCAAACTCAAGGTATGGCTCGTCAAGTGTTATATATGGTCGGTTTTCCTTTACGGCATGGAAGGGTGGACACTGAAAACAGCATTAATGAACAAATTTGAAGCTTTTGAATACTTAATATCCCCTGGACAGCAAGAATCACAAACGAAGAAGTGCTCAGACGAATTAACAAACACCGCGAAGTATAAATTACAATAAAAAGAAGGAAAACTGCGTACCTGGGTCACATAATGCCGAACTAAAAGTACCACATACTGCAATTAATAATTGAAGGCAAAATTGATGGAAAAAGAGAAATAGGAAGGGAGAAGATGTCTTGGTTGCGGAACATAAAGCAATGGATGGGACTCCGAACTGTAGAAAGTTTGGTCCACACAGCTTGGGATCGTGTAGAAATGGGACATGCGGTCGCGAACATCCATTAATGGATATGCGCAGCACAAAAAGAAGAATTAAAACACCGCTAAATCTATAATTAGACTTCATAAGAAGGATGGATGTGAGACGGCTAAACGAAATCGTGGTGGAAAAAGGAATAGTAAATTATCTGATGAGATTTTAAATTATGTGGAGCAAATTATTGAAGAAAATCCATTACTTTAAAAAATATGAAATTGAAGATATTTGAAAATACAAACGTCAACTTTCAAACGTCCACAACATCTGTATTTAATGCATTAAAAGCTTTAAAAATAACATTGCATTGAAATTGAGATATAGCTTGTTCGAAGATAAATACTTCCGGTCCATGAAATAGTTCCAACAGTAAGAGGCAGAAATGTCTCGCTCATTGCACCCATGAATTTACATTGTATTATTCATTTTCAAATAGTTTATAATTCATCAGTAAATTCAAACATTTTTATTATATTTCTTGATGGATTATTTTATAAAATGGCTGAAAGTAACATCGCAGAAGCCTGGCTGGTTCTGGACAACACCAAAATCCATAAAACCTAGGAAGTGCGTGATAAAATAAATGGAACAAGCCATAGATTATTTTTTCTTCCACCATATTGACCCATGTTAATTCCGCAGAAAAAGTTTTTTCAAAAGCAAAATTGGCTGCAAGAAATATGCTGGCGGAACCAGAAAATAATCTAAATTTGGTTAGCTTTATTGAGGAATCCGTGGCCACTCTTACATCTGCTGATTGTAAGAAATATTATGCAGATATGTCAATGAAATTACAGTTTTCTGTAGAAGAACAACCTTTACATTAACATTATTTTTATAATTTTCGTACATTACATTCCAGAAACATTCGTTCATGTACATATGAAACGGTTTGGTCTTATTTTGAAACTAGATATTTCGGTTCTCAAAAAAATGATTTAACGAAACTGTGATTTTCTGCTCAAATAATGAAGTAAATGTTTACTTTCTGATGATAAAAAAGGATAAGAATATTGAGAGATAACAGAGGTGAGCCGGTCGAACGTACTTCGATATTTTCAAGAAACAGTTCTGTTTTGTTTAATAGGATTAAAAAAATGCGTTTATATTACTCATGCATTAAAAGTACTATCTTAGCGCACGTTTTTTTAGTAGGAGAATTGCTACTTTTGGTTGGGTTTGGTTGTACCACATAACTTGGGTAAAGCATGCAAATATTCTATATCGCTAGGTTACATTAAAAAAAAAATAATGAAATAAATAATCTGCAATATTCTTATCCTTTTTTATATATATATATATATATATATATATATATATATATATATATATATATATATATATATATATATATATATATAGAGAATGTTTTATAGTTGACGCATGTTTCTATTGGAATTTGGAGATGACCTAGCTCGGAGAAACATCGAGCTTCGTGCTAACAGTTAACAACTCCAAAGACACAAAAACTGCACGAATTGATTACCGGGTTTTAGTGCCTGGTCCTTTACAGGACGAGAGCGACAAACCTAGGATACGCTGTAGATGTTATAAGTGTTCCCGAAAGGAAGACAATAAAAGTAAAGTAAGTTGTGATACATGCAAATAATTTGTATGTGCAGTCCACCGAAGAAAAGTTACCACCATTACATGCATTGATTGTGCTTCAAATAAGTAACCAGATTGCATTTTTATTGCTTCATAGATTATATTCTACATATTTAGGCGTAATAAAACAAAAACGTTTTAAAAGGAGTGTAAATTCTATGGTAATACCGGAGATTGAGGAGAGTTCATATGACGAATCCACACCACCAGAGACGATTTAAAAAGCAAATTCTTCTTTTTTTATTCTATTTTTTTTTATGGCACCTGGAATCCCAAACTTGTAAAATACGTCCCGTCGCATGAGTAATAAAAAATATTGTTTGCAACTCGGGCGGTATTGTGAATTGCCCTCTCGAGCGAATGTGTCCAATAGACAACCTTCCGCCCTAGTTGCAATATATATTATTTTAGCTTCTTTCAGACAATTTCACGATTGATCTAGAAGTATACTGCCTACCAATTAGGCAAACTCAGTTAATTCTGCTAACAAAATAAAGCAAAGGGCTAAAATTGATGAACAAAAAAGGCGTAATATAGCACCATAATATTGGTGGTGACTCGACTAAAGCTTTTACAGTTTGCATGGTACAGTTTGCAGTGGTCTTTAGATAACTCCTTATATGGTAAAACATTTAGTTCTTATGAGGATTTCAAAAATCACTTCTTCACAAAATTGTCAATTTACATGTAAAATATTTTTTTTACATTCTATACAAAAATTACATTTTCGTACATTTTCATGAATTAAAAACGAAATTTCTGAAAAACCCAATAAATAAGCTATTAGTTATAAGTAGTTTTTAAGAGCCCAATAAATAAACTGTTAGTTATAAGTAGTGTTACATTTATTTAAGAGTATTAAATGTGACGTAAGAAAAATGTATCAGTTACTAACAGATATATGACAAGATCTATTGGACCATAATGATCAATTTATAAACTAAATAAAATATTTTTCTATTTTGCGTCTGTAATGGACTCATTACAGCACTCATATCCGTGCGGAAATGACTCGCCGAGTGCTGTAATTTTTTTAGTTAGTTAATTTATTCAAAGTTGGCACAGAAAATCAGAGCTGTCAGTGATGTCAAATTTTCGGCGACATAGTTTTGAGGTTATATGATGTGCGGAATCACAACAAAAATTTGCTCGTTGAAATTATGTATTTTTTGAATGGTATAAAGTTTATATAGATAGAAATTTATAGTGAAAAAACAAAAGGTTAACTTTAGATTGGTGTTAGTGTTAAAAATTGTGTTAAAAATAAAGTGAATTTGGTTTCAAGAAAATTATCGTTCGAAACGTCAAATTATTTCAGTGTCAAATTTTGTTTTTCTTTTTTTAAGGGACTTAAAAAAAAGTAATATAATAATATATGAATATTAAGTAATAGACCGAATGTGCGCCGGTATAAGCAATCAACGATATCAAATGATATCGGAAGGACACTCTATTGTCCTGGGGGTGAGAAGGCGGACGAACTATAAGAAATAGTCAACGGCATTTGAATCAGGAAAGCAACGGGAAACTACCTGATTACATAACCCTAGTTTATCAACATGGCTAATTTCAAGGCGAAAATACCGGAGTCTCTAGTCCCCTATTCGGATCTCCTTGGAGGGACAGTTTTGAATGTAGCTAAGATGAAAGTAAGATGTAGAAGACGCATTTCCTGGTTAAATAACCTAAGAAAATGGTACAACTATAGTTCCGTTGAGTTGTTTAGAGCTACAACATTAAAAGTGAAAATAGTTATGATGATAGCCAACCTTCTAAGAGGAGATGGCACTTGAAGAAGAAGATATGTGGAAATCGTGAATACACAAATTTAATTAATCACTGGTAATAAACGATATAACACATATTTATTTTAAATTCTTTTCAATGGTACAAGTATTAAAAATATTTATAGTAACATTGGATTCTTGAGCAGTAAAACTCACACCAGAGACATTATATACAGTGCTACTACTACTGTTGCTATCAAATTGCAAATGTGGGGTACTAGAAGAACATCCAGGTAAGTTGATATTTGATGGTATATACTTCTTTCGTTGTAATTCGAAGTAAGCAAGTAAATTATTTTCCGAAACAACTGTAACTTTATTTAGATTACACCACTCCCACTTTACACCCATTTGAATTTGCAATATTCTTTTTCATATCTTGCTCGCGATTTATTTGGCAACATTTTATTCACTGTATATCACCCACTTTAATTATAACCTTTAAATTAATTTCAAGTGTCAATTATCAGTGTAACCAACTACCATAAAATTTTATGAACATGTATGGGCGATTTTTTTATTTAAAAAATTGCATAAAATGGCATAAAAGGGCGCAAAATAGAAAAAATACTATAAAAAACTCGTTCATAAGGCGTTTTTCATCACTTGTCCATTAGAAAACTCCTCGCTACGCTCGTTGTTTTCCAAACTTGGACGCGTGCTGTAAAATCGCGCTGACTGAACTTGTCCTTTAATATACTATTGTGTACTATAAAAATTTATCGTACATTTTCATTAAAAAAAAACAAAATTAATTCCTGAAAAACCCAGTAATTAAGATAATAGTTATAAACATAAATAATGTATTCTTAGTTTAAAATAATCAGATAAGGATGTAATAACGATGTATTACAATGAATTTATTATGGCTCACTTCAAGGAGTGCAAATATTTAAAAATAGGTTTAGGTTTTTTTATGTACCTAAAAAAAGTCTACTCTTTTGTAGAAAGAAAAAAACCGAATCACAATGCATTTATTTTGATAGTTTTTATTATTGCATATTTGTTACAGTCTGGTATTTACTCATTGCTTGTTGAAGGTTGAAGAATGTTGAAATTAATTTTGTATAAATAGGTTGATAATTAGAAATGGAATATCTGATTAATCATTTTATTTGCTGGTTGCTCAACTGTGATGGGAACTTCGATTTAATAAATTTAATCGTTGAGTATAATGAATAGGATGGTTGCGACATTTACTACGTGGTAATTCATACTTGGTGATGCAAGTTAATGTTAAGTATAATGATTCAACGTCATATGTCGATCCAAAAATCGACAGCAAACGATACGCTGCATTTTTTAAATTTTTAAAATTAGCTCTTGGTGCACATTTCCAAAATTCATTAATCGATTTTGCCGATTTATGGAACATTTAAAGAGTATGGTCCTCTTTCAACTCTATTAATTCTAATTCTCCTGCTGACGTTTCAGGAAGTAAACATTAATCCATTTTAAAACCATTACTTATCACATCGATTTCAATGGGATTTAATAAAAATGCAATTGTAGGTTTTAATGCTACCAAATCTACAAATCGCTCGTCAAATTCGTTTAACAGGTATTCTAATTTTGTTTTATTTTATTTCATTTGCCAAGGTCTTTTGGCGGTCCAAAGAGAAGCAAATTTGGCAAATTTTCAGGGAAGCAAATTTGGCTCTCGCTGTAAAAAGTCTGGCCACCTCTTATGTATCTATTCATTGACCGAAAAATGTATAGACTTGCTTACAGCTGTAAAAGTAAAAGTGGATTGTAAAGAAGGTAATTAGGGTGCGTTGCACTAGGCGCTCACAACGCTCAAAATATTCATTTAGCCGTTCCACATGACGACCGCGGTCGTTCTGGTCGCGGCGAAAACGTCACTAATGACGTCATTATTTTCGCTCTCGTCGAGCTCACAACGACCCATCTGGCAGAGCTGGGTCGAAGTGGTCGTTTTGTCAGAGTTAATATCACCTCTTCATCTGAATATCCAACTGCCGCAGGACAAGAAAAGGACATTTTCATTATTCGAATGTAAATTATTTAAATACTTCACTAAAATAATATATAATAGTATATTACGTAAAGCGAGTTGTAAGAAGCATATTACGTACGAGCGGAACAGTTACGCCCGACCCGCGTACCGGGTAGTGCGTAATTCCGCGAGTACGTAATTGCCTTACAACTCAAGTCATGTACTATACTCTATCTACGACCACACTAATTTGTTCCTGTTTAGTAAGAAAAATACATTTGATGTAACAAATTTATTTCTTAGTAGGTAGGTACATTATTTGACATTATAATAAACAAATCATTTTCATTATCACTATCACTAAACATTATTAAATTTTATCGAATTGAACAGAAATACATTCAAAATGGTTACATACCTTATTACTTAGTACTTGTAGTTTTCGTTAGATTTAAACGTGAAAAAACGAAATTAATGACAGCTTCGATGCGAATGATGTGACGTTTTATGATTGTTTGAAAATCTGTACTATATTCAACAATCGTATCAACATGCAGCTCTCAACCAATCACCGAATCGTAAACCAAACGCACTAGTGTATTATTATTCATAACATATCATTAATCGCGGACTGTTACATATGTGTGTTTTATGATGTATTTACATAGTCCACGAACTGTACAATAATGGGCATTTACAATAGTGGTTGTAGATAAAAAATGAAATTGTATATTTTTATAGTATAAATCAAGTTAACGGATAGTTATTGAAGTTTATTATTAAGGCTTACAAATTATAACGTAAACTCTTTAGGTCTCTGATTAATTTTCAAACTCGCCATTTGTAATTTTGACATCGACGCTTAAAATGCTACGAAATCTTACGAAAGCTTACGACTATAACGCAAAGCAAGTGGAACGGTTTAAACAGCGGTCGTGAGCGTGAGCGTTGTGGGTGCCTAGTGGAACGCACCCATAATAAAATAAATAATGATTTATTTTACATTTTTGACATCATATGTCAAAAATGCCAACGGGTGGTGGTTTACCGCTTGATAAAGTGCCAGAAAAAACATATAAATGCCATCCAGGCACAAGAGTTGGCAGGCTAATCTGCCTAATTTGTGAAAATGTGTATCACATACGTGACTTCAATAAATTAAAAAGCCGAACAAATATCAGTGATGCTTAAGTAATTTATCCAGAACATTCTCGTATAAATCTAACCTCAAACTACGATGAATCGACGCTAATTGAAGATACCAGAACCATTATGGCAACAGTGAAAAATTATATGAAGGATGAACTAAGAAGTGAGATATTAAAGAGTAGGGATACTATGTATCAAAGTAATAGCTATGATAGGAAAGACGACAATATTGAAATAACTAACTAGAGAAAGGAAAATAATCTACTAAAACAAATAAATATTGAACTACGTGCGATAAAAACGTAATGATGAGGGAATTTATTACACAACTACAGAAAAACATTAACATTAACAGGAAACCATACGCACAAGTACTATCAGGTGTAATGCCTAAAAAAGAACATGTACCGGACATAATAATAAAGAAGAAAAATAAGAAAGAATCAACTGATTTAAAGAAAAGTGTAACGCAAAACTTAAACAAAAAGAAGACTATTCAAATAAAAAAGTGTACTGCAGAGACGTCAACCAAATAATCATAAGTTGTATGAACTCTAAAAATTCCGAAGAAACTGTCAAATGTATGAATAAGAAATTGGCGAGTATGTGTACAATAGTAAAGAAATGGTGAATAAACAAATATTAAAAATAGTAGGAGTCGACAAGAATAGAAGGAGTCCACAAAAAGGCTCTTCAAAGGCTGTGACACGAAGTGTGAAGTAGTACATACATTTTTAAACAAAAAAGGTAATCTATAAAGCATAATAGTAGAAGTAACCTCTGAATTATACAAGATAATTAAAGAAAACAACGATAGAATCTTTGTAGGATACCAGAACGATCTGAGGATCTTAACTTACAACCATGTTTGAACTGTGGTAGATTTGGACAGAGTAGCAAGAATTGCATAAATGAAAAAATCAAAACACACATTGAAACTACAGATTATCCGGAAAACCCACTAATTCAACGATATATCGTTAAAATAGATAACGCAATGACAGCAAGAAGAACCAACTCCTGCAACACATTGCATTTATCATCAGCATCACGTCATTCCAGCCTAGTCAACTTACGAAGTCACCAAAACCACAACCAAAGAAATGAGTAATATGGACCATAATACTGAAATTGTAGACAATATACAGAGTGAGATGATACAACGCGAAAAAAACTATTTCAAACCTGGTCTCTCTCAATAAAACCATGAAAATATATAAAGAAGAAAACATTCGATATGTTAATATTAGAAACTTAATTGCTAATTTTATCAAACTTCAAGATTTTATTAAAATACTAGAAATATAACCCAGCATAATACTATGTGGGGAATCCTGGAATTTAGAATTCAAAACTATTTTATATTAGAAGGTTATAAAATCTATTATAATGGCAGTAGTACTAACAAATCTGATGGTGTAGTTATATACATAGAAAACAATATAGAAGAAAATACAGAGACTATAGAGATGGGTAAACTCAAAGTATTGAACTCTTGTATTAAACTAGGCAATAAAATTAACTTAGAGATATCAGCTTTCTACGAATTGCATAATTTAGCAAAATCTGAATTTATAATGAACTTAAAAGAATTATTAAAAACTAAGAGTAAAACAGAGAATCATATAATTATAGATTATTTTAACATAGATTTAATGACTCACGATAACTTCAGCAATGAATTCTGATGCAATTTACTAGATAAAGGGTACTATCCGCGTTTTCAGGGTATAACAAGACCATCTTATCATCTTTCTGAACACAATGATAGTGGTGCTGATCCGCCATTCATTTGGGATTTAGTGGTGATAGAGAATCTTTCTGGTTCTGTGAGTTCCTCTCCGCCATATTTGAGCAGATCATTCGTTATTTGGAATAAACCTCTTGAGCCCCACATTGAAATTTATAACAAAAGTAATAACGAACAAAATTAACAGCATCACCTCGCTGGCTGATGAACAGCAGGGATTGAGGTCGGGAAGGTCTTGCGGACGCCGTTTTTGTCATAAGACAAGTAACAGAAAAGTCAATCGAATACAATAAGCCAGCCTACGTATGTTTCATCGACCTTCCCAAAGCCTACGACCGCGTTCAACTAAACGATGTTTCACATCTTCTTTACAACAGATAAATCCCACACAACCTGATAAAAACTATATAGAACATATATGCAGCAAACCAAATACAGGCAAAGTTATACGGAGAGCTCACCGAAACAATACCAGTTTATGACGGTATTCGTCAAGGGGATTCATTAAGCCCGCTTCTCTTCAACATCATCATGGACGAGATTATACAGAAGGTTCGCTAATTGAGAGGATATAAAATAGGAGTTGAAGAGGTAATAATTTTGCGCTATGCCGACGACGCCGTGCTGATAGCAGAGAACGAAGACGACTTACAGAGACTCCTACACTCATTCAACAGTACACCATCGAGATGTAAAGTGGAGGTGGATGGAGAAGTTATTCAGCAAGAGATGAAATTAAAGTATCTTGGAACTCTCGGGATTTGGCAATGTTGAGGCAGAAGTAAGGGAACAAACAACGAAAGCAACAAGAATAGCAGGGTGTTTGAATAGTACAATATGGTGCAACAAAAACATAGGAATTGAGGCCAAAACTAGAATCTATAAAACAACAAAAAGACCCATCATAACATATACGGCAAAAACTAGACCAGAAACATCTAAAACTAAACGACTATTGGAAACAACCGAAGTGAGAGTACTTCGCAGAATTACTGGTAAAACACTTTTAAACAGGGAAAGAATTGAAAGTATATGAAATACATATGGATTAGAAGACATTAATGGCTGGGTATCAAACAGAAAAAAATAGTGGAATGAGCACATAAATAGGATGGACGATAGGAGAGTAGTAAAAATTACTCGTGATAAATCACCACGGGGGCGCATGAGCGTAGGGCGTCCTCAAAAGACATGGAGCGACAACCTGAATGCAGAGCAATAGGCAAGTTGACGAGGAATAAACAGGCGATTCGCCTAAATCAAGAAGGAGGAAGAAGGCGAAAAACTAGACTATCAGATTAAAAAAAACTGGAACATGCATATATATATATTTATATATATATATATATATATATACACATATATATATATATATATATATACATATATACATATATATATATATATATATATATATATATATATATATATATACATATATATATATATATATATATATATATATATATATACGCAAACATTTGTGGGTTGCCGTATCCTATCGCTTATTTTTTTACCCATATTACAGAAGTAAGAATTGGATTCGTTAGCTATTCTAATGAGCTCTTTAATTATATCCATATCGTTATTGTAAACTTGTTTTTTATTGTCATCTTTTTTGCCGCTTTTTTAGATTTGATTATTTCCCATAAGTGTCTCGGATCTTTCTGATTCCTTTTTATTAGTTCGCTATCGAATTTTATTTTTGCTTCTGTAATGACCTTATTCAGTATCGTTGTATAGTTCTTATATTTCTGACGAAGAATAAACACGCGATTCGCCTAATTCAAGAAGAAAGAAGAAGAAGAAGAACTAGACCACCAGCTTCAAAAAAATCTGGAACATGCCAATATATATATTTATATATATATATATATATACATATATATATATATATATATATATATATATATATATATATATATATATATATATATATATATATATATATATATATATATATATATATATATATATATATATATATATATATATATATATATATATATATTGTATTTGAGGTTTTCGCGGATAGATACCTGTGTTGTATTGTTTTCTCGGGTATTCCGCGTTGATGCTGATTGTTGGCTCTGAAAAGAACCGGATTCTCGGCATTTCTCAAGAGATATATGCGTCAGAAAAACCGTTGCGGGTCAGAGTATGCGGGTCAAAGTATGCGTCGAACGATTGACCCGCACGGACGCATATATCTCTTGAGAATGGTGAATGTTAGTTCGCCGAAACGTCGAGAATCCGGTTCTTTTCAGAGCCAACCCTCAGCATCAACGTGGAATCCCCGAGAAAACAATACAACAAATAATATATATATATATATATATATATATATAGCGAACTAATAAAAAGGAATCAGAAAAATCAGAGACACTTATGGGAAATAATCAAATCTAAACTTGGGAAAAGCGGCAAAAAAGATGACAATATAAAACAAGTTAAAGCTCTTTAGAATAGCTAACGAATTCAATTCTTACTTCTGTAATATGGGTTAAAAAATAAGCAATAAGATACGGCAACCCACAATTGTTTACGTCAAATGTCCATCTTCTTCTTCTTCTTTCGAATAGGCCTATTTTGGACCACGCTTGTTCAACTGCTGGGCTTTGACCTTTGCCCAGTATTGTCGCATCTTCTGCCGGTGTAACTCCTTTCTTTCTTCTGTCCAGGGGGTACCTTTCATACGGGGTTTTTCCTGAAATCCACGGAATTCAGTCTCACAGACTGTCTGTTTTGGAGATCTGTTATTCCCAGTTCTTTAATATCCTTCTCGGTTTCTGTCAACCAAGTGGAACGAATCTTCTTATTTTGCCAGAAGGTGAACAGACGGTTGGTTAGTCGGTTTGGAGGTAGTCTTGCAACGTGGCCATAGAAAGCTACCCTTCTTTTCCTGTGTTTCCTTCTCTCCACAGTCAGAGAGCATCTCAATATGTTCGTAGAGCTCAGAGTTATGCCGCCTTCGGAATTCCCTATCTTCCTTTACCGGGCCTTGGATCTTTCTGATGATTCTCCTCTGATTTCCAATTTCTCTACTAGAACTCTTCTGTTCAAGAAAAGACTTGACATGAAAGACAAGGAAAGACAGGAAAGGGCATACAGGGCTTCTGGTCGTAATACTGATGTGTAGTGCTTAAGTTTCAGGTTGCGTGACGGGCATTTCTTATTCCAAGTGTTCTTAGTCAGTCGATAGGCAAGTTCTAACTTGTTGACTCTCTTGGATAATGATGTTTTTTCTGATAAGTTGGGTTCAATCAATTCGCCGAGATACTTAAATTTCTCAGTCCTCTTGATGTTTCCCTGTTCTAGTAACATCTCTCTGTTTGCTTCTCTGTTGGTGAAGAATGCTGTTTTCTCCAGCGACACTTGAAGACTCACTTTGGCAGCCTGTTTCCTGAGGCAGTTTACCTGCATTGTTGCCATCTCAAGAGAATCAGCAAACAGTGCCATGTCATCTGCAAAGGCCAGTTAAGCTACAACCAGTCCGTCATTCTTACGTCCCAGGTAGATTCCACTCTGAGCACCAAAATTGTTCAGTTCCTTGCACCATTCTCTCATAACCTTTTCAAGGACACAGTTGAATAGAAGTGGGGAAAGTCCATCTCCTTGTCTCACTCCAGTTTTTATTTCGAAGCTTTCTG
Organism: Phosphuga atrata; assembly: GCA_944588485.1. Lineage (NCBI taxonomy): Eukaryota > Metazoa > Arthropoda > Insecta > Coleoptera > Silphidae > Phosphuga > Phosphuga atrata. Next base: position 21,021,208 of record OX155896.1, on the reverse strand, counting down.
AAATCTCGCCTCTAAATTTAACCTTAGAATGGGTATTGGTCAAAGTTTCTAGGATGAGTCTGCGGGTTTTGTAGTCTAGCCCTAGTTCCTGGAGTACTTTCTTAAGCGTTTCTCTACTAATGGAATCGTAGGCCTTCCTAAAATCAATAAAAGTGAGGACCACTTTGCGGTTTCTCATCTGGGAGTATGCAAGTACAGTTTTAAAATTGAGGATCTGTTCAACACAGGACCGGGCCCCCTGAAGCCCCCTGGTATTCTCCCAGTTGACTATACAACTGATTTTCTGCCCTTGTTTGTAACGCCTTCGAGAGAATCTTGTAGGTTACCGGGACGAGAAAAATTCCACGTTAGTTGTTTAGATCAGTAAAGTCTCCCTTTTTGTGAAGCCGATGGATCAGAGTAGATTTCCAATCGGGTGGTAATTTCTCTGTTTCCCAGATGTTCTGGATGACCTCGGTTAGCTTGCGCACGGCATTTTTTCCAGCACCTTTCCACAGTTTAGAAACGATAAAGTCCTGTCCGGCTACCTTATTATTCTGAAGAATTCTATAAAGAATTCTTTATAGTCGAAGTCTTCGCTGGGTGGGTCACAGTTGAGTAGATTTTTAAAGTATTGAGCCAAAAGGTGCCAGTTGTCCTTGTCGTTATAAGCCAGTTTGCCTTGTGAGTCTCTCAAGTGGAGGCTTGGTATTTTCTGAGTGCCTGCTTAAAGGTTCCACAGAAATCTCTGGAATTACTCTTACAATTAGCAAAGCTCTCTTCGATTTGGGTTAGTTGGTTTTGTGTGAAGGTTCGTACGGTTCCTCGAATTATCTAGGCTGTAACCTTTCTTTGTTCCAAAAATTTATGCCAATTTTCATTGGTCTTTTTAGAATTCCACTTCACCCAAATAGACCAAAGCCTGTCTGTCTTTGGTCTATTCCATTGTCACAGTCTTCAGTCCACCACGGATGCTTCCTTCTTCTAGCGAGAGGGCCGAATTCATTGGCCACCTTGACAAGAGTCTCCTTCAGTTGATCTCAGCTGTTAAGGCCTGTGTTGTTCAGTCTATGACTTACTTCTTGACTGTTCTTGAGTCGCTCTACGTCAAATCTTACCATTTTGGAGGCGCTGTGTAATCTAGTGTTTCTAGGCTGGAGTCTTATTTTGATCTTTGAGAGGTAGTGGTCTGAGTCCAGATTGGCGCTTCTTAGTACCTTCACGTTTTGTATTTCCTTTTGAGATTTTCTTAAACTGGCCAATCTGGAATTCACCCAGGTTAGTATTAGATAAAATCCAAGTCTTCTGCTTTCTTTGCAAGTGTTTGAAGGCTGTAGACTTCATGAGCAACCCAAAAGTCCTACACAGATCCTCCAATCGTTCTCCATTGCGGTTGATTCGCTTATGCGCTGGATAATTGCCCACTATGTTTCTGTATTTGTTCTCTCTTCCCAATTGAGAATTGAAGTCACCAAGCAGTATGACGGTGTGTCTCTCTGGAAGTTTAGAGATTATATCTTCCAAGTCTTCCCAGAATTTATCGGTTATGTCTGGATTGCGTCTGTTGTCCTGGTTGATTGGGGCATGTACATTAACTATACTGTAGCCCTTGTTTGCGCAATTGAGAGAGGGGATAGATGCAAAGTCGGTTACTGAATCCAGTATCCTGTGACTGATTATAAATCCTGTACCTAAGTGGGGTACGTTCTTCATTATCCGCTGACCCACTTTTCCTTTGAGCATTTTGTAGCCTTGGAACTCAAAGGCATTTTCGTCCTAATATCTGGTTTCCTGTACTGCTGTCAGTATTATATTGTGTCGTGTTAGTGAATCAGACAAATGTTTCAGTTTACCCACTTTCAGCAGTGAGTTGGCATTAAATGTTGCGAAGAAGCTTTGCCGTGTTGGTCTGAGTTTACGTCCGGTGATTTCAGGATGCTCCGACTCTTCCTTAAAGCATGTTGGTGCGGACTTTCCAGAATCCGAAGGTCCCCTAACGTCACCATAGGTGACGGTGGATTGGTTACCACCTGGGGTAGTGTATTTAGCGAGATTTTCCTTCATGCTGAGATGAAGAATATTCTTCGTGGGACAGTGGCGAGCCACTGCCCAAGATACTACCCAAGTTGTTAGCTTGGGAGGCTTATTATTCGGGGTTGTCACCCCTAGACAGGTCGCCTTCCCTACGGCTAAAGAGTCCTGTCCACCCCACTCTTCCCAGGTGTTAGGCTCCGTGCCATTGTTTACCAAAAGTCCATCTATGAATTCAAAATCAATTTTTCTGGCACCGACTAATAGTTTAGAAATTGAAAACATTATGAATAATTGGAATTGAAAATCGACGGAGTTGATAATATAAATGTAAAAACTCTTAAACTAATATTGGAGAACATAACAAAACCAGTTATACATATTATCAACTTATGTATTGAAAATGGTACATGGCCAGTAGCCCTGAAAAGCGCTGATGTGTTATACGCCCATACATAAAGCTAAAAATAAAAGTTACGTATCAAATTATAGACCTATATCATTAATCTCTAATGAGGTCAAAATACTAGAAGAAGTCATATATAATAGAATCTTGGTTTTTGTAACTAAAAGCAACACTGTAGCTGACAATCAGTTTGGATTTGTTAAACATAGAGGCACAAAAGATGCACTAAATCATACATCAAACATAATTTATTATAAACTAGATAAAAGTAAGGCAAGAGCTATAACATTCCTGGATCTTGCCAAAGCATTCCACACGCTGAATCATAAAATTTGATTGGAAAAATTATACAATTACGGTATCAGTGACATTGCACACAATCTAACTGAAAGTTACTTCAGAAACTTACTTTTCCTCAAGCAAACAGACACCAAAGAGTTAAACTTAAAGGTTTTATGAGAAAATACGAAGATGTAACTACAGGTGTCCCGCTTGGAACAATATTAGGGCTATTACTTTTTATACTATACGTGGTTTGTTAGAAAAGTATCCGACCTTTAGCCGGTATAAAAAACTGGCATACCTGAAGCATACCCCATACTGGCATATCCCAATCACTCTCAACGTAGTCTCCTTGGGACTCCACACACTTCTCCCAGCCGTGCCGCCATTGTTGGAAGCATTCCGAAAAAGCCTCTTTCGGAATCGACTTTTTCTCGGCTGTCGTTGCAGACATAATGTCTTCTCTTGTCTGAAATCGCGTTCCTTTCAATGGCCTTTTGACTTTGGGGAATAGCCAGAAGTCGCAGGGGGGCATATCAGGAGAGTTTGTCGAACCGAAGGAGTCTGTTTTTTCGCCAAAAAATTGTGAACCAATTGCGAACAATGTGCTGGAGCATTGTCGTGATGGAGTGGCCAATTTCCTGATGCACAGCATCACAGCGCCGCACAGCATCACGTAGGGGACGTTGGGCATCCCTCATTTCACTTGTCGTCATTGAAAAAGAGACGAGAGCACTACAAACTACGTCACTCTAACACTGCTCGACAGCAACTGACGCTATCTACAGGCCGGAAAAATTCATGCATGCGCACTAAGGTTCAAGGTCGGCTCATGCAAGCGCGCTTGAATCAAATCCATTAGGTTTTCAAAATAAAAAATAAGGTCGGATACTTTACTAACAGACCACATACGTCAATCTATTAAAATCTATTAAAAAGTGTGTCTAATGATATAATAATATCATATGCGGATGACCAAGCTGTCACATCTACCGATGATACCTGGAGTAATGTTGAAATCAAGATGAACGTACTTAGATAAAATCTCAGATTGGTTAGCATTGAATAAGCTATCTTTAAAAATTGAAAACACTGTCTACTTGACATTTGGAAACTATATCGATAGCGCTCCAAAACACACTTGCCAAATAGAGGTGAAAATTCTAAAAAGAGTTAATACTACAACTACTTTTAAGAGAATACTACAAATATTTAGGAACAGTCCGTTATTTTAAGGTGAATTTTAAATATAGATTTTGTCATCTCAGGACAATGAATTGAAAATCAATCCAAATCTACCTCACTTTCAGAAGAGCGACTGCAGCAAATAGAAACGGATAAATTATTGCATCAATTAAAAGCACAATCATTTTTCAAGGATCTATCCCAAACAACTAAACTTGCCAAGGACTTGCCAAGGATATATATATATATATATATATATATATATATATATATATATATATAAAATAACATAAAATGTAAAAAATGCTGTCTCGTAACGCAGTTCCTTCTCTACAAAAAGTTGTGGGATCTCATGTAAGACCAAGTCAGTTATTTTAGTTAGTGTGTATGTAGAAGCACCTATTCAACTACTTTGTTATACATTGTTATCTAATCAATTACCTATAAACATTTATAGTGACGGTATCAATATTAGACACCTTTATTTCTATTATAATTATAATGACTTGGCAATTGCACGGCAACATATTCTACTAAATAAATTACTTTTTTCCTAGGTTTACTGGTGCCTATGATACTATGTTTTTCGTTGGTACAGGTACCAACGATACTCTTTTTTATCACCACCTGTTACCTAAGCAAAACTATTTTGTAGTGTATTTGATACTTCGAAATGTGTATTTACTGAAATAAACTTATTATTATTATTACTGTTTAGATTTACTTAGAATCGAATTAGTAGATAATTCTGTTATAATTACGTTGCCGGTGCAATTGCCAAGTCATTATAATTATAATAGAAATAAAGGTGTCTAATATTGATACGGTCACTATAAACGTTGATAGGTAATTGATTAGATAACAATTTATAACAAAGTAGTTGAATAGGTGCTTCTACATACACACTAACTAAAATAACTGACTTGGTCTTACATGAGATCCCACAACTTTTTGTAGTGATGGAACTGCGTTCCGAGGCATTTTTTACATTTTATGTTTTTCATGGGATCTCATTTCTTTTTGTAGGTCATGTGCCTTTTTTCTTGGGTAATATACCGTGTACGTCAGCTACTGATTTTCTTAAGGCCCACTCCCTGTCTCTGTCACTTTAAAGTGTCTCTGTCACTTTAAAGTTTTTTTCTTCTTTATAGGCTATAGGCTAACTAAAATTCCATCATCCATAATGAAATTTCGCGATTTTTGATTTTGTCCTTCCGTTGTAGGCTAAAGGCTAACTAAAATTGAAAATTGAAATTTGAAGTTTGTAAGATTGCTAGAAGTACCTTAGAAATTTGATCGTAGGTGAGTGTGTCACTTACAAAATTAAGAAATTTGACTGGCGATAACTCTTAAACTATAAGGTATAATTATTAGGTATATTGGCAATATAGCCAGTTATAGTATCTTGACTTAGTAAAAATCTTAGTCTCTTGATATCTAAAATTTCAAACTTCCTGCTTTATACACAACGAAGTTACAGGGGGTCAAAAGTGCAGTTTGTCTCTGCGAGAAAAGATAGTACGGTTGTTCTCGACTTGGCGAGGGCACTACCGTGTCCCCAGATAGTCTATGGTTTGTTCCTTTTATTTTATCATGAACTTCCTGAGTTTTATGGATTTTGGCGTTGTCCAGAACCAGCCAAGCTCCTACGATGTTACTTTCAGCCATTTTATTGAATAATCCATCAAGAAATGTAATAAAAATGTTTGAATTTACTGATGAATTAGAAATTATTTTAAGGTGAATAATACCATGTAAATTCATGGCTGCAATGAGTGAAACATTTCTGCCTCTTACTGTTGGAACTATTACATGAGCTGGAGTATTTTCGGATCTTTGATCGAGCTTTATTTCGCCGGAGATGGTAATTGAAACCGGATTCATCAATGAAAATTATATTCTCCCGTGTTTGTGGACCATTTTGTGAAAATAAAATTGCATAATTTTTGCGTTGTTCAATTGTTGACTGTTGAATTGATGTAGGGTTTAAACGGTCCAGACTAATTGCAGAAGTTTTCAATGCTATTTTTAAAGCTTTTAATGCATTAAATACAGATGTTGTGGTCAAGTTTACGTTTTTATTTTCAAATATCTTCAATTTCATAGTTTTTAAAGTAATCGATGGATTTTATTCAATAATTTGCTCTACATAATTTAAAATCTCATCACATAATTCTCTCATCCTTTTTTCCGCCACGATTTCGTCTAACCATCTCATATCCATCCTTCTTATAACGTCTAATTATAGATTTAGCGGTGTTTTTATTAATACCTGCTATTTCTGCTGATTCTGCAATTATTTTACCTTCTTCATAACATTTTATAAAAATATCCTTTTTGTCTAAACTTGTTTTAGAATAATTACCTTTACGGTTTCTTTCACGACTAACAGGTAATTCATTTGCAAAAATCTGCAAGAAGTTTTTTCAAAAGTTAAATTAGTTGCAAGAAATTTGCTGGCGGAACCAGAAAACAATCTAAATTTGTTTAATATTATTGAGGAATCCGTGGCCACTGTTACTTCTGCTGATTGTAATAAATATTATGTAGATATGTCGATGAAATTACCATTGGCTGTAGCAGGACAACCGATACATCAACATTATTTTTATAATTTTATATAATAATTGCTTTAATTATTATTTTTTGATAATTAATTTGTTGTTTCTATATAAATTAATATTTAACTAAATTTAATAAAAGTTTAATTTGAATTTAAAAAAGTTTAATTTGAATTTAAAAAAGGTTAATTTGAAACTGAAAAGGTTTAAGTTAAAAACCTAAGCTGGTGCATGTAAAATTCCTAAATGGGGATCGCGGTAGATAAAGTGTTAGGTTAGTAATTTATATATCTATAACTTAAATTAAATTGTATAAAAACTTACATATTAGATACATTATAACTGCTTATATCCTCTCCCTTTTTTCGCGTAAGCGACAATCTTTTAATATTAATTTTCTTTTTCATAATAATGCGGTTAGAAACCTCAATTTGCGAGCGCGAACGTTACAAAACTGAGCGCGAAATTTTGTGATACTCGTTAAAAAGTTCGCTGTACCTCTCGCGCATTGACGATGTGATAAGATTCTTAAATATTCATTTGCGATAAATGTACGTATTGTGTAACGCATTATTTAAACTATTCAAGGCAATTAATTTATATGACAGCGTTTTAATAGAGTTCAATTAAAGAAAAATTTAAGCCGGTTGCAATTGTGATCTTTATTTACTGATTTTATATGGTTTAGCAGCCGTGAAACGCGTCTTTACGTACAAAATTTAAAATTAGTTTGTATTAAGGAAAGTATTTGTGATGCTGTGATATGTTCGAAATAAACAAATATCTTTCGAATTCGAAATGGTTATATTATATTTATAATTATAATATAACCATAATATTATAATAAAATATTAATATATTTGTTACAATATACATTACATCTAGTAAATATAAGTGATTACTAATTAGTTAAATTTAGTATTTTATACCATGAATTTTAAGTTGCGGAAAATAAAGCTATAATTAATAAAGGAATTTCAAAAACATTCAAATGCATAAAGATTTACTACAATAGATCAAGCATGTTTTATCGGATAATTTTGATTATAAAACGTTATCTTGATCTCCTAAACCTTTATTTCTAAGTAATTATATAAAATTTAGATTAAATTACTTTTGTATTCTTTTTGAGAATATTAAGAAACGTTTGCTAAATATTTTACAATATTGTGTAATATATTATACACACTCTATTTCTTCTCAGAAATATCATCACTGAGTCATTTTGTTTTTTTTTTCTTTTTTGGATTAGTTTGGTGTAGATCGGGATTGCCAGAGGTGGTATATATTCACCACCTGAGAACGCAATCAATTTACTAAAGGGTTCGATGAACTTGATCGACTGTTTTGGTTCGTTTAGGGATCGGTAAAAAATATAATTATGATTTTAATAAAAATACTAGTACATGTGGATCGTATTTTTCGGAATGGAATAGTTTTTGTGGATGGAAGAGTTGAAAATAATGGAATAGTTGCTAAAGGTGGAGTAATTGATGAGGGTGAAATTGTTTAATGAATTTTGACATTTGTATATGAAAGAGTAATCAGAATTGCGAGCTGCGCGACTCTTGTAGAAAGCGCATCAGCTAAGGTTGTATGAGTTGCAAGATGTACAATTCCTACTACACAGAATATTAACTAATAATTCATCCGTCTCAAATGATTTTAATGCTGTCAGGTTTGTAAAATAATATAATCAAACACTTTTGAGGTGTACTTAATCATATAATGTTACCAATTGGCTGAAATCAAAGTGACTTTAATTTAAGGAGTGATATTAGAAATGAAAAGTTCCCAACGTTCATAAAAAGGTTACTATATCTAACGATGTGATATTAGTTCCTAAGGTGTACAACATGGACGATAGAAAATCAGCTGTGGAGTAAAAAGTTACTGAAAATCTCACTAAAACTTTTATAACCTTTAAATTGATTAAGTAACATTGATGTTGTCAACTTTGACGTTCAACATAACCAACATATTGTTTTAATCAAGTTGGTATCTTGTGTTTTTGAGTTACCAACATACTCAAACATAATCTCACCAACTATTTGTTAAAGTTACATTGTTGTCTTTTTTTTCGTCAAAATTGCAAGCCTTACTTATTAACTTCACTTCTTCATATATAGCAACCTTTTACGAAGGTTGGCAACTCTTGATTTCCAATATCACTCCTCCAATTATAGTAAGTTTGCTTTTAGACAATTAGCAACACTTAGCAAAATTATGTTACTAAAAGTTTCACCAAAAAAAATAATAACCAATAAATTACTCAACTGACGTTAATGTCAACTTTGATTTAATTTTCATGTATTTCTTTATTTAAAAATTCCAGTGTCAAGGTTATCGGCCATGAAAATTCCAAAATGGTCAAATTGTTTAAATAGAAATATCTATGATCTTAATAGATCTGAAAGAGTTTTTATTATATCTATTGCAGTTTTCGAGTTGTTGCTATTTGAATCCATTAGTATCAGTTCCGGTTTGACTTCGAGGGATGCGTATGTGGTCTGGATTTCTATGGCGCTTTGCTAACCTAATAGCCTAACCTAGGTTAAACCAACATTTAGCTTTACATCTTTATCTTATTTTTGATCTCTTGGGTCGCGCTACCGTTTGTAGTTTGTCTTAATTTTTCGTTCGCTTTTCTTTCAGGCTAACAGACTTTGCCACTTTAGCTTATTGTAGATCAAGCTGTAAATGCATGTCTGGTAGACTTTGAAGAGTTGGACAAAAAATATATTTGCAAGTTTTCAATAAATATTTCTTTGTTAAAAACAATCCTGTGTCAAGGCTATCGACCACAAAGGTACCAAAACGTCAATTTAAATAGAAAAATCTATAATCTATATATATATCTGAAAAAAAATTCAAAATATCTGTTGCAGTTTTCAATTTATAGTTATTTGAATTTATTAATTTTTGTTATGTCCGAGTTTGAAGGTCTTGATTTATCTGCCGCTTAGCAGTGTGCAACCTAATCTAACCGGGGTTAAACCAACGGTCCTTGCAACACCGTCCTATATTGTATCGAAAGCTTGCGCTACCGCGCGTATGTTGTCTTGATTTATCTGTCCTGTTATTTTACCCGGGGTAAACCTACATTCCTTGCAACACTGTCCTATATTGGATCGAGAGTTCGCGCTTCCGCACGTATGTTGTCTTGATGTAACTGCCCGCTTCGCGGCGGGCAACCTAATCTAACCGGGGTTAAACCAAAGGTCCTTGTCAAATTGTCCTATATTGGATCGAGAGTTCGCGCTCCCGCGCAACATACGTGATTTCTCTTGTCGAAGGCCCGTTCCGTTTTACAACAGAAAATGACAATTTCCCGTTTCGACGGGCAAGAGGAACGGAGTTTTTGAAGAAAAAGTAAAAAAAAATAAAATGCACTTACAGCCGCCCCCTGCGGAGGCGGCACTTGGTTTGTCTTCTCACAGTCTTGATTTCTGAATCTGAATCTCTCCGCTTCGCGGCGGGCAACCTAATCTAACCGGGGTTAAACCGACGGTCCTTTTTCACATTGACCTATATTGAATCGAGAGTTCGCGCTGCCGCGCGTATGTTGTCTTGATTTATCTGTCCGCTTCGCGGCGGCAACCTAATCTAACTGGGGTTAAACCAACGGTCCTTGCAACACTGTCCTATATTAGATCGAGAGTTCGCGCTGCTGCGCGTATGTTTTCTTGATTTATCTGCCCGCTTCGCGGCGGGCAACCTATTCTAACCGGTGTTAAACCAACTTTTTGACATTGACCTATATTGAATCGAGAGCTCGCGCTGCCGCGCGTATGTTGTCTTGATTTATCTTCCCGCTTCGCGGCGGACAACCTAATCTAACCAAGGTAAAACCAATGGTAAAACCAAATGGTATCTTAAAATATAAAATTCAAAGAAAGACAAAATATAAAATAGTGCTAAATGCATGCAACTTCGGAGCCTTTGAAAAAAATATATATTTGTAAATTTTCAATAAGTATTTTTTTATTAGAAAAAATTACGTGTCCAGGCTATCGGCCACGAAGATACCAAAACGTCAATTTCAATAGAAAAATGTATAATCTATACAGATCTGAAAGAAATTTCAATATATCTCTTGCAGTTTTCATTTTATAGCTAATTGAATTTATTAATTTCTGTTATGATCGAGTTTGAGGGGCGGCGGCCGCCGCCAGATAAAATATTTTGCAAAACTAACTGAAAGATATCATAGATTGGCTAATTCTCTACAAATCTGTGAAATTTTATTGTTCCACGTTTTGTGAAACTTAGTAAAATCATTTTTTAAACAAATCCAGACATGTCAATCATGAATTCCGATCAAATTCGAACGCGAAAATTTCAAAATATTCAAAAATTGCGAAAAAATATATTAATAATTGAAGGATTTCAATGAAACTTATACTGAATGTGGGTATCCACCAGAGGTATGAGTTGACAAAATTTGAAAGCTCCCACTCCATTGGGGACGTCGTGAAGAATGATTTTCTCGTCAACAATTTTATGGAAATATCTCGTCAATGCCGCAAGGTGGAAAATTATAATCTGGATATCCGTATGTAAGACGTCGGTGTCTACAAAAAAGTACTATTTGCAAATTTTGTAAAATCCTTCGGTTTGGTCGCAAAAGTAAAAAATATAAAATTGAAAAAATTTTAGAAGGGATTATTATCCCTTTTGTGAATTTCGTTTTTGAATTTTTTCGTTTATAAAAAAATAATCGGCCAAACGGTTCGCTTTGGAAAGATGAAAATGACACAACATTTAGATGAAAATGTGCTCTATATATAATCTATATAGATTTGAAAAAAATTTCAATATATCTCTTGCAGTTTTCATTTTATGGTTATTTGAATTTATTAATTTCTGTTATTTCCGAGTTTGAGGGGCGGCGGCCGCCGCCCGATGAAATATCTTGCAAAACTAACTGAGGGATATCATAGACTGACTAATTCTCTACAAATGTGTGAAATTTTATTGTTACACGTTTTGTGAAACTTAGTAAAATATATCCAGCATATCCGCATTTCAACATATCCAGACATGTCAATCACGAATTCCGATCAAAACCGAATGCAAAAATTTCAAAATATTCAAAAATTGCGAAAAAATATATTAATCCTTGAAGGATTTCAATAAAACTTGTACTGAATGTGGGTATCCACCAGAAGTAACTGCTGATAAATTTTGAACGCACCCACTCCAATGGGGACGGCGTGAGGAATTATTTTTGCATCACAGCTTATTTGCAAATAACTCGTCAACGCCTCAAGGTGGAAAATTATAACCGGGATATCCGTATGTAAGACGTCGGTGTCTACAAAAAAGTATTTTTTGAAAATTTTGTAAAAACCTTCGGTTTGGTCGCAAAAGTAAAAAATATAAAATTGAAAAAATTTTAGAATTTTTTCACAATTTATATATATAACTCTTGTAAACTATATAAAACTTAATGCGTTTGTTAACGAAAGTGCGCTCTATTTATCTGTGTTAAAATTATTTAACACACATTTCTAAACGTTCGTCATGTCGTGGCTATCAGCCGCAAAAAGTTTGCATGCAGCACATTTCAATGGGTCTCAATGAGCACTATTCGATTTTAAAAAGAAAATCCGGATAAATTTCGAGATGGCTTTTCCTTCAGCCATCAAGTGGTAGAACTGACCGTTTTTCAACAAAAACTCTCTTATTATACCCGCTAGGAAGTCGAGGAATACAACTTTAGATTCCAAATTAAATGTGTAATTTTCAACTATTCTTGTAGAATACTCTTAATTCCCACCGTTTGAAAAATGGATTTTAAATCACCAGATGACCGAAAAACTTACATCATCCCCCACGTAAAATTATCCGAATCACGAATCAGCCGCAGAAAATTCATGCAACATATTTTAATAAAACTTGATGAGTTGTATTCGAATTTGAATCGAAAATGTCAATAAATATTGAAATGGCTGTTCCTTCCGCAGTAAAATGGTAAAACTGACAGCTTTTCGCCAATAACTCTGTTGATATACATTCGAGGAAGACGCGTGTTGTACCGTTGGAATCTAAATTCAATTTAAAAGCTCCAATTATTCTTAAAAAAAACTCGTAAATATCGCGGATTATGAAATAAATTTTGGAATTCAAATGTGAAGGGAAGCTACTGTTTCTGATGTAAAATGGTCTGAATTTTAAGAATCTGCTAAAAGAAAAGTGAAAAAACTTCGTTTTCTTGTAGAAATTTGTGAAAAAATCGAATTTTGACGTTGCTATGTGTTGCTAATCAAGAGCCAGAGTCGCCGAAATCTGCAATTTAGAGATTTCAAGATATCTCTTTGAATTTTATTTGAATTTCAACCTAACATTGAGCGAAAAATCAGAATTTTGATTTAAATTCTTTTCTTTAATTTTATCTTTTCACAAGCACACGAATAATCATAAACGGATAAACTTCAACAATGACATTTCCACATAACCTGAGCGAAAATAGTGTAAGAATGATCAGCTGTAAGTGTAAATTGGCGATTCAGCGGCAAGCAATGGTCGTAGTATTTTTGACCTGCAGTGCGAAGCCGTTGATGGATTTGAGAAATTCAAACGCCATACTGTTGGCCTTTTCACCGGGCATGCACTTGTTGGACTGGAAATGTAAATTTTCTTTTAAGCGTTTCCGTTTGAAGAGGTTAAAAAAAAGTGACTTCGCGAATTGGGGCCTGCGGAACGTCCCCGGAGGTGTAATGCGCCGAGACTGGTGTCGTTCGAAAGTAGACACGTGGGGCTATAATTCCTGAAAAGAGCAATACAATTCTAAAACATTTCACCGAATATTGAAGGTTTCAATTTGCTGAATTTTGAAAAAGTCGTTTCGAGTTTGGACGGGCGTCGAGACCCCCAAATGCGATCGAGCCATGCATCGTTCCTATTGCCTTATAGACCCTTTCGTTCTATATTCAGAAACCACCACCGCGAGGCCCTGCTATTTAATTTAGCGAATCCAAGAGGATTCTCGCGTACTTCTGCAAAACATGGTTTTTCGGGCCTCCCGGCGCCATCCGGCACGCAATCGCAATTAAACTCCAAAACAAACTTAAAGACACTATGCCGAATCGATTGGTGCTGGTCCGGTCCCGATCCGACTGTTGGGTATCCCGGGAGAGGGATCCCCGCAAATTAGGTGAAAAAAACATCGCGTTTTTTCGATTTTTGTGTTAAAATTGACCCAGAGTGGGAACAGGATGCCGAAGGTACCAGATTCTTCCACCGCCGGTTGCGGGTAAATATCTCGCATCGAACGAACCTATTTGGAGACACGGCGCTCTTCAATCAAGAGAACGGCGTCCACAGATGTGATGAAAGAAACGGTTTTTTTTTCGCTTACATTTTCCGCCGCACCGGGTGAACCGACGGTCGCGTACCTTTCCGCATGACGTCAACAAACGTGAAATCGACGCGGCAAGAGAACGCAGTAAAAAAATCGAACCGCGGACCAAAATTGCTCCTCAAAGGTGCTAGAAACGATCTCCTGTTTTTGGCACCTAGAGGACGCCATGTGGGACTTGCGAGCGGCAGACGGACACTGGTCGAAGGCCAGTTCAGTTTTACAACAGAAAATGACCATTTCCCGTTTCGACGCCCAAGAGGAACGGTGTTTTTACGGAAAAAGTGAAAAATTTAAAACGCACCTACAGCCGCCCCCTGCGGGGGCGGAACTTGGTAAGGCTCGTCAAAAAAAACCTAATTTTTTGTTAAATTCATTGGAAAAAATTCAAGACGTAAACCGCATTTTTTGACAATTTTTCTTAATTTTCAAGAAATCTTGACTTTTGACCCCTTTCGAGTTCAGTGACGGTACCTTACTCGATTAGTATATTTCGATAAATAAGTAATAGAAAATATTTATAAGTATTACAGAAGATATTTTGAAGATATTTCAGCATCTTCCACGGCTAATCCATTATTTCAACATTATATTTGCATACCTACAAATATCTAGATAACTAACGTTGGGTGTCTCGCTTTGACTCAAAATGATGTTTCCTGAAGCCATTAATAAACAATAATCATAGTATTTTTTTACAAGTATTTTGTGTTATAAAATTCACAAACTCTAAAAGGTTATGGGTCCAGCTTAGTACTCAATTTGTTTTACAGTGAAAAAATTAAAGAAGTGTGTTGTTCAATTGAAGGTTATGTTGTGTGTTTTGCCTTTGTTGCAAATAATTATTTAACTTTCTTAAATTTCTACTTTGTAATAATGCATATGTATAATTCCTTTCATAATTCATTTAATAATCCTTAAAACAAATATGAGCTTCCCCCCCTAATTAAGATCCTGGGTACGCCCTTGTTTCTATACCGCGTGCTCCCTCTTTTTTTCTATTTCTCTCAGTGTATATTTTTTTAATGCGTGCTCTCTCTTTCTTTCGTAGAATGACAGACGAGCGTGTTCTGTTTATAACCTTAAAACTATAATCTATATAATCTATAATCTATATATATATCTGAAAAAAAATTCAAAATATCTGTTGCAGTTTTCAATTTATAGTTATTTGAATTTATTAATTTTTGTTATGTCCGAGTTTGAAGGTCTTGATTTATCTGCCGCTTAGCAGTGTGCAACCTAATCTAACCGGGGTTAAACCAACGGTCCTTGCAACACCGTCCTATATTGTATCGAAAGCTTGCGCTACCGCGCGTATGTTGTCTTGATTTATCTGTCCTGTTATTTTACCCGGGGTAAACCTACATTCCTTGCAACACTGTCCTATATTGGATCGAGAGTTCGCGCTTCCGCACGTATGTTGTCTTGATGTAACTGCCCGCTTCGCGGCGGGCAACCTAATCTAACCGGGGTTAAACCAAAGGTCCTTGTCAAATTGTCCTATATTGGATCGAGAGTTCGCGCTCCCGCGCAACATACGTGATTTCTCTTGTCGAAGGCCCGTTCCGTTTTACAACAGAAAATGACAATTTCCCGTTTCGACGGGCAAGAGGAACGGAGTTTTTGAAGAAAAAGTAAAAAAAAATAAAATGCACTTACAGCCGCCCCCTGCGGAGGCGGCACTTGGTTTGTCTTCTCACAGTCTTGATTTCTGAATCTGAATCTCTCCGCTTCGCGGCGGGCAACCTAATCTAACCGGGGTTAAACCGACGGTCCTTTTTCACATTGACCTATATTGAATCGAGAGTTCGCGCTGCCGCGCGTATGTTGTCTTGATTTATCTGTCCGCTTCGCGGCGGCAACCTAATCTAACTGGGGTTAAACCAACGGTCCTTGCAACACTGTCCTATATTAGATCGAGAGTTCGCGCTGCTGCGCGTATGTTTTCTTGATTTTTCTGCCCGCTTCGCGGCGGGCAACCTATTCTAACCGGTGTTAAACCAACTTTTTGACATTGACCTATATTGAATCGAGAGCTCGCGCTGCCGCGCGTATGTTGTCTTGATTTATCTTCCCGCTTCGCGGCGGACAACCTAATCTAACCAAGGTAAAACCAATGGTAAAACCAAATGGTATCTTAAAATATAAAATTCAAAGAAAGACAAAATATAAAATAGTGCTAAATGCATGCAACTTCGGAGCCTTTGAAAAAAATATATATTTGTAAATTTTCAATAAGTATTTTTTTATTAGAAAAAATTACGTGTCCAGGCTATCGGCCACGAAGATACCAAAACGTCAATTTCAATAGAAAAATGTATAATCTATACAGATCTGAAAGAAATTTCAATATATCTCTTGCAGTTTTCATTTTATAGCTAATTGAATTTATTAATTTCTGTTATGATCGAGTTTGAGGGGCGGCGGCCGCCGCCAGATAAAATATTTTGCAAAACTAACTGAAAGATATCATAGATTGGCTAATTCTCTACAAATCTGTGAAATTTTATTGTTCCACGTTTTGTGAAACTTAGTAAAATCATTTTTTAAACAAATCCAGACATGTCAATCATGAATTCCGATCAAATTCGAACGCGAAAATTTCAAAATATTCAAAAATTGCGAAAAAATATATTAATAATTGAAGGATTTCAATGAAACTTATACTGAATGTGGGTATCCACCAGAGGTATGAGTTGACAAAATTTGAAAGCTCCCACTCCATTGGGGACGTCGTGAAGAATGATTTTCTCGTCAACAATTTTATGGAAATATCTCGTCAATGCCGCAAGGTGGAAAATTATAATCTGGATATCCGTATGTAAGACGTCGGTGTCTACAAAAAAGTACTATTTGCAAATTTTGTAAAATCCTTCGGTTTGGTCGCAAAAGTAAAAAATATAAAATTGAAAAAATTTTAGAAGGGATTATTATCCCTTTTGTGAATTTCGTTTTTGAATTTTTTCGTTTATAAAAAAATAATCGGCCAAACGGTTCGCTTTGGAAAGATGAAAATGACACAACATTTAGATGAAAATGTGCTCTATATATAATCTATATAGATTTGAAAAAAATTTCAATATATCTCTTGCAGTTTTCATTTTATGGTTATTTGAATTTATTAATTTCTGTTATTTCCGAGTTTGAGGGGCGGCGGCCGCCGCCCGATGAAATATCTTGCAAAACTAACTGAGGGATATCATAGACTGACTAATTCTCTACAAATGTGTGAAATTTTATTGTTACACGTTTTGTGAAACTTAGTAAAATATATCCAGCATATCCGCATTTCAACATATCCAGACATGTCAATCACGAATTCCGATCAAAACCGAATGCAAAAATTTCAAAATATTCAAAAATTGCGAAAAAATATATTAATCCTTGAAGGATTTCAATAAAACTTGTACTGAATGTGGGTATCCACCAGAAGTAACTGCTGATAAATTTTGAACGCACCCACTCCAATGGGGACGGCGTGAGGAATTATTTTTGCATCACAGCTTATTTGCAAATAACTCGTCAACGCCTCAAGGTGGAAAATTATAACCGGGATATCCGTATGTAAGACGTCGGTGTCTACAAAAAAGTATTTTTTGAAAATTTTGTAAAAACCTTCGGTTTGGTCGCAAAAGTAAAAAATATAAAATTGAAAAAATTTTAGAATTTTTTCACAATTTATATATATAACTCTTGTAAACTATATAAAACTTAATGCGTTTGTTAACGAAAGTGCGCTCTATTTATCTGTGTTAAAATTATTTAACACACATTTCTAAACGTTCGTCATGTCGTGGCTATCAGCCGCAAAAAGTTTGCATGCAGCACATTTCAATGGGTCTCAATGAGCACTATTCGATTTTAAAAAGAAAATCCGGATAAATTTCGAGATGGCTTTTCCTTCAGCCATCAAGTGGTAGAACTGACCGTTTTTCAACAAAAACTCTCTTATTATACCCGCTAGGAAGTCGAGGAATACAACTTTAGATTCCAAATTAAATGTGTAATTTTCAACTATTCTTGTAGAATACTCTTAATTCCCACCGTTTGAAAAATGGATTTTAAATCACCAGATGACCGAAAAACTTACATCATCCCCCACGTAAAATTATCCGAATCACGAATCAGCCGCAGAAAATTCATGCAACATATTTTAATAAAACTTGATGAGTTGTATTCGAATTTGAATCGAAAATGTCAATAAATATTGAAATGGCTGTTCCTTCCGCAGTAAAATGGTAAAACTGACAGCTTTTCGCCAATAACTCTGTTGATATACATTCGAGGAAGACGCGTGTTGTACCGTTGGAATCTAAATTCAATTTAAAAGCTCCAATTATTCTTAAAAAAAACTCGTAAATATCGCGGATTATGAAATAAATTTTGGAATTCAAATGTGAAGGGAAGCTACTGTTTCTGATGTAAAATGGTCTGAATTTTAAGAATCTGCTAAAAGAAAAGTGAAAAAACTTCGTTTTCTTGTAGAAATTTGTGAAAAAATCGAATTTTGACGTTGCTATGTGTTGCTAATCAAGAGCCAGAGTCGCCGAAATCTGCAATTTAGAGATTTCAAGATATCTCTTTGAATTTTATTTGAATTTCAACCTAACATTGAGCGAAAAATCAGAATTTTGATTTAAATTCTTTTCTTTAATTTTATCTTTTCACAAGCACACGAATAATCATAAACGGATAAACTTCAACAATGACATTTCCACATAACCTGAGCGAAAATAGTGTAAGAATGATCAGCTGTAAGTGTAAATTGGCGATTCAGCGGCAAGCAATGGTCGTAGTATTTTTGACCTGCAGTGCGAAGCCGTTGATGGATTTGAGAAATTCAAACGCCATACTGTTGGCCTTTTCACCGGGCATGCACTTGTTGGACTGGAAATGTAAATTTTCTTTTAAGCGTTTCCGTTTGAAGAGGTTAAAAAAAAGTGACTTCGCGAATTGGGGCCTGCGGAACGTCCCCGGAGGTGTAATGCGCCGAGACTGGTGTCGTTCGAAAGTAGACACGTGGGGCTATAATTCCTGAAAAGAGCAATACAATTCTAAAACATTTCACCGAATATTGAAGGTTTCAATTTGCTGAATTTTGAAAAAGTCGTTTCGAGTTTGGACGGGCGTCGAGACCCCCAAATGCGATCGAGCCATGCATCGTTCCTATTGCCTTATAGACCCTTTCGTTCTATATTCAGAAACCACCACCGCGAGGCCCTGCTATTTAATTTAGCGAATCCAAGAGGATTCTCGCGTACTTCTGCAAAACATGGTTTTTCGGGCCTCCCGGCGCCATCCGGCACGCAATCGCAATTAAACTCCAAAACAAACTTAAAGACACTATGCCGAATCGATTGGTGCTGGTCCGGTCCCGATCCGACTGTTGGGTATCCCGGGAGAGGGATCCCCGCAAATTAGGTGAAAAAAACATCGCGTTTTTTCGATTTTTGTGTTAAAATTGACCCAGAGTGGGAACAGGATGCCGAAGGTACCAGATTCTTCCACCGCCGGTTGCGGGTAAATATCTCGCATCGAACGAACCTATTTGGAGACACGGCGCTCTTCAATCAAGAGAACGGCGTCCACAGATGTGATGAAAGAAACGGTTTTTTTTTCGCTTACATTTTCCGCCGCACCGGGTGAACCGACGGTCGCGTACCTTTCCGCATGACGTCAACAAACGTGAAATCGACGCGGCAAGAGAACGCAGTAAAAAAATCGAACCGCGGACCAAAATTGCTCCTCAAAGGTGCTAGAAACGATCTCCTGTTTTTGGCACCTAGAGGACGCCATGTGGGACTTGCGAGCGGCAGACGGACACTGGTCGAAGGCCAGTTCAGTTTTACAACAGAAAATGACCATTTCCCGTTTCGACGCCCAAGAGGAACGGTGTTTTTACGGAAAAAGTGAAAAATTTAAAACGCACCTACAGCCGCCCCCTGCGGGGGCGGAACTTGGTAAGGCTCGTCAAAAAAAACCTAATTTTTTGTTAAATTCATTGGAAAAAATTCAAGACGTAAACCGCATTTTTTGACAATTTTTCTTAATTTTCAAGAAATCTTGACTTTTGACCCCTTTCGAGTTCAGTGACGGTACCTTACTCGATTAGTATATTTCGATAAATAAGTAATAGAAAATATTTATAAGTATTACAGAAGATATTTTGAAGATATTTCAGCATCTTCCACGGCTAATCCATTATTTCAACATTATATTTGCATACCTACAAATATCTAGATAACTAACGTTGGGTGTCTCGCTTTGACTCAAAATGATGTTTCCTGAAGCCATTAATAAACAATAATCATAGTATTTTTTTACAAGTATTTTGTGTTATAAAATTCACAAACTCTAAAAGGTTATGGGTCCAGCTTAGTACTCAATTTGTTTTACAGTGAAAAAATTAAAGAAGTGTGTTGTTCAATTGAAGGTTATGTTGTGTGTTTTGCCTTTGTTGCAAATAATTATTTAACTTTCTTAAATTTCTACTTTGTAATAATGCATATGTATAATTCCTTTCATAATTCATTTAATAATCCTTAAAACAAATATGAGCTTCCCCCCCTAATTAAGATCCTGGGTACGCCCTTGTTTCTATACCGCGTGCTCCCTCTTTTTTTCTATTTCTCTCAGTGTATATTTTTTTAATGCGTGCTCTCTCTTTCTTTCGTAGAATGACAGACGAGCGTGTTCTGTTTATAACCTTAAAACTAAACAAGAACAAGAAAAAAAAATTGTTCAAACGTATTTTTCTTTTTTGTTGTTTCAAATCATAGGAGACTTATATTGTTTATATGATACTCATATTTTTATATGATTAATTGGATTTTGAGAAATGGAAGTCAATAAAGGATACAAAATACTGAAAGAAAGTAAGTTTATAAAAATAAAACAGTACAATTTGAAGCAATTGCTAACTGCTTACACATGTTTATCGTACATGTAATTTTAGAGATTGATATTTACTATTTTTATATATGTCGTAGTCATATATTGTAATCAATCAGATTGTTTAGAACTGAGCCATTGCATGATCTGTCGGCAGTTCCAGTAGTTCATCTAATTCGTGTAGCTCATGAAATCTCATGCAAGCTCAGCTCGTGAAATTTTATGAGGAACTAGTTTAACTGGGATTTACACTATCTTACTTACCAATTCGACGTCTCCAGAAATACCTAAGTGCTGTCATCTGATAGTATAAAACTACGTGTCTAAATTATCAGGCCTATTATTAAAGAGATAAATGAAAAAACATTTTAGATGGTTTCAGGAACTAGCTAATCGTATCAAGTATTTCAAATAGAATACACGAACTGTCGGCAGATCATGCAATAACTCGATTTTACACAATCTAACAGATTTCACTATATCACTATGACATTTACATTTTAGAGAGACAATAGTGAAATCACAAGCTCAGCGTCAAAATGAGTATCGACAGAGAAAAAAGGAAAAAAGGAATTACACAAAATACAGATTTAGAAAAGTAGGTTACAATTTTATAATTTGATGCAATTGCTTACTGTTTACCTGGGTTTATGGGGCCAGGCCGGCGCGAGTGGTGTAGTGGTGACGCTCGTGGCCTCATGTTAGAGCGCTAACTTACAACTATGGAGGTCCCGAGTTCTATCCCCAGTGCCGGCCGCATTTGTACCAGAAGACCAATGTGAAAAAAAGAAATTGGCGCAATTTACAATAACAACTAGGTTTCTGGGCCTATAAGTGAATGTGAATGCAGAATATAATAGGCCACAAGTAGGCCGCCGTGTTCGAAGTTTCGGCAAATCCGGCATCCGCATCGGACCACACTTTAAAAAAAAAACATGTGTTTATCGTATCAAAATGTGATTCAAGTGTTAGCAATTTTTTTTAACTATATTTATATACATTATAGAGAGACGATATATACATTATAGTGAAAAAAAAGAAATTTTACAAACTACAGATTTAGAACATGCTGAAGGCGTTCAAATATACAACGATAAATTTAAATGAAAGAAGAAATGGGTTGAGCCTGAATCATTACAATCATCAAAAGAAGATTCATTACCGACTATTTTAATCGAATATGATGAAGAAACTGAAAAAGTAATATTTAGTCACTTTCTGAATAATTAAATTCAATCATCAGGTAATAATGAAGCTCAGCAAGTAATTAGTACAAGTTCTCAATAATTCCACGCCCCTTACGAAGAACATGATGAATGTTCAATGTCAAATGTCTTGTTGCATCATGACACAGACATTGCTGGCGAGACGGTAATTGCCTATTTTCATCTCTTATAAAAATTTTACAACTTCAAATATCTGTATAGTTTCTTCGACAGCAACTTTATAATTCACCTTACTTAAATGCATGTCAAAATCTAACTAGTGCAAGAGAAATACTTTGTAGTGGGTTTGAATATGGAGATTTAGATTGTTTCCAGAACGTACAATCAAAATATTTGTGTGCACTTTCATAATTTTAATAATAATTCAAAAAGAGAAGTTGTTCGATTCTGTTGAATGCGCGAGGAACTTCGTTCCTGACGGGGGTCCCCTGACCGCATACGTTTTTTTTAACAATCATTTCTTACTTACCCGCCCTCACTCTGGAAGTCACCTTGTCGTGGTGTGAGGGCTTAGTTTCGCAACAAACCGTTAGACGTTACCGACCACAGTACAACTCCGGTCGGAGCGGTCAGCGGAGAGCGAACAACCAAGAACTTCCAAACCCTTAATCCAAGGTGTCATGCGACCCGTGCCGGAAGGACTGGTTGGTGGCCAAGGGCAACCGGCCATCGCTAACGGAACCCCTCTGATACCTGGCGACCTCAGAGGGTATCAAGCCTTACCATATCAAGCAGAGCTCTGACGTGGCGGACCTTTAGTCCCCTTGCTACTCGTGGGATTTATATGAAATCCAAAAGTAAAAATAATCCATGTGTGCGGGACCTAACCGACACAGAGAACAAGGAAGTCAGCGCGGATTCCCGGGAAGACGACCTTGACCTCACACTCGTAGACATGAGCAGTCATGCCATGTCTACAGAGGCAGAGGTAGATGTTCTTGTAGGGACAGAGAAGGACTTGCCGCCTCCTGTCACAAAACAAGAATGACCAGCAGGCGCACCAAAATAGACCAAGTGAACATCCATCAAACAGCTTCAGCTTTGATGGCTAGGATGTTCACCAAGCAACACCTAGGGCTAGCTCTGCTTCAAGAACCCTGGACCTACGGAGGTAAGATCAGAGGCCTTAGCAGCAGGGAATGTAAGTTGGTATGGGACAGCCGTGAGGTCTCCCCTAGAACTTGCATTATGGTAAGAAATGGTATAAATTACTTATGTCTTTCAGAATTTTGAACGCGGGATTTAGTACCGATTCAGGCCCTCATCAAGACCGAGGGTCTCCACCGCGAAGTAGTGATCGCATCAGCATACTTCCCTGGCGATGGTACCAGCATACCACCCATTGAAGTACAAAAGCTGGTGGAACACTGTATTAGGAGAAGGCTGCCACTCATCCTGGGATGTGGCGCGAACGCACACAATGAGATGTGGGGCAGCACGGACACTAATAAGAGGGGTGAGTACCTTTTAGAATACCTCATTAAAGAGAACTTAACACTTAATTGTGTACAACGTTGGGAACACACCAACATTTGTCACTAAAGTCTGAAATGAGGTACTGGACATTACGGTAGGTAGCGCTAACGTAAGTAAACTAATTAAAAAGTGGAGGGTTTCAAGTGAGCCCTCAATGTCAGATCATAGAATCATAGAGTTTGAGCTGGAAAGAGCGAGTGAGGAAAACACCCCCATTCGAAACCCCAGACAAACTGTGTGGCCTATGTTTAGTTCCCAACTAAAAGAAAACCTAGAGCAGGTGACAGTGCGGGGTAGTATCAAACACTACACCGTACTGGAGCAGGCTGTAGGAGAAATAAATGTAGCAATCACCACGGCATTTGAATCCAGCTGCCCGGTAAAAACCGTGAAGCAACATAAGGACGAAAAATGGTAGAACAAAAATTTGTCTACATTAAGAGCAAAAGTACGTAGGCTTTTTAACAAAGCCAATACGGAAATTTGCTAGAATACTCTGAGGTGCTTACCACCTACAACAAAGAGACCAGAAGGGCAAAAAGGGAAAACTTTAGGACCTTCTGTAAAAACATAGAATCCACGCCGGTGGCAGCTAGACTGCACAAAGCACTAGCGAAGGATAGAGTGGAAATGACAACCACTCTCAAGAAACCGGATGGGACCTTCACGGAGAATGAAGAGCAAAGAGCTCTCCTCCTACTAGAAACCCATTTTCCGGGATGTAGAGGATACAGGGAGACCGAGGGCTTGATGCAACCACGGAAACCAAGTCGGGCCGACTGGAAGAGGGCAGCGTCCATCTGTACGGAAAACCGAATCAGATGGGCTATCGGCACTTTCCAGCCTTTTAAGGCCCCAGGTGTGGACGGACTAGTTCCTGCCTTCCTACAAAAGGGAGAGAGAGAACTAATGCCGTATCTTCTAAATATCTTTAGAAGTAGCTTAGCGCTCGGCTATATACCGGAGCTATGGAGAAGGGCTAAGGTGGTATTTATACCGAAGGTGGGGAAGAAAGACACCACTCAACCGAAGTCATTTAGACCCATTAGTCTAACATCTTTTATGTTAAAGACAATGGAGTAGGTGATTGATAATTACGTTAGGACTATAGTGTTGGTAGGTACACCACTACACAGGAGTCAGCATGCTTACAGAGCAGGGAAATCCACAGAAACCGCCCTGTATCAGCTGACAAACGAAATAGAAGCAGCACTGGAGACAAACGAAGTAGCGATATGTGCCTTCTTGGATATAGAGGGAGCTTTTGACAACACCTCACACGAGGTTGTCAGGGCGGCCCTTGAAAGAAGGAATATCGACAGCACTATCTCAAAGTGGATTGGAGAAATGCTGAGAACTAGAACGGCGGAGACACAAGTGGGAAAAGACACCATTCAGATCTCCACAACTCGAGGGTGCCCACAGGGAGGTGTACTATCACCGCTAATGTGGAGCCTGGTAGTTGATGAACTACTGGTTAGGCTAAACGACCTACACATCAAATGTCAAGCTTACGCCGATGACATAGTCATAATGGCTAGAGGTAAATTTGAGGGAATGCTCTGTGAAATTGTTCAGAGAGGCCTCAACGTAACTAGTAGATGGTGTCAAACAGTTGGACTGAAACTCAACCCGAGCAAAACCACGGTGATACCATTTACTCGAAGGAGAAAACTAAACTGCTTACATCCCATACTCATAGATGGGAAGGCAGTAGAATACCAACAGGAGATAAGGTATCTGGGTATCACACTAGATAGCAAACTCCTATGGAATAGACACGCTGAGGCAGTGGTAGGTAAAGCCAAACGCGCCCTAATGGTGTGCAGAAATCTGGCAGGAAAACGTGGGGTTGTAACCCCACTATCCTGCGATGGATGTACACCATGATAGTGAGACCTGCAATCACTTATGGGGCAGTTGCGTGGGGAAGTAGAATCAAGCTGGCCTCTATGAGGAAACAGCTTGAGAAGATTCAAAGACTGGCGTGTGTCTGCATCACGGGGGCGATGGGGTCGTGTCCGACAGCAGCATTGGAGCTGCTGCTGGATCTGACTCCGCTGCACCTTGTGGTGGAGAGCGCCGCCAGATCGGCGATCGTAAGATTCAGCAAGGAAGGAATGGGCAGAGGTAAAATAATCGGGAGCAGAGATCGAAACAGCCTCGCTGCCAAGATCCCCTGGCTGGAAATACCAAAAGACGAAATGGTATGCAAATACCACTTCGAGAAAAACTACACAGCAATTTGTAGTAGTAAAGCCGATTGGAGCGACAAATCCTCAGCATACCACATAAAGCAAAATGCCATCAAGTGGTATACAGATGGTTCGAAGATAAAGGAAGGCACTGGTGCAGGAGTGTTTGGACCTCGTACCAGATACTTCGAATCCATGGGAACATCCCCAAGTATCTTCCAAGCAGAGGTACACGCAATCGACAGATGTGCACAGTTTAACCTCGACAGGAATTACCGCAAAAAACGAATTGCTATCCTGTCAGATAGCCAAGCAGCCATCAAGGCCATTAGCTCATACACCATCAGATCCAAACTGGTATGGGACTGTGAGGGGAAGCTGAACAAGCTTGGCAGGGATAATAAAGTTACGCTATACTGGGTACCAGGACACACTAGTATAGACGGAAACGAAGAAGCCGATCACCTAGCAAACAAGGGATCCAGTAGCCCCTTTATAGGTCCGGCACCCTTTTGCGGTATAAGCGTGAACACCATCCGCAAAAGTTTAGATGAAGAAATAAGAGGAAAATGGATGAAAACCTGGAAAGAACTTCCAGGGCTAAGGCAATCCAAAGTGATGCTGGGATCTTTTAATCTGAAGAGAACAAAAGCTTGCCTGAAACTAAGCAGGAACAAGCTCAGAATTCTGACAGGAGCCCTGACGGGACACTGCAGACTTAGGAAACGTCTCAAGACCCTAGGCCTAGAGGAGGATGATGGATGCAGATTCTGTGGCTCAGCAGAGGAAACCCCCATACATATGTTCAAAGACTGCGGAGCATTACTCCGCAAGAGACAGATGTACCTTGGGGCTCACTGCTTGAACACAGAGGAGCTGCAGGCCTTGAATCCCACCCAGATCCTGAGATTCCTAAAGGAATCAGGATTAGAGAGGGCGCTCTAAATGGGTAAGTACACCAACACTTTGAGGAGGAGGGTGGGGTACAATAGATCTATAAAGGTCGCAGTACAAGTCGTCACCACCATATCTACAATCTACAATCTACTGATGGGATTGCAACAAACGCAACTAAACTACAAAAAACGTTTTGTGAATTGAATGACGAACTTGAAAAAAATGCTACGACGAAATTACCGTATTTATTACTCATGAGTAGGATTATATCGACGTTGCCACCTGAATATTTTGAATTTAAAAGGGATTGGGAGTCAATTGATGTCAAAGACAGAACAATCAACTTTTTAATAGAAACATTAAGGTTGATTGAAATGAGGTTATTTGAGAAGCAAGAAAAACCTGTTGCATTAGTTACTCCGAAGGTGCAAAACCAAAATTTGGTAATCAGAAATTTTGATGAACAAAAGGGACAAAAAAAGTAACAAAAAGGTACTAAAATGCTTTAAAAGTCACCAGTAAGGTCATTTCGCCAAGGATTGTCCCATGAAATCCAATGAAAGACAATCTGATAAATTTTATGGCGAAGCTTTCGTCTGCTCGTCTGGCGAGTGCAGTGATCTGGGTTGCAGATATGGGTGCCTCACAGCATATGTACAGTGTAAAGGAATGGTTTGTTTACTACAAAAGGTTGAGGTTCCTGAATATGTTAAAGTTAAGGACATTGTAAAGAGATGGAAACACCGATTTTGCTTAGGTTGAATGCCGAGGGACATAAACATTGAAATTTTGGTTGATGCTAATAAATGGGAACCAAATAACCTTGAGAATTTATGGTACGAGCCTGAAATTGCAGAAAACTTAATCAATTTAATTGCAAAAAGAGGTTATAAATTTATAGTTGATGCGGTGGGAAGAGTTGCAGATTTTACAAAAAAAATACTGGTGCAACGAGGATCACTGGCTGTGCAACCAGCAATGGCTTGTACGCATGGGACATGAGAATTCGTATCTCAAAGGAGGCTTTGTTGGCAGATAAGAAGGAGTCTCTTCAGTTATGGCACGAACGCTCGGGCCACCAGAACAAGCAATATGTAAAAAGGGTGCTAAATAACCAAATGGTTGAGACATCAGTTTTGTAAGATGATTTTTGTCAGGGTTGTGTTCACCAAAATTCAAAGCAAGGCTGGTGGCAAAAGGGTTTACACAACGTTATGGTGTCGATTACTGTGAATTACGTTCTCACCTGTAATAAGGTTTAGCAGTTTCAGGTTGCTTCTAGCACTTGCAGTAAGGCTAGGCATGAGTGTCGACAATGTCGACGTCGAGACTGCGTTTTTAAATGTAAGTTGGAAGAAACTATTTATATGTCGGAGGATTGCGTTAATAATAAAGATATGGGAAAAGTTTGTTTCTTAATACGCGCCGTAAATGGTTTGATGCAAAGCAGTAGGATTTGGAATAGAAAGGTAGAAGTATTTTTAACGGGTATTGGGTTTCAAAAGACAATACGAATCCTGTATATATTTTATGCTAGCGCCAGTACCCTAACGATTTTAGCCATTTATATAATGAAAAGCGTGCTGTAAAATTAGCTTTGTCTAAAGAATTTAAAATTAAAAATTTGGGGTCTATCAAATATTTTTTAGAGATTAATTTTAAATGTAGTGATGATAAAATAGATGCGAGTCAAAAGGAATATATTGTAAATTTATTTAAAAAAATGGAATATGGGATTCAAAACCTGTGTCACAACTCCTTTGAAGAATTGAAAGCTTGCTAATAGAAATGGAACTAAACCTGCTGATAATATACCTTAACCGGCTGTTTGCACCAGACCAGATTTGAGTTTCGCGGTTAGTTATCTCAGCCAATTTACCTCTTGCTACCAGGAAGAGCATAGGAAGGCAGCCAAACGGCTCTTACGATACCTTAAGGAGACTAGTGATCTGGGGATCAGCTTTATCGGGTCTCGGAAAAACCTTATTGGGTTTGCCGACGCTGACTGGGAGAGTTACCAGGCTGATCGCAGGTCGTACTCTGGTTATTATTTTAGCTTTTGTGAATCTCCTATATCATGGGAATCAAAGAAACAAAGGGCTGTTGCTCTATCAAGCATAGAAGCAGAATACGTTGCTGCATCGGAGGCAAGTAAGGAGTGTTTGTTTCTAAGAAACTTGTTGAAGGAGCTAGTGAGCATTAGCGAAACAGTACTAATCTTTTGTGATAAACAGGGAGCAATAAAATTGGTTGAGAACCCAGTTTATCATAAGAAGACGAAGCACATCGATATTAAATATCATTTTGTCAGACAGTGTTTGTTGGATGGTGTAATAAATTTGAAGTACCTTCCTACCGGAGAGATGATTGCTGTCATAAACCTTTGTGTAAAAGGAAACACCAAACATGTATTGAAGGAATAGGAATGCATTTTGTGAATGCTCTGAATCTATGGATGTTTCGGAATTTTTGCAAATAAGGAAAAGTGTTGTAATTTTGTCTTTATCACGTTATTATTCTTTAGGTATTCGACAACAATGTTATTGGATTGGCAACACTGTTTTTTATTACATTTTTGTGTAGTTGTTGTTTTTGTCGTAGAAAATAATACCTATGTTCTCTAAAGTCATTAATAAACAATAATCATAATATTTTCTTACAAGTGTTTTGTCTTATGAAATTCACAAACTCTAAAAAAAAGCAATACATTATTTTTTGTCCGTCCCCGACTAGGAATATTGTGAGGCATGCCCTAAGATGTATTCGGGCCTAATAAAGCCTTCCGAACAGTTAGCGAACTGTGGCAAGCCTCATTGGAACCTAGTCGCGCCCTATTTAAGAATGCCTAGCATAGGCAAATCTTTGGCAGTCCTAACTTCCATCTAATGACGCCTTCCGAACTGTGACCGAACTGTGACAAGCCTCGTTTGAACCTGGTCAAGTTCTAATTAAGAAAACTGAAGCACGAATGCCGAAGGAATTCCAAACTAGATTGTTATGAGGAAACTCTAGAGTAAAACTAATTTAGGCAAATCTTTGGAAATCCTGATTACAACCTTATATGGATAACCAAAGGTTTATCGAAGTTACGAAAGCGAAATTCGGCTGTTATTAGAAAAGTATGTGGCATAGCCTAATTTAAATATATCTTGTAATTCCAGCACCTCATTACTTTGAGTTTCATAATGCGCATGCGTCCACACATTTACACCTTCCAAAATACTATTGCCATACTTGCCCAAGATCTGCCATAACCTGTAACCTAACTACTAACACTTACCTACTAACATAGCCTCTAACCTAACTACTAACATAATCTAAAAAAAGTCTGTGTCGGCAAATGATCCCTTGTGTAAGGGATCAGTAGATAAAAGTGTGTCCTCTGTTTTAAATCATCCTGGTGATTGGGATGGTGGACGAACCTTTAGGGAAAGCAAGAAAGAAAGAACAAGTTAAGAAGGCAAAGAACAATAAAATTAGTTTTAAGTTTTATAAATTATTTTTACAGTTTTTATATTAATAGAAACGAATTTAGGCTAGTGAATATTTACCGACAAATTCTTCTAAATATACCACTTATTCCTATACCTATAATTTACTGACGCATTTAAAGAGAGTTATTATTAATAATGTTTTCTTTTAATAAAAATATTTGCTTTAAGTTGATGTCTTTATGGTTCAATCGAAATTTATTATTTTGCTTTCTTGTTCCCCAAGAAACCCATCCTATCCTTCATTTAACTCATGCGCATTTAAGTTACTATTAATATGTTTTATAATTCTTTTATAATTGCATTGAATTACGGTTTTGTAGTTTTGACAAACATTTAGAAAACAAACTGTCTACTAAAACAGTAAGGATACTACATTTTGTACGTACAATTGTAATTAAATATATGCGCATTTGCACCAAAGACTACAGGAACATTTGGACCACATTAAGTTACCTTTGAGGCATGCAAATGAAGTTGCCGAACTGCTGTCTCAAAAGGAAGTCAAAGAAAGTCAAGTCAAGGAAATTCAAAATCCGAAGTGTGTGAAGAGGAATCCGAATTTGGGCCAGATTAGGTTGGGGTCGTCACATCCGAGTTTGCTTTCCAAACTGCTGCCTAAAGAGGAAACCAAACCAGACTAGGTTGAGGTTATAACATGCAAGGGTAGCCTCCGAATGTGTTCCCGATCAGACTTCCTAAATAACAGCAAAGCCGGACGTGTGTTATAGATGTGATAACGAACATAATACGGTTGCCTTATTTGGAAGGAACGCTGTTCGGCATCCCTAGTTCGTTACTAATAAAAACCGAACTGAAATTTCTAGTCGCGTGCAAGTGTTGCTTCCGAATGTGTTGAATGAAGGCATTCCGAACGGTTACCGAAATGCGGCAAGCCTCATTCGAACCTTGTCCTGTCCTAATTAGAAAATCCTAACTTAGGCATATATTTGGGAGTCCTAACTTCCACATAATGAGGCCTCCGAACTGTTACCGAGCTGTGGCAAGCACCATTCCAACCTTGTCCCGTCATACTTAGCAAAGCCAAACTTAGGCAAATCTTTGGAAATACGAATTTCAACGTAATGAGGCCTTCCGATCTGTGAGCGAACTGTGATGAGCCTCGTTCGAACCTTGTCCCGTTCTAATTAGGAAAACTGAACACAGAATGCCGAAGAAATTCCGAAGTAAATTGTTATGAGGAAACTTAAGAATAAAACTAACTTAGGCAAATCTATGGAATTCCTAACTCCTAACCTTACAACCCTATATGGATAACCAAAAGCTTATCGAAGTAAGGCAAATGAAATATGGTTGTTTTTAGGAAAATCTGTGGCATAGCCTAACTTAAATATATCTTTTAAATTCCAGCACCAAACATTTACTCCTTCCAACAGACTATTTCCATACAAGACCAAGATTCAGTTACTTACTATTCTTTCAAATACATGACCTAAAAAATTATCTAAGTCGGCAGATGATCCCTTGAGTTAGGGATCAGTAGATAAAAGTGGTTGAAATTATTGTGGTGATTGCGATAGCAGGAACGTCAAGGAAAAGACAAACTGCTATTATTAAATAATATTGATTTAAATTCCTATGTGATTCTTCAATAATAAAAGTAGATAAATTAATAAATTACTACGTTTCAATTCACCCATGACTTATAACATAAATTAATATAATTATAAGCACAAACTGACCTCCTGCGCTTTCATGCCACAAGAGACCATGTGAGTTGCTAAATGAACATTGATGAGTACATTGCAGAGTAAGTTCTTGTTTGTTTTTAATTTCAATTTTATATAGAGATTATTGATAAATCCATAGTGATGAAGCCAAAAGGCAGAAACGCGTCTATGGATGTTCATTACTATTCATTTATATATATATATATATATATATATATATATATATATATATATATATATATATATATATATATATATATATATATATATTCATTTTTATCAGGTTATAGTGTTTTTTAGAAACCTACGTGGTCTCTCGTGGCATGAAAGTGCAGTAGGGTAGTATGTGCTTATAATTATATTAATTTATCTTATAAGTTATGACTGAATTGAAACGTAGTACTTTATTCAGTTATCTACTTTTGCTATTATTAAAGATAAAAAGGAAAGATCATAACAGAACAATCTCAAAAACTGAAAAGATGGATAAAATATATAGAAGAGCTCTTTCAAGACACAGGAGGTACCATCGTCAATCAGAATAACACAGGGGGGACTAGCATTACGAAAGAAGAATTTCTTAATGCCATAAACATAAGCTGTAATCATCGAACTCTTAGTTTGTTGAGCCGCACATACATCTATAACACTCGGATAGAAAAAACATCGAAATACAAATATCTTGGCACATGGGTAACATATAATATAGACCAGATACTTGAAATTTAATAATGAATTGAATTGGCCTGAAACACATTTTTAAAAATGTGAAAGTTCTTTTGATAGACAAACTAAATTAAATCTGCGTACAAGATTGCCATTGACTGAGTACCTCTTCTCGATTCTACTCCATGGAGTGTAGGCATTGGCAATAAATCAAGCTGAAATAAAGAAGCTAGAGTCCTTCGAACTATGGTGCTATAGACGCATGTTAAAGATATCCTGGAAAGACAGAGTGAAGAATATAAGAATGATGGAACGTAAAAGGAGATGTCACTTGAAGAAGGTTATTGGGGTGGTGAACGATGGACCGTTGGGAAAAGCATGAAAGAAGAAACAAATTAAGAAGGCAAAGACCAATAATAGTTATTTCCATTAGAGTGCGGAAAACGTGATTTTACAACGCAACAACTCGTTTTGGTTTTTTAGCGTTTAGGTTTTTTACCCATTAGCTGGAGCGTTGTAAAATCATTTTCGCACGATTTTGTATAAGATTTTTTGGCCGACAATTATTTTTTATGAAATAGATTTGGATTATTTACAATATTGGAAATTATTTAATTTTTTAATGTTGGTACTCACAAACTTTGAAATTTTTACTAATTCCATTTTATTAGGTACATAATATGTCTTTTTGCAACATGTCATACGCTATACTTTACAAAAAAAAATCACTCTTATTTTCTACATTATTGTGTTAAATATGGTGTAAAACAGCTTTTTCTAAATTAGATTATATTGTCCTATACTTAATTTATTTTGTAAAAACCTTGTATGGTTCAAATTTACTGGTTGTTCTAAAAATCTAGTTTCGCTGGACGTATCTACGATGTCAAAGCTAGCTTTACAATTCAGCAGGGCAAACAAATTATTTTAAGTTTTATAACATATTTTTACAAAATTTATATTAATAGACACTAACTTAGCCTAAGGAATATTTACTGACAAATAGTTCTAAATATACCACATATTCCTGTGCCCATTTTACTGACTTAGAAAGAGAGTTTTATTACTACACTGCTCAAAACAATTAGCGGGTCACTAGTTCACGCGGTTCACAAACGGGAAATTACATGCAAATAAAACTAAGAACACGCATAGGGAATTATCAACTTTGGATACTTCCGGAGTATACGTAATAATTAACAAGAACTACCAAAACTATAGTGAAATAATGTATCCCAAATTTGATTTGAAGAGCTAGGGGATTCGAACAGCCTTGTTCAGATCAATATACAGACGTAAATATTTGCAACTGACATTTTGAAGTTAAGTCAATGCTCTCAAGGCAATGCTGAAGTTAAGTCGTGCTATAACATTATTTGAAAATGGCGAAAGCCTTCGACAAGTTTCAAGCAACTTAAACGTAAGCATGTATGTTATTCAGCGATTGTGAAGCAGGTACTTTTATACAGGTCAATATACCAGGCGCAAGGTTGCAAAAGAAAAACCACTCAAAAACAAGACCGATTTTCACTAATTTCGATTCATCGCAATAGATTTTCTACGACGAAAGCTTATAAGTGCGTTTAAGATTAATTTCACTGTAGCAGATCAGACAATTAGGAATAGGTTGAGGGAATCAAATTTAAGGGCAAGACGACCCGTCCGAAAACCCTCTTTGACACGACGCCACAGAAAAGCAAGTATGAATTTTGCTCGTGAGCTAGTCGCATGGCTTCGACAATGGAATGGTGTGAATGAATAAAGGATGAATAAATTTTCCGTATTACTCGTTGCGATGGTCGAGTACGTGTTTACAGACGCCCAGGAGAACGCTACGCAGCTGCTACTGCCCAGGAAGTCGAAAGATTTAGACGTGGTTCAGTTATAATTTGGGTTGGGTTGGGATTAGTTAGGGTTATCGACAGTTGAATGGATCGTGTTGTAATTCCAGTCAATCTTAACGCTAATCTCTATGTTGACATTATGTTAGGAGAACATGTTGTCCCTGTGGCATGTGGAATTGGTCCAATTTTTTTGTTACTGCAGGATAATGCAAGACCACATATTGCTCGAATCACTTCCCACAAGAACTGGAAATTCAAACAATGGTGTGGCCTGCGTTAAGTCCTGATTTAAATCCCGTAGAGCATGTTTGGGATATGCTCCATAGTGTTCGTAGTCGCCCGCATCCTCCTCAGACCATCCGGCAACCAACGGCGGCTCTTATTGAAGAATGGTAGCCTATACCACAAGAAGAGCTTCGAATAATTTTGTGAAATATGCCAAGATGGTGTAATGCCGTTATTCGTGCTATAGGAGCTATTGAGTTACCACTTTATGTACAAAAGTTTAGACTACCAATTAATTTAAATTCTTTTTGCACTTTGGTTTTGACAGTTGTTGTTAATTATTACGGGTACTTTAAAAGTTCGTGACACTTCCATATGTGCCAATTAAAACAATTAAATAGAGCGTCTTTCAGATGTTATTAATTTTAATTGCATGTAATTTCCCGTTTGAATTTTATAGCGGCGCAAAGTAGTGACCCGCTAATTGTTTTGAGCAGTATATTATTGTTTTTTTTTTTAATAAAAATATTTGCTTTAAGTTAATCTTCTAAGTATTTACGGTTCTATCGAAATTTATTAGTTTGCTTACTTTTCCTATCCTTCATTTAACTAATTTATAATTCCTTAAATTAATGTCCGGCAGTTTTGTAACAGTGAGAATACTACATTCTGTTCGCACAATTGTAATTAAATATATTCGCATTTGTACCATAGACAAAGGAAAATTTGGGCCGCACATTTAGTTACAATTGACGCATGCAAGTGTGGCTTCCGATTGTGTTCCGAATCATGTTTCGTAATTAGGACCTGAGCCGGACGTGCGTTACAAATATGATGACATATCATCATTTGAAACTAACACGGAGCTCGGCATGCCTTCGTTCCCTCTTCGCTCACAGCAAAATCATTGTTCAAAAATACCTACTAAACAATCGAATTATTGTTTTAAAGCTAGATACTAATTTGTTCAACAGTAGTACCATTTATTTTAGCATTCCTCATTCCTCAGCATAAATGGTTGAAGTTTGGCTTGTTTACGCACTTATAATTAATCAACAAAACTAAGTCACATTCTCAGCGATATTAGAAAAATATGTGAATAGAATGTAAATACTGAATAAAAATGTCTTAGTTAATTGTTAATGTTTATATTTAAGTCAATACAGTGTGTATTGACTACCATCATAATTACTATTAAAAAAATATAATCCGGAACTTCTAAAAATATATCTAACAGTCTGGCACTTTCGCTTATTGTTAGAAAACTCCTGTCAAAGGTTATATGAGAAATAGTTATTGAAAACGTTGATGAATCTATGAACAAGCACTCTCAATATGCAAGTTCGATTCATTTAAAGTGCTCCTTGTTGACAAAGTTGACAAAGATGGATCTATTGATAAATCGGGGAGTAACGAAGTAATGTTGCAAAATGTATAAAATACATA
This sequence comes from Phosphuga atrata, assembly GCA_944588485.1. Taxonomy (NCBI): domain Eukaryota; kingdom Metazoa; phylum Arthropoda; class Insecta; order Coleoptera; family Silphidae; genus Phosphuga; species Phosphuga atrata. The sequence continues at coordinate 20,985,350 of OX155896.1, read as the reverse complement.
GGAATCAAAAGAAGGTACATACATTAAACATTGTACATACATTGTACTTACATTAAAAGAGGTTTAATTTGTTTTTTTTTCTTTCATAGGGTGAGAAGTTAATAGTGAAAAACAAATAGTTAACATTGGGTTGGTGTTGGTGTAAAAAAAAGGTATAAAAACAAAGTGAATTGGTGACTTCTATTTTGTTTATCTAAATGGTGACTTCTATTTTGAGAAGAAATTAAAAATTTGACGTTTAATTTTATAAAAGAAACCTACTAGAAATTATGAATAAAAAGAAAAAATCTAAAATAGCTCTGGACCTAGTAATATAATAATATGTGTCCCTTGAACATCTTCGGTAAACAATGTCACACAGCCTAGCACCTGGAAAAAGTGGGGTGGACAGGACTCCTTAGCCATAGTGAAGGCGACCTGTCTAGGGTTCTAGGGGACCACCCCGAATAATAAGCCTCCCAAGCTAACAACTTGGGTAGTTTCTTGGTCAGTAACTCGCCACTGTCCCACGAAGAATATTCTTCAACTGAGCATGGAGGAAAATTTCTCTAAATGCACTACCCCATGTGGTAACCAAGCCACCGTCACCTATGGTGACGATTCAGTCACCGACTTTACCTCCTTGAGCAGTCGTGTATCCATCCTCTCTCTCAAATGTGCGAACAAGGACCAATCCAGATAAATTCTGGGAAGACTTAGAAGATATTATCTCTAAACTTCCAGAGAGGCACACCGTCATACTGCTTGGTGACTTCAATGCTCAACTGGAAAGAGAGAGAAAATACAGAAACATAGTGGGGCAATTATCCCGCGCATAAGCGAACCAATCGCAACGGAGAACGATTGGTGGATCTGTGTAGGACTTTTGGGTTGCTCATGAAATCTACAGTCTTCAAACATTTGCCAAGGAAGCAAAAGATAGATTCAAGATAGCTCATGTGGCTATGTCACGAAAATCTCAGGAAAACAAAACTAAGAAGCGTCAATCTGGACTCAGACCACTACCTCTCAAAGATCAAAATAAGACTCAAGCCTAGAAACACTATATTACACAGAACCTCCAAAATGGTAAGATTTGACGTAGAATGACTTAAGAACAGTCAAGAAGTAAGTTAGAGACTGAATAATACAGATATATACAGCTGGGACAAACTGAAGGAGACTCTTGTCAAGGCGGCCAATGAACTCGCAGAAGGAAGCATGCGTCGTGGACCGCAGATTGTGACAATGCAACAGCCCAAAGACAGACAGCCTGGGAGAAGTAGAATTCTAAAAAGTCCAAGGAAAATTGGCATACTTTTTTTTATTTATTTATAAACAACCCACACCAAACCCGCACTCGCTGCCACTTCATTGGAAGAAGTTTGCCAGATCATTTAACTTCTTAAGAATAATATTCTTAATAAAGCAGCTGGAGAGGACTCTATCATTCACAAAAAGGGAAATTTTACCTATCTAAACAACAACCGTGGAATTTATCTTGTACCCGCAAAATAAAAGATTCTCTCCAAGGCGTTACAAACAAGATCAGAAAATCAGCTGGATAGTCACCTGGGAGAATACCAGGGAGGCTTCAGGAACACCCCGATCCTGTGTTGAACAGATCCTCAATCTTAAAACTGTCCTTGCGTACTCCAAGATGAGAAACCGCAAGGTGGTCGTCACCTTTCTTGATTTTAGGAATGCCTACGGTTTTATTAATAGAGAAACGCTTAGCAAAGTACTAGACAACAAAACTCGCACACTCGTCCTAGAAACCTTGATCAACATCCATTTCAATGTTAAATTTAGAGGCGAGATCTCAGAGAGCTTCGAAAGTAAAACATTTGACACTTCTCTTCAACTGTGTCCTTGAAAAGGTTATGAGAGAATGGCTCAAGGAACTGATCAACTTGGGTGTTTAGAGTGGTATCTACCTGGGACGTAAGAACGATGGACTGGTTCTTTTTTTAGATTGCCTGGCCTTCGCAGATAATATGGAACTGATTGCCGATTCTCTTGAGATGGCAACAATGCAGGTAAATTTCCTCAGAAAAAAAGGCTGCTAAAATGGGTCTTCATGTGTCGCTGCAGAAAACAGAATTCTTCACCTACATCAAATAATCAAACAGAGAGATGTTACTAGAGCAGGGAAACATCAACAGGACTGAGAAATTTAAGTATCTCGGCGAATGGATTGAAATCAACTTATCAGAAAGAGCATCATTGTCCATGAGAGTCAAAAAGTTATAACTAGCCCATCGACTGACTAAGAACACCTACAACAAGAAATGCCTGTCACGCATCCGAAACTTAAGTACTATACATCAGTCTCCCGACCAGAAGCCCTATATGGCATCGAGTTCCTTCCTTGAACCGAAGGGGTCTGGTAGAGAAATTGGAAATTAGAGAAAGGAGAATCCTCAGGAAGATTCTAGGTCCGGTAAAGGAAGATGGGGAATTCTGAAGACGACATAACTCTGAGCTCTGCGAACATATTAAGAGGCTCTCTGACTGTGCAAGGAAAAGAAGGGTAGATTTCTATGGCCACGTTGCAAGATTGCCTCCAAACCGACTAATTTACCGTCTGTTCACCTTCTGGCAAAAAAAGAAGGTTCGTACCACGTGTTTGACAGAAACCGAGAGGGATATTAAAGAACTGGGAATAACAGATCTCCAAAACAGACAGTCTTTGAGACGCACCCTGAAGGAAGTCCGTGGATTTCAGGAAAAACACCGAAGGAAAGGTACCCCCTCAACATAAGAGAGAAAGTAGTTACACCGGCCGAAGATGCGACAATACTGGGCAAACATCAAAGCCCAACAGTTGAACAAGCGTGGTCCAAAGTAGGCCTATTTGAAAGAAGAAGAAAAGAAGTTTATAAAATTTGTTGTATTAACAAATATTACAACATAGCAGATGTTAAAAAATAATCCAAAAATTATATTTAACAACTTTTAAACGAGCTATAAAGTAATATTCGCACCACTTTTGAGGGCAACATCATCAGATGCCAGTGCTTCATGTTCTACTGCATAAACATAATCTGGAGCTATTGATGATGATAATAGACTCTATTCGGAGTAATCTATATTTACTGTACTGTACGGGAATATTAAATTGAACTGTATTTGTTATTGAAGAATTCGCCGCATAATATTTATAAATGTTATTAAGCGCTTCCACCAAGTCATTAAGAATTAATCTGATATAACCTTATAATCCGAAAATCATAAGTCTCTATCGTACTAAATAATATTTATATCTCTCTTTTTGGTAGTTTTACCCTGGTGCAGAAGTTTTTTTTAAGCAACGTTTCGTCTCACTTTATTTTTTCTCTACCCTCATAAATATTAGGTAGTATTTTGATGATTGCAAACATAACACACTTCTTAGAATAAAAAATTAAACTTTGAACATATTATTTCCTCTCCTAGCTTTAAGTGTTTATACAATTTAATCTCCTAGCTTTAAAATTATGAATTAAATATTTTATATCTAAGGTATTCAATTAATTTTCGATTGTTATTAATTTCCTCAGGCAAGGATTGACAAGTTGTACTTGTATTCCTATTATACCCTTAATCTGGTATGGGACTTCGTGGAAATGCTAAACAAGCTTGGCAGAAACAAAAAAGTAACACTATACTGGGTACCTATACTAAGTAGTTAGAGGGAGAAGAAGAAGCCGATAACCTTAAAAAGAGGGGATTTTCTATCTATAATGTTCATACTTCTACTACAGTATAAGTATGAACACTATCCACAAAATCTTAGACGCAGAAACAACGAAACAATGGATAAAAACCTGGAAATAAATTCCAGGGGGGAAACTCCCACACATCTTCCCAAGGACTGTGGGACATTGATCCCTAAGAGTACCTTATGGCCCACTGCTTAAACGAAGACTAGTTTCAATCTTTGAATCCCACCCAGAACCTGCAATTCTTAAAGAATCAGAACTAGAGGAGGCTCAAAATCAAGGCTCAAATGCGTAAGTATACCAACGATTAGATAAATAGGATGGGTACAATAAATCTATAATTAACTACTAAGTTTAAAATGCATATCTTTGTGATATTTTTTAATTCTTAATTGCTCCATTCTTTTAATTATTTATATCGTGAATAAGTTTAAAATCTCCATAGTGTTTTTTTTGGAAATAGGGAATATGCAAGAGATTTAGATATACTTGATTTTTTTACCCCCGATACTTTATGATATTGACATTACACCTATACCATTATTATCTCATTTAGTTTGTATTTAATTCAAAAAAATTAAATCAAAATGTCCAAAATATGCGAGCGAAATTCAAATTTTCAAAATGCATTGGTCATTGACACCATTGGTCGAATCGAAACCTGAAGTGTGACATGCACGTTATGATATTTATGGACGCCGATATTCAGAGTGCTGTTTTGCTGTGCAACATTTCTGTAGTGTCTCGTGCGATTTTGGTATATGGTGACCTTATAAATGATCAAGAACAATGACTGAAAGTGTTTTTTTAAAGCACAATCCGACAATCTACGAAAAATAGATACATGACAGCATATTTTGTATCGCAAGCGCATGCACAAAAGATGTTAGTAGGGTGGACTTTATCAAACACCTCGATTAGGACTTTATCAAATACTTTATCTGGTGTACTTATAATATAGTTCTTGCATTCCGGTAGTATACAATATTAGATTATATATTAAGCAATATTATTATTATTCCGCTATTATACAGTATTTATATTTTTACTATATTAAAACGAAGTAAAAAGTGAATTAAGCAAATAGAAAAAAAGTTGCATATGCCTTATTATACAAATCTTTATTTGATGCTATAGTTGAATCTACAGCTTATTTTTAGAAATATCTAAAAATAAGTTGTGTTGAACAAGTTGATTTTTTTATATTAATCACCATCAGATGTATCTCATTCATCTGATTCCAAAATTGGAGCTGTAATTTCTGCAAATAATTCGATAGCTTCTGGAAAAAACGACTTTTTTGCGGAAACCGCGGAAACTTTTAAAATGTTTTAAATTTTAGGATCTGATGTACCTAATCAAGAGCCTATGAAAAACGTCATCCATGTTTGACGACTACATTTTGGTGCAAGAAAATTCAGATTCAGAACAGAACTTCTCTTCTCTTTGCTAAAGACATTATCTTAAAAAATAATGTTATTTTTCTGGTTTTTTGTTGAGTGCCACGAAGGTGGACTGAAAGCTATAAAATAACTGACAAATTTCACATGAGATTTGTTTTTGTTAGTCCTAAAAAGGTTCTTTTATAGAGCTCCGGAAAGGTTGAATATATTTATATATCGTCGCTGCGCCTGACAAGTTCCATATGTGATATTTGTAAGGTTTTGGGGAATAACAAAAAATGTGTTATTGAATAAACAAACGGAAACACTGCAAATTTATTAATGCAATATGCTAGACATTTATTTGGGACATATTGGAAATACACAGTTTGTCATAAATATTTCTTATTTATAGAGCTAGATTTTTTTTAACCAAAAAGTGTACATAACTGGTTTAGAACCATCTAAAACAATGGCGTATGTGAATCATTGCACATGAAGGATTTGGCAATGTGACACTTTTTGTTATTAAGTTTATGACTATGTGATCTTTATGTTTTCTTATATTATAAAATACAATAAAATTATTAGGAATTACCAGAACTATAAAATAATCAGTCGTCCTAACAATTATAATATCAGATATAACGAGGTCTTATTGTAGCCCCTTTTAACAGTTAATTCTTAGTTATAATTTTAACATCACAATCAGCATTTCACAGTATTTAATATTAAAAATACCCATAGAAAAAGAAATGAAAACTTCTATAAAAAAACAAACAAGAAACTTCTATAAAACCTGTCGAACAAACATGTGTTACAGATCAAACAACTAATTAACGCTTATTTTCTAAATTTATCGGACTTAATTGAGTTATAAAGTTACTTTTTGTAATGAAGGTTATAATAAAATGCATGATAGTTGCGATGCATAAAAGGTTTTAAAGACTGGAGACTATAGTATTTGATTTTATCAATTTTTTGGGGTTCGTTGTACAGTTGATTAACAACAAATGTTGGGTTGTAGGTACGTAGGTTGTAGGGTTGTCGCTGAGGTAGGATTTTCCATTCGTAGGGATGCCGTAACTTGTAGAAGATACTATCATTTTTATATAGTAGTGCTCGTATAGTGCTTCGTCATTTACAGTCGGATCTCCAGCTATTTTGCCTGGACGAATGTAACAAAGGCAAACATCATCCTCATAATTCTTAAAGAAAGTATAATTAACATGATGAATATGGTATGGTTGCTTAGTTCTTGCTTCCCTCAGGCGACTGATATAATCACTTGGTGCGTAGATTGGAAGACGAAACTTCTTCTCCAACGTTGAGTGGACACTGTCTACTTGCATCATAGTATGTATGTCTTTGTTAACTTTAGTATATCTGATGACAGAACTTATGATGACAGAATAAAAAATTTCTATTTTGGTAAGCACACCCATCTGAGATAATAATTATTTTTTTATAGTTTAATTGAGACTTATTGAAATGTATTAAAAACAGCTTGTAAAAAAGCTTGTAAATTCATTAGCCGTAACACCTCCATCTCCTCCGTGCCAAACATACAGGTGTACGTCTTTATTATTATTAATATAAATGGACTGATTATGAACATGAAGTTTTTGTTTATAATACTGAACTGACACCAAAATATTTGGACAAAGGAGAACAGATTGGACATCAACAGTCAGGACGAGTACATCGGATGAGCCCATAGTTCGAGCTTCAATATGAGCGTTGTAGGCTAATTTTTTTTTCAATGTGTAATGTGTACTGCTCTTCTGCGATGTTGCCTTCTTTTTTAGCTGTACATACATCGCACTGGTCTTTCCTAGGCTTATAAATAGAAATCTTTTCCTCTTCCAATATCTCATTAAACAGTTTGCGACCAATATTTAATTTTTGGTTATAATTGAACCACTCGGTATAAACTCGAAATATGTGAGACTTTGATTCAAAAGTGTCTTCAATGAAAACTCTGTTACTGCTAGAGCGGCAATAGTGACTTGGTACTTTATTTACTAAGTTCAACCATTCTTTTACTGTAGTTGATTTAATAGTTTTCCAAACAGGGTTTTTTATAGTTTTTGATTGTCGGTTTTCACGTTTAGATCTCAATTCCTTTCCTTCCTCTATATTATCCTGCAGATTTTTAAACCATTCTGACAATGTATCACTATTTATAATAAAGGTGCTGAGAAAAAAGCTTTTGCACACCTTTATAGTAACATTCTGATCATCGGATAAATAATAGTCATAGGCCAATTGTCTTTGAGGCATATCTTCCGAGTTACTCGTAGTTTTACGTCTTCTTAATACTGGACGCAACCGAAGCAGATTTTTTAAATCAAATTTTTTCTCACCCCATGTAGTTAAGCCCCAAAAAAATAATCAAATAATGCTTTCCGTTTCTGTTCACAAAGCAAACCGCATAAATAGCTTCTGTCAGATTTGGATATACAAGAATGGGTACATGATTTTTTTGTTTAATATTTTCTAGGTTTCGGTACTAATTCATATCTCGCTTTCTCGCCTGTTTCATCACATTTCCTCTTTCTGTCTGTATATTTTTTGTTTTCGACATACCCTCTGTAACTCATTAAACTCCCTTTGTTTTTTATTTATTTCCTCATCACTGTTCGAAAACTCAGATTCAAATATACTATCTTCTTCATATGTGTAAACCGTATTATTATTTCGCTCTAATATACCTGTTTTTTCATCGAGGTAGTAGTTATCTTTATTGTTTTCCTCAAATAATTCAGTATCCTGTCTTAACTGGCCAGTGATTTCATCAAGAATATATCTTTTTTCAATATTATCTGAGATCTCAGGAATGATACAATCGATTTCTGATTGATCTACAAAACGATCAAGATGTTTTTCGTATGTAACATCTTTTAATTCTTCAAACAGAGCCATATCGCCTGCAGAAAGTAAAAGCAAAGCGGTAGGCAAAGAGTGTAGGTAAATTTGCAGGTACCTCTCATACATATACCTATATCTGATATAGGTATCTATCATTCAATACTTACAATTACATAATAATAGTATTGTGTTTGTTGGCTCATACACCACAACGCTTACAAAGCTGACACGGTTGGTGAGCGACGAAAGACGGAACTAAAATCCTTTATGTGCATTTCTACACATACGAATTTTGCATAACGGTCAAAATACATATGGAATTTGTTAGAATTGTTTCTAGTTCGAATTACACAAAAAGAACTATATCAACAGATAGAGAACGAAACAGAGATTATTTTTAGTGCAAGAAAAAAAAATGATAAAGTGCACATATGGAATTTGGCAGGCGCAGCGACGATATAAAGGTCGTGTTCCGACTTTATTAAGTTTAACAAACTTTTGAACTGTCTTTCGAATCTACAGTGTGAAATTACAAATATTTCTCAAGAACATATTCGCGAAGGAGAGATAACTAAAAATAGCAACTGCAATTAGCAACGCCGTAGATATGATAGGTACAGATAGCGGCAACTCTACAATCGCAAAGGATACACAATCGCAAATTTACAATCGAAAAATCTAAACGAGAACAATGAAAGAGAAATCGAGATAGAAAAGGATGCTGAAATAACAAACACCAGCAACAACGTAGAGGGGTGGAATGTTCAGGCAAAAACACACAAGCTGTTAAACATAAAATCGAAAGTTATTCACTGAAAATGATATGGCACTTATTAAAGCTGTACAAAAAATGTCCATGTGCAGATTAGAGCCAAATTTCAATGAGAAAAACATATTGGGTGCATTCGCGTTGGACGCTTACACGCTTTGAGCGCACATAAACGTCGTTTTCAGCGTTCGACTTGATGCTGTGAGCGTCAAAAAATCACGCTCTTGGCTAACTTCGGATTGCAGATTTCGCGCTCACAGACGCTGACGCTACAGAGGTAGGGCAGCAAAAGCGTGAGCGCCAAACTTCACTATTTATCAAAACGAATACCATGTGAGCGTAAGCTAACCAAACATTTATAGGTTTGATAGGTACATGTCATAGAAACTTTTACCATGACACATGTCATGGAAACTGTAGAAGCTCTGTATTTTACTGCAAGTGAAGCTGCAGCTACTTAATTAAAAAAAGCAAAGCAAATCAATTTATTAATGAAAATAATTATATTTCTACAGTATATTGTTTGTTACAGTAGTATATAAGTGGCCTCATGAAGCAATTCTTATGCTTACTGATGAATATCAAAAGCAACAGTCAAAATTCTCTATGGAAAATTTCTCTATGGAAAAATTAGGTGGTCTCATATACGATTTCGTTTATTCAGCACATAGAACTTTATTTTCTGCAATATTTTTATTTCATTCATATTCCCATTTTTTTCGATTACTTCGTCAATGGGAAATTCGTCCTCTTTCAAAAAACATATATTATGCAAAACACAACAGGCAATAATATACCCAGGTATTAAATGTGTTCGATACATATCTTTATAAAGAGGATAAGCTGAATCAGCAACTAAATGATAATCGTTAGGTTCGGTTAGGTTAGGTTTTTTGGGTTATTTAATTTTATTTTAGGTTATTTAAATGGTAATCGTTAGGAAATTTCTTCTGATCGTTGAGGTAATCATTCACTTCTGATAAACGGAGTACTCGTGCGTCATGTACAGAACCAGCATAACAATGGATAAATTTGCAATGAGCATCACAAATAACCTGTTTTGAATAAATAGGGAAAAAAAATTATTTTATATTTTTTATTAATATTTTATGTATGCTGAATGAAGTTCAAATCAAATTCAAATCCAAAATTTAAGTAATATTTTCTTATTCTACCGATACGAATCTGGAGTTGCCATTTTCCATATATCTAAGAATAACTGTTCAACCTATCAGGTGGTACCATTTTACATCCTGGGATTTTTCTTATTAAGGATGGTTTAATTGTATCAAAAACAAAATTAAATGTTGACCGACACATCCTAAAATTATTGAAACATTTATTTGAATATAATTAATATATATATATATATATATATATATATATATATATATATATATATATATATATATATATATATATATATAATATAAATTATTATGTCCAATAATTTTGGAATATTAAATGTTAAACTTTTAATAATCACCTAAAATGAGATTTAAATTCTTTATCAATAAAAGATGGTATAACCTCTCCAACAAAATTTTAAACTCTCCCTAAACGTTCTTTTTTACAAGATAAATTTAAATAAATACTGCAATATTTCCATTTCATTTCATCATCACTATCTTCAATCATATCATATTCATCGTTGATAATTTCCAATATATTATGCATATATGAATAAACATTTCTCACATTCGCCATGTTGACGCTAACTCTGACGCTAATTGACTGTCATAGTGTCAGTGTCCAAAACGAACAAAATTTTCTTATTATTTGATGATGATGATTATCCTATGATTTTAAGCGCTCATAGGCCAACAAAAACATTTATACTCTGATCTTATAAGCGTGAGCGCTCAAAGCATATGAGCGCCCAACGCGAATGCACCCATTGACTATTAGATTAAAAAAAATACTAAAAAGTACTATTGTAAGTTGAAACCGAATTTTCCTAAATCTAGGAAAAACAAAGTCCAGTTACATACATTCTTCAATATTGAGCATGTTAATGGCCAATCAATTCGTAATAAATTAGAACTTCTGAAACTCTACTTAGAAAGACTCGGTATTAAAGGTCTATAAAGCTGGCATCACCACCTTTATGTGCTAATTATGTACCTCAATGATGTGTGTGCTCAAAGCGTTCAATGAAAAATCAAATTACACTAGTGGGGGTGCTAACTTACAGTCAAGCTAGCACCCACTCATCTGAAAAATTGGGATACCGATACCAAATAAGCACTACAATTATGTGCTATTTATGTGCTTTTCAAGTACCCCAGAGCGAATTCGCTAACTCAACCCCTTGTGCGAGAAACTCACCCCGTACGAAATAAGCCATAAGAGGTAAAATCTATAATAATTGAGCACACAAATTTTAATCAACGCGATATTGTTGCAATAAGTATGTGTTCTCCAGATATGATATTCGCGATTTTTGTGCTCGCATCCTCGTACGAAAAATTCACCCCGAACTGTATTAGCCTTAGGAGGTGAAATTTTAATAATCGAGAACAGAAATTTTAAATGATGCGAAATTGTTGTAATAATTATGTGCTCTCCAGATATGCTATTTACAATTTTTGTGTTCGCACCCTTGTACGAGAAATTCACCCCGAACTGTAATAATAACATCTTTATTGTTATACTTATAAATGCAAACAAATACAACTACAACAATTGGCCATCGGACCGTGGTCTTTCAGCCGGAAATGAACAGATATATTGAACATAAATTGAAAACTTAATCGAAAAAATGGATGAGAATGAGTAAGTCAGTCGTCGTCTAAAGATTCAAGAAGAGTTTTGGAGGGGTGTTGTCTGTTAGAATTTTTATGATTGACGTTTAAAGCAAAGTGCAACAAGGATGTTAAACGATGTCATGGGGTCGTTTCTAAGCTTTTTCTTAAGTCTGTCAGCAAGTGGAGGTACCCGGGTTTGTCTATAGAGAAGTTCGTTGGAAGGGTTGTGGAGAGGGTTGTTTGGATGTCAGAGTTTGGTGATGAGACGTAATGCGATTCGCTCTGTGACCTCAAGGGTTCGTCTACAATTATTATTGGTAGAGGTAATTACATGTCCATAATCAAGGATGGGACAACAGAGAGATTTGTAGATTTTCGACGCGGTCTTGAGGAAATGCCCTAGTTGTCGTACGTAAAGGCTCTAAAGCGTTTGCAGCGTTTAATTATCAGGGACTTGCGTAATTTGGCGTCGATATTGAATCTGTGTTTAGAGTCAATAGTTAGCTCAAGGTATTTAACACAGCTGAAGGACAGTACGCCGGAGGAGCCTTTGTGGATGCGAGGTGAGTTTGAGGAAATTTTGTGGTTTGGGATGAGGAGCTGGCATTTGGAAAGATTTGGTGATAATCTTAACTGGTTGAACCATGTGAGGGTGTTGGTAAGATTTTGCAGTAGGTCGAAGGTAGATTTGAGGGAGTTGCTGTGGGAAATCAGTGCAGTGTCGTCAGCGTATTGTAGTATGTAGGAAGAAAAGTCAATGTGGGATTTGTCTAGTTGATTGTAGTTGCAAATGTCATAACAGTATATATCGTATAGGAGTGGGCAAAGTGGGGAGCGTTGAGGGAGACCATCCAGAGGGGAAAATGCGGGAGAAGAGATGGAGTTGATTTTCACCTGTGACGATCTGTTAAAAAGGAAACTTTTAATTATGTGGATTAGGTAGGGAGTGACATTGATTATCGACATTTTGAACAAAAGGCCGGCATGCCAGACGCTGTCAAATGCTTTGTTAATGTCCAAGAAGAGGGTTGCTGATTTCTTATTATGGAGGTATGACGATTGTATATTGTTGGTTAGGATGAACAGAGAATGGATTATCGAATGGAAGGGCTTGAAACCGAATAGATATTTGGGGATGTGGTCTGCAACGGAATTCCATAATCAGGTTTTCAGGATAGGTTCGAGGATTTTCCAAGGACTGGGAGGAGAGAGATCGGAGGTAACTGCTGGGAATGGATTTATCTTGACCAGGTTTAGGGATTGTGACTATTATGTTCATTTTCCAGCAGATTGGAAAGCAAAATTTCAAGAGGCTGAAGTTGAAAATTATTGTTATAAAGGAGTGGATGTCTTCGGAGAGTAGTCTGGTGAGGTGAATAAATCGGGCCCGGAAAGAGAATTTTTACCATGGGAGAGGGCAGAAAGATATTCTTCCATGGAAACTTCATCAATGTTATAGGAGGGGTTTGTCTTAAAGAAGTCGGTAAACCAGTGATTCATTCTGTCAAAGTTATTTTTGTCAAAGTCAGGGGTCTCAGAAGGTGAAAATGCTTTTTTAAAGTGTTGTAAAGTGCCATCTATGGGACCGGAACTGTCCAATGAATTGATGGATGTCTTTCTTTAGTCTGTTTAATTCGGTTTTGACGTCGGGGTTTTCTGTCTGTCTGTAGTCTCTGTATAATTGTCTTTTAAGTTTGATGAGATTTAGGATGAAGGGGGGAAGTTGTTGGCGGTAGAATTTGGATGGAAATGGAAGTGAATTTTTTATTATTGAGTCCGTCACAGTTTTTTGAAATTTGATAATGATGTCAAAGTTCAGGTCGTCGGAGTTTATAGAGGAAATATAGTTTTGGATATCAAGATTAACTTTGGGAATAAGGGTTTTCTTTAGGTTGGTACAGAGACAGGTATTTGAGGTAGTGGATCATAGTCAAGGAGTATTGAAAAGGATATAGCTAAGTGGTCGGATCCCAGGTCAGGAGTTAGGATGATATCTACGATATTGTTGGTAAGGTTATTGGTATGGAGAATCAGGTCAGGAGTCGAGTCATTGTTTAAAGGCATGAGGAAAGTAGTATTGGCCTGCGGATAAAATTTGAGTTATCAAGGAAAGAATTGAAGTCCCCGATGATGAGCGAATATTCATACAATGCTGCCATTGTCAAGATATTCTACTCAACAAAGGAGTGGCGATGGATATAGACTAGCAAAATATGTAATTTGTTTTTATGGAAGTGAATGGTGCAGTGGATGCAGTCGTTAAGTGGGTTATTTAAGGAAGGAGAATTGGCTTTGCCGGGATGGAATTTGGGGTTGGTATGTGGTAATATACCGCCCCGGGTCCTATTTGCCAGTAAATGTCCATATTTTTGTATTGTATTCCACTTTTTGTATGTAGTATTGGTGTTTTGTCTAGTCTTAGTCTCAACAAACAGGTGAGGATCTATATTATTCATTTCCGCAAAGTTTTCAATCAACGAACGTTTGCTGACCTAACTATTGATTTTTCCGTAGACAAATAGCATTTTAGGCATCGATATTGATAATGGATTGTGAGAGGTCTTCTGTGGGAATTGTTAGAGTTTTGGAAGAAGGGCAGGAGAGGTCAAACATAAGGATGTACATGCGGTTACCAGAAAAGAAGGCATGGGTATCGATTAGGAAGTCAGAGGAGAAACGAAGGTTTTTTGAATAGTTCAGCGCGATTATTTTGAATGGGGTCGTTGACTGTGGTCAAGTAAGTATGGATGATGTAGTCTTGTGTGGTCATGGGTGAGTGTATGCATGTGTTGTGAGTGATTTCAGGGGGAGGTCTGCAGATTTTTTGTTCGAGCTTCTAATGGTGACATTATGAATTCCCTCGATGGGCGCAGTTGGTCGGTTCGGGCACTTACGTGACCAGGCTTCGTGGTCGGTCAGACCAAAGGAGGTGCATTTAACAGGGAGGATGGTTGTGAATTTATTTGTGTTATGTGGACCAGCACATTTCCGACATTTGACGGGGGTATGGCAATGTTCGGTAGCGTGTTCGGTAGCGAACGACTGGCATTTGTTGCAAGGTCGGGGGATGGGCGGCGGTGATGTTCTTGGGGAAATCGGATACAGCCGATTCATAAAAACAGGTCGCCAGAAGAAATCATGGCCTCGAACATATTTATATCAGAGGTTATAATTCTTATAAGCCTGGTGGCATTGTTTTTTGCCTTAGATATAATACCCTTGCAGCATTGGATACGCTTGCAGCATTGCAGCAAGTTGTATTTCAAATCTCTCAGGTGGATGGCTAATGATTTATCACTGATCTCGTATTCAACGTGTTCAATAACTTCAGAGTATGGCTCGTTTCTGGTAGAGGACGAGGATCCAGATAGGGTACGGGGAAGGGGTTTGTAAGAAGCTAGAGATTTGTTTGAGGAGAGAGTTCGAAGAGCGGTGTTTGCCTCTAAGTCGGTTTTTTAGAAGAAAGCCAGTGGAGGTTTTGATTAAAAGACCTTGATTTTTGGGACGAACTGTTTGCCAGGTTGTAGGAAGTTGGATGCGTGTGGTAGACGGATTTGTGGGGGATTATAAGTAAGTGAAGTTGTATTATTTAAATGGTTTACGAGTGTTTAGTGAAGTAGAAGTTTAAGGTAAGGATTGAGGCACTGGATTACCAGAAACGTGTGGTGTTGAAGTGGAGTGTTGTTCGGCTGAAGCGGATGATGTGCTAGCTGAGATAGAAATCAGTTTTGGCTGTTTGGTAGAAGCTGGTTGAGTGAGGTTATTTTTGCTGAGAGGTGCGACTTTTTTGGGCTGTCCTCTCTTTCTCTTCTTCGTCCATTCTTCGTCCTCATCGGACACAATTGAAGTCTCGTCCGTGAGCATTTATGCCAACGGAGAGTGGGTATAAATATTGTTGAAATATAAATACAAAAATATTTGTGGCACGCTGAGTTTGAGGAAAGAAAGAGAAAAAAAACGTATAATGATAGCACTTTATCGAAAGAGATAACGGACAGGGTTTTTAGATACGTCTGCACACGTTAAAGTGTCGACAACGACCCCCCGAACTGTGTTAGCCTTAAGAGGTGAATTCTTTAATAATCGAGAACAGAAATTTTAAATAGCACTAAATTATTGCAATAATTATGTGCTCTCTAGATATGATACTCATGATTTTTGTGCTCGCACCCTTGCACGAAAAATTCACCCCGAACGGTATGAGCCATAAGAGGTGAAATCTATAATAATAGATATTAAATGGTAACATTTGTATCTTTTCTTCAAAGATTATAATTTCTAGGAAATTATTGTATACATATCGTCAACAAAGTTGACATCATTTGTATAACTAATCTTTCTATAACAAACTTTCTTAAAAACAACAACTTCACTGGCAAACACCACGAATGACATTGAAATACATTAAGAAAGTTCTTGGGTTCTACATAACCCTGTGATTTTCCCAAAAAAACAAACAATATCCTGATCAAATAAAAAAAATAATTACCTAATAATTACCTAATAATCTAATAATGGGTTATGTAGAACCCAAGAACTTTCTTAATGTAATTCAATGTCAGTCGTGATGTTTGTCAGTGAGTAGTTATTTTTTAGAAAGCTTGTTATAGAAAGTTTACTTAGACAAGTGATGTCAACTTTGTTGACGATATGTATACAATAATTTCCTAGAAATTATAATCTTTGAAGAAAAAATACAAATGTTACTATTTAATATTATCAAAAACTTAAAACTCAAGAAAATATAAATAATTATATCATGAAGTTGAATAAAAATTCTTTAATAAATTTGCTTCGACCAATGTTATTTGTCAGCTAGTACAACAAGCGCCGCATATGTTTTGCCCAAAAAATCTCAATACCTGGTATATATACAATACCCAAAATACAAAATAAATACAATACCCCCTATTCATTTTTCAACTATAAATAGAATAATCTCAAATGCGATAATATCAGTTTGCTGTAAAAAAACACACTGGGTAAGTCGTATTTCATTTTATTTCTAGTTATAATTTGTTGACAATGATAAAGCCATACTGATTAAGCCAAAAAGCAGAAACGCGTATATGGATGTTCATTAATTAAATGATAATTATTTTTTGTATTTGATCATAGAGGTCGGACTTTAAGGTCGCAAAAACTATCAGAAAAGGTAGGCAAAAAGGCAAATAAATTAATGAAAAAAGGCTTTAAATTTACAGTTTTTGGTCGCTAAAAAGGCCATTACTTACTCAAAATTTTATTTATAAATTTTAATTTTTGTTGGAGTCTAGGTCAGTTCTTGGGTATTTGGAACAATGATAAATACTTTTAGTCTTTTTTACAAGGTTTCGTCCATTATTTTCGGACTTCTCCAAAGAAGCTACAACATTAAGAAGCTACAACATTACATTATCTTCCACTTACCGAATTATTTCTATAAAATTAAATTCACCGTCATAAAATTCAAATTATTAAATTTTGAATTTTATGACGGTGACATTTAAATAAGTTATTTATTGTGAATATGTAATATTGTAGCTTCCTTGAAGAAGTCCGAAAATAAAGGACGAAACGTCGGAAAAAAGACTAAGAGTATAATCATTGTTTCAAATACCCAAGAACTGACCTAGATTTTAAAAAAATGGAACGAGAACCTGAAAACATTATCTATTTTAATTTTCATTAATTGTTAACTGTGTAGCACAGTGCTCCGCAACCTTTTATCTTCCACGGCACACTAACGTATTTTCAAAAATTCCGCGGCACACCACAAGTAAAGGCTTTAAAAATACAGCAAATACAGTAATACACCGACCTAAGCTACCCCGACTTACGCGAACTCGGAGTCACGCGATTACAAATCTCGTCGATTCGTCTTTTGTTTGAGCGTCACACAACTTTTGATTATCGATTATAGACTTACTGCCCCCACACTATTGGGAACTGACATAGTGGCGTGGCTAAAAATACATGTGTTAAAACGTAACTGTATTTTATTTCAACTACACTGAATTTTAGAAAATGACTCCAACGAAGAACTCATTTCTTCCACAAAACGAGTAATAAAGAAATTATTAGCATGCTATGAGGGAATTTTGCGGGAGAAAAAAAATCTTTGAGTCGTCA
Source organism: Phosphuga atrata (assembly GCA_944588485.1). NCBI lineage: Eukaryota > Metazoa > Arthropoda > Insecta > Coleoptera > Silphidae > Phosphuga > Phosphuga atrata. The sequence continues at coordinate 20,967,787 of OX155896.1, read as the reverse complement.
AACTACTTTGTTAGATTTTATGAAGCCTTCTATATCAAAATAACTTCGGTAGGCAATTTTATATTTCTATAAACTAAGATTTTATTAAACATTTTTTGTCTAAATTATTATTTTCTTTCGCTTCCGGCCCCAATTAAAAATAATCAAAAATTATAATTAAATAATTAAAAATAATAGGTATTTATTTGCGAAATTATAACCCGAATTACGCGAATTCGAGGTACCCGGTTAGCGCTCAGTCCGACCTATCGCGTAAGTTCGGGGTATTACTGAATGAAATAACAATAATAGGTTTGTATAATAACAATGTTTTTATTAGATAATAATATAAAATTAGAATTTTTAAGTAACCCCCGGATAAATTTAAAATCAATCGGATCTGTGAAAGTTATTAAGACCCGTTTGTCAAGTAGGAAATGAGCTGATGATCATCCAGCGCCTGAACAGATCTTCATAAATTATAGCTCGATCATGTCAGCTTTCAAACAAACAAAAAACGCATCAAATTCGCTCCATTCCTTTAGCAGCTATACATAGCCAGACACACAGATACACAGACAGACACGTCAAACTTATAACCCTCTTTTGCGTCGGGGGTTAAAAATACAATAATTTTTATATACAATTTGAATTTTACACCAGCACAAAAACACATATATTTTTATTATAGATTACACGTGTAAAAAAAGTCTTTTAATTTAACTATGAAGTTTGTTGTTATTTACTTAACCTAATTAATCTATGCTAGGTGGTCCATACTTACTCTGAATTGAAAAATTCACTATGTTTTTTCCATAATTAATTTGTAAAAATATTATATGACTTGTGAACATAGTTATATAACACTGAATTTGAAAATTCACTATGTTTCTACCACAATTAATATATAGAAATATTATATAACTTATTACTTTATAATATATATTATATAATATTTTTACAAATCAATTATGGTGAAAACATAGTGAATTTTGCAATTTAGAGTAATCAATGCTAATTTAAACAGTATTTAAACATAATAACTAATTTATTAATGTGATATTTGTGCTTGTTTTTATGAAAATATACGTCGTATATTTGGCTCTATATTAGAAAGTGCTACTCGGAGTTCATGGTCAAGACCTTTTAAACACAATCGTTTTTCATTTTTAATTAGAACCAATGTAGAAAAACTTTGTTCACATAAGTATGTCGTAGAAAAAGGTAGCAAAATTGCAATAGCCTTTGCAGAAATTTGAGGATACTCATTCTGAACGGAAATCCAGAAATCAGCCAATTTCATTTCACTGAAGTTGAGTTTCAGCGTCCCATCGTTCCTCAATTCTATAAATTCCTCTCGAATTTCGAAGGTGCTTCTATTGAATTTTCTGCATCTGCTATAAAAGGATTTCTAATCGAATTATATTGCTCCGCATTAATTGTGAAAAAAAATGATTAAATTTGTCTTGCAACAAATTTAAATGTTATTGAGTCAGATCCAGAATTATCTTTTTGTTTTCAATCATTTACTTGTGAGTCATTTGGAACATTTCTAATGATCCTTTTTGTATCTCTTTCTGCCAAAGTTCAAGCTTATTTTTAAAGCCCACTAACTTGTCGGACACGTCAGATTATTTTCGGTTCGACCTTGCATTCTTTTATTCAGTTCGTTCAGGTGCTCAAAGATATCAGCCATGTACGCCAGTTTGGAGATCCAGTAATTATCATCAAAAAGTTGATAAAGTTCGGGCATATCTTGTTTTAACAAAAACTCGCGAACCTCGTTGCGAAGCTCAAACAATCTAGCCAAAACTTTTCCACGGGATAGCCAATGTACCTCGGTGTAAAACAATAAGGATTCATAATCCGATCCCATTTCTTCACATATTATTTTAAAAATTCGCGAATTTAAGGCTCTTGTTTTAATAATGTTTATAATAGTAATGCATTGATTCATCGTTTTCAATAGTTCCGTTGGCAAATTTCCGTTGGTAATGCTTCGCGATGTATGCAACAGTGTGTAATTTCTATATTCGGATTTTGCCGTTTTACGCACGAAATAAAATCTTTTTTTCTTGCCCATCATTGCTGCAGCACCATCCGTGCAAATACTAATACAATTACTCCATGACATATCATAAGTTTAAAAAAAATCATCTGTTACTTTGAAAATTTCCTCGCCGGTAGTTCGCTCTGGAAGCTCGTTGCAAAATAAATAGTTTTCTATTATGGTGCCCTCGTCAACGAAACGTACAATAGCTATGAGTTGTGCACGGTTTTTAATATCCGTCGATTCATCAATTTGTAGTGCAAACTTCTGGGCCGTTTTTAGTTTTGCAATTAGTATTCCTAAAATATCGTTCGACATATCGTTGTTACGTTTTTTAACAGTATCAGCTGACAACGGTACTTTTTTTACTTCATTAACTTCTCTAGGCCCAAGCATGGATTTAACAATTTCTATGCATGCTGGTTTAAGGAGTGTCTTACCAATAGTATGTGGTTTTTTTCTGACGTGCAATTAATCTTGCAACATGGTAACTAGCTTCTAAGGCGTTATCAGAAACTGTGACTAACGATAACGGTGATTGCTTTTGTTTTCGCCTTTGATCGAACAGTCTAAGAAAAAATGATTTGTCCTTCTTAACGTAACTAGGATGGTTTGAATTTAAATGGCGAAGCAGTTTACTGGGTACCATTGCTTCGTTAGATAGCATTTCTCCGCAAATGATGCATTCTGGTTTGGGTGGCGTTTCTTTATCACAACACGAAAATCCATATCGAATGTAGTCTTCGTTATACTTTCTTTCCCACATCTTCTGTTTTTTTACAGCACCACTTGTGCTTGGTTCATTTTGGTTTGTCGGTGAATTCGATCGTCGGTGAATATTTTTAAAAACTTGTCCATATTTTTTAGAGGTATAACAACAAAATTACCTAAAAATGTGGTATTTGATGGGAGTTCTTCTCTGACTGACTAACATGATCATCAGTTCGGTAGATAGAACAAAATACGTCGAGACTCAGACACAAGGTGCCGACGCTCGAGCCACGCCCTCCGTAATTTGCCCCACGTGCAACAGCGAAATATGGGTTTATACTAGAGTTTCCGATCTCGATTCGATTTTATTATACGTTGATCTCTTAAAGCCCAATTTTTGTCAGCCAGATCGATCTTAAAATCGCCACGAAATGAAGAGATCGAAAATCGATCACTACTAGTACATTTATAACGATTCATTTTAATATTTCTAACCTACGACAGAATTTTGAGTCGAGAACGATTAAAGGCCGATTCTCATATACGCGACGTTGCACAATGAACTGTCGCGAATTATCACGTCGCTGCTAGGTATTCTCATATATGCGACACTCTGCTAAGCGATTATTTGCTGCAAATGTCAAAGCTGTAGTTTCTCTACATTTCAGGTTAAATTATATTTTCAAAATGTCATGTTCGTCAAGTTCCGATGATTTTTTTTGTCTTAAGGCCGATTCTCATATACGCGACCCTATCTACGCGACGTTGCACAATGAACTGTCGCGAATTATCACGTCGCTGCTAGGTATTCTCATATATGCGACACTCTGCTAAGCGATTATTTGCTGCAAATGTCAAAGCTGTAGTTTCTCTACATTTCAGGTTAAATTATATTTTCAAAATGTCATGTTCGTCAAGTTCCGATGATTTTTTTTCGTCTTAGCCATGTGTTATGAAAATGAGAAATTAAAAGGAAAGAAAAGGAAAAGAAATTATTGGGGGCATCGGATCTTAAGAACAAAACTAGTAGAAGGAGAATTCCATACTCTCTTCAAACAATTACAAGAGTCTGTACTTACGAGTCTCATCTAATTTTAAAGAAATTTCTTTTCAATCATTAGATCTACTAACCTGTGTTGATTACTGTAATTTTTATTTTGTAAGTCATACAGTTCAACATAATCAGCCACAAGAGCGATCAATTCCTCTGCTTTTTCGTCATGCATTCCATTCATTTTCAAAAACACGCCGTTTTTGATACACTCCGTCATTCAAATCAGAAACAAACTTTCCAAACGTCATGCGATGTGCGACAAAACGTAAAAGAATACTCACGATATAATCCCAGCGACAGTGCGCTGAATTCCGACTTTTAGTAACTGTTTCGTAGCCATAGTGAGAACGTGCCCATTGAAAACAATGTAATCATTATTTGACAGGCGATTTCGTGAAACGTCGCGTAGCTGTTGTCGCGTATATGAGAATCGGCCTTTATTCGATTCGTGTTTCTGAAATCTTTAGAAGATTAGGATAATAATTAATATTAGCTCAAAGCTATGCTTAAACAAAAAATAACATATTGGCGAAACACTCAGTTGGAACGACTTAAATGTTTTATTATCGATACGCAAGATTATAAATTTGACTTACCCGAAATAAATGCACTAGTGCCGATTATTTAATAAGAAAATGCCTAGAAAAGCATAACAGCAAGCTGCTTTACTAATGTAATAATAATATCACATTAAACGACGTACATCTACGCATAAGTACGCAAACTAACACTCACAGTACTATATGTACAATTTACATTTTTTGTTTAACTAAGTACATTTTTTTGTTTTGTATATAATTCCGACTCTGAGAAATTACATATTAGCATTTTTACATATTAATTATCCGCGGCACAGCTAAGATCACCTGGCGGCACAGTAGTGTGCAGCGGCACAGCGGTTGCGGAGCACTGGTGTAGCACACCATCAGTTTTTCTATATTATCTTCCGTCAGCCGTTGACGACGGTCAGATAATATGGTCTTGTAGATGGAAAATGACCTCTCCACATCGCACGATGTTAGTGGTGCAAATTTATAATTTGGGATGTGTGATATGGTCAATTTTTCTGGCATTTCAGCATTTTCGCCAGCCAATAATTTTGAAATATTATTCAGAAAAGCAAATCCAGTGTTTATTATGTTATTTATTACTTTTGTCAATTTTTCGTATGCTTTTCGACCCACTTGTCCTGAGGTTGACATCAGGGACTCCGTTATATTATTGATAATGCCAATTGTTTCCACCAAAGGTGAGGTATTTGTTTCAAGTAGCTTTATACCATGAACAATAATTTTGAAATTACTCTTGATATAAATTAAATCGTTTTTGATGTTCGGTTTCGCAAAGTACATTTTTGCATCTTTTATAGCCCTAGCCGCATCAGAATCAAAATCTTGTATTACCTTAAACATTTGAAATTTACTAGTAGGAATATTTTAAACAAATAGATAATCAAGTCTTTACCTTTTTAATTGATTCAAAATTGTCGCAATAAAAGAAGGCAGCTTTCAGCCAAGTGCCCCATCGTGTTATTATTGGCTCAGGAGGCAGCGGTAGGCCATGTAAATGGTCTCTATATACTTGAATTCTTAACGGAGATTTGAGAAATACCTTTTTTGTGCTGGCAATTAGTCCGTTTACGTTTTCATATTCGTTACGTATTACTTCACATACCAAATGCAATGCGTGAGCTAAGCAAGTGACATGTATAAGATTTGGGTAAAAAATCTTCAAACTTACAGCAGATTTCACCATATATGCAGCTGCATCTGAATAATATAATTTAACTTTATCATGCTGGACACCATTTGGCCATTTTAATGCTAAAAAAAATGTAGGTAACTACCTGTAGACAAAATTTAGACTCGTACCTACTTAAATTATCGTTAATAAAACGTGATATTGTAGCATGATTTGCTTTTTCTAAAATTTTGCAGGCCAATAAATGAGCTTTTGAAGGGCCTTCATCGGTTAGTTTTCCTACTATCAAATTTGCAACATATCGTCCCATGGCATCAGTTGTTTCGTCTACGCATATGTATATATCATGGAGACCAATAGCAGTTCGTATGTTTTCAATAGACTAAAAATTTAAAATATTTATAATTTTTTTATATTAGGAGCAATTTTGTCTTTTTTAAACTTTAAAGGTACCTACAGTTAAAAAACACAAAATTGTCCCTAACAGCAGATAATTTAATTTCATTAAAGTAGAAATCAAGATTTATGTAAGTATCCTATGATTTTGTTAAATTAATTTGCATACCTTGTCGTAACATTTAGAGAAATAGTTTTTTCATAGTGTAGATTCACTTAGTACATTCTTTTTGCAATATTTCTCCAAGAATCCCTTAAATTCAGTGATTTCCAATTTAAAAAAAGGTATATTTGCGGCCACTAAAGCTGTACATAAATCTAAATAAAACTCATTTTTCACCTGAGTTTGCTCATTTAAACACTTTGAGTTAATAGTGATTGCCTCTAATTTATGGTTTTATTTTCTTTATGGAGAGATGTTTTTAAATGCTGCTCAACATGGCTACTCTTTTTAAATACCACCTACAATTATACATTTAACATCAGTAATGTTTCAGTTTGTGTTTAATGGTGAAAAATTGTAAACTTACTATTTTACTGCAGGCGCTGCAAAATTCACCGTCCCCATCCAATTTCAGTTCGGATATACCTGATATCCATTCTTTTACTTTTCTATTAAGGGGTGTCTTTTGTTTTGGCATTTTGATAAAAAAAACGTTCAAATTCACTTTTGCTCAACTACAACACAAGACTACAAGGGCCAAATAAACAGCAGAAACAACTGATATAAAGGCAATGACTACAGTGAGAAGGGAACTTTCAAATATTACGTTAGTTATTCACGATCTGTAGAAGGGCTAGGTTTTCAAGGATTATCTGAGAAAATTAAAGAGTGGAGGGAATTGTTGGTTGCGTAAGTTTCGCGGTATTTTAACAAAAGAAAGGGGATGATCAAACAAATCGGTCTGTGAGACCGCTAAAAGCAAAAAAAAACAATTTCGTCTGGTGAAGGTAGGATGGCTTCTCAAAGACTGGTCACAAATCTAATTTATGATAAATAGACCTAAGAAAAGCATAAGAAAATGCCAAGAATACAAAATAGACACAGAAATAGGCAATGATAAAAAAAATAGTACAAAAAAGGCAAAAAAAGGCAAAATCAAATAGGGCTCTAACGATTCAGAATTTACTAAAACAAATTTGTGTATTATTAGAAAGTCGATGCCTAAAAAACTGACGATAGGTGTTTTGCCTAAAATCCGATCTCTAGGATATTGTTTGTTTTTTTTGAAAATCACAGGGTTATGTAAACCCAAGAACTTTCTTAATGTAATTCAATGTCAGTCGAGGTGTTTGCCAGTGAAGTAGTTGTTTTTAAGAAAGTTTGTTATAGAAAGATTACTTATACAAATGATGTCAACTTTGTTGACGATATGTATTCAATAATTTCCTAGTGATTATAATCTTTGAAGAAAAGTTAGAAATGTTACTATTTAATATTATCAGAATCTTCAAACTCCACAAGATATAAATAATTATAATAATAGAGCACAGAAATTTTTACGGAATCGAAATTGTTGCAATAATAATGTCACTCCGAAATGTATGATCCGTAAGAGGTGAATTCTTTAATAATCGAGCACAGAAGTTTTAACCGACACCAAATTGTTGCAAGAATTATGCCCTCAAGATATGATATTCGCCATTTTTGTGCTCGCACCCTTGTACGAAAATATTACTCCGAACTGTATTAGCCTTAAGAGATTTTTCTGTTTTTTTCTTTAAGAGGTAGTTTTTCGCACAATGGTTTGTGCACAAAAATCGTAAATTGCATATACGAAAAGCACATAATTATTGAAACAATTTCGCGTCAATAAAATTTTCTGTTCTCGATTATTAAAGATTTCTCCTCTTAAGGCTAATACAGCTCGGGTGCGAGCACAAAAATCGCGAATATCATATCTGGAAAGCACATAATTATTGCAACTATTTCGTGTCAGTTAAAATTTTTGTGCTCGATTATTATAGATTTCACTTTTGAGCTCATGCTGTTTGGGGTGAATTTTTCGTACAAGGGTTCTAGCACAAAAATCATAAGTAGCATATCTAGAGTGCACATATTTATTGCAACAATTTAGCGTCATTTAAAATTTCTGTACTCGATTATTAAAGATTTCACCTCTTAAGGCTAATACAGTTCAGAGTGAGTTTTTCGTACAAGGCTGCGAACACAAAAATCGCGAATATCATATCTGGAGAGCACATTGCAAGAATTTTAAGTCATTTAAAATGTCTGTGCTCGATTATTAAAGATTTCACCTCTTATGGCTCATATATTTCGGATTGAATTTCTCGTACAAGGGTGCGAGCACAAAAATCGCTAATATCATATCTGGAAAGCACATAATTATTGCAACCATTTTGCGTCGTTTAAAATTTGTGTGCTCGATTATTAAAGATTTCACCTTTTATGGCTCATACAGTTCGGGGTGAATTTTTCGAACAAGGGTGCGAACAAAAAAATCACGATTATTATATCTGGAAAGCACATAATTTTTGCAATTATTTCGCGTCAGTTAAAATTTTTGTGCTCGATTATTATAGATTTCACCTCTTTCGGCTCATGCAATTCGGGGTGAATTTTTCGTACAAGGGTTCGAGCACAAAAATCGTAAGTAGCCTATCTAGAGAGCACATAATTATTGCAACAGTTTAGCGTCATTTAAAATTTCTGTACTCGATTATTAAAGATTTCACCTCTTAAGGCTAATACAGTTCAGGGTTCGGGGCTAATACAGTTTTTCGTACAAGGGTTCGAGCATCAAAATCGGTAATATAATATCTGGAGAATGCATAATTATTGCAATAATATCGCGTTGGTTAAAACTTGTGTGCTCGATTATTATAGATTTCATTTCTTTGGGCTCATGCAGTTCGGGGTGAATTTTTTGTACAAGGGTGCGAGCACAATAATCGTAAAGAGAATATATGGAAAGCACATAATTTTTGCAACAATTTTGTGTCATTTAAAACTTCTGTTCTCGATTATTAAAGATTTCGCCTTTTAAAGTTAATACAAAGTTACAGAATTGCTTGTGCTGGTAAACAACACACGATTGCAGAGAATTCAATAAAGCTATTTTTAACAGAAATCGCCAACTGCGTACTCGGAGAAGACGCAGCGTTGAAAGTTGCAGTTTAGTATTCCAACAACGTCGTATCTGATGGAGTGCGATTTCAGATCACATTGAATATGAATTAATTGAAGATTAATTGAAATGTTTTCAATACAATTTGACGAAAGACAGATCTCTATAGCCTTACTATAGCCTTACTATAGCCTTACTTAGCCTTCTATAGCCTTACTATCAATACTGCTTGTTTTCGTGAGATATCCCTACGTGAGGATCTATTGAAGAAGATTAACAGCCTATGCCCATAGCTGCGTGGCAGCGGGAAAGCGTTGATCATTAGTAGGTCGAACTCAGGAAAATGGCGAACTCCTGTTTAAATCAGCCTTCTTGTAGTAATGCGGGGCTCTGCTGCAAATGACTGTTTATTTCCCTAGCTTCTCGTGGGACCAAAAATGGATACGACGAAAGAAACTACTAAAGGATCGGGTGACTCCTCCCGAAAAACCTAAAGGATCGGGTGACCCCGTGGCCACGCAGCTATCGGCATAGGCTGTTCCACCATTAGTAAGTTAAAGTAAATTGGTGCATTTCTGTTATTGTATTTTCTTAAAATCGAAAGAACATTCAATTTTTTCCTTTGGTACAATATTTTGAAGTAAATAATGAGATCCAAAATGGACTGCTATATTTTTACGAAATTTCTAACGAATCTGCCAATGGCATGTTTGAATCTAATATGGTGGAGCTTATGAATTCTTATAATCCATCATTTCATTCATCAGGACTCAGTGCAGACAATTGCAATGCTAATTTTGGCATTCACCACTCATAGTACACACATATTCAAAAAGAACCTCAAAATCTAATAAAAGGCAGCTGTTATGCACATACTGTCCATAATACATAGTATAAGCTACTTGATTTGTGACATAGAAAATAATGTTTTGATATACAGTCATTTTTTGTGACTGCTTGTAGAAGAATATAATTTAAAAAAAAATGTGTCTCTGGTTGATGAGCCTTTTACTTAATTTTTCGCCAATATGTAATTATTTCTAAGTTTAAGTAATGGTTGTCCAATAACTATACACAAATTATTAAAGTGACCAACAGGATCAGGAAGTTGTTGAAATATATCTACACTTTACAAGCACGTGCTGCTTTTATTGAATAAAATAATAAAACCTCTGGAAGGAACGTATACTGTATGTGTATAATAGTTATTACGGATACTTTAAGTAACTAATTAAAGTAAAGAAAACCTGAAGTACTTTGGTTATGAATAAAAAATTAGATTACAAAGAATGCGAAAAATCAACTGAAATGGTCAATACAGTTATCAACAAAAAAATTCTTAGCATGCGCTAAAAGTACTCAAAAATATATTTCCAAGGAAATATAAAAAGTTACTTTGAAAAATACTATTTCTTTCTTCCATATACTTTATTTTTTCCTTTCCAAATAATTTGATACGTTATTCTTTTTTTTTCGGCCCTAGGGGTGGCCAACTGGTCGATCGCGAGGCGATTTTGGGTCTATCATAGCTGACACGAGACAAAATTAGAAAGGGCGAAAAAAACTGGTAAACAATTTTTATAACTTTTTTCTTCGATTACTTTTTTTTAATGTACAATAAAATCTCATTTAAGAAATATATTATTTCTTAGATAAATAGAACTATAAACACTTAAATATTTTAGTATGAACTTGACTTAGGTATCATAATTTCGATTACAGAATATATTAATTATAAATTTTACATTTTATTTCATAACCTGTAAAACTAAAAAAACACAAAACCCCAAAACAAGCGTGTACTCACCCTGCTTAAACATCTTATTAGGAGAGGTAAGTTCAATGGGAAAATTGCATCGGAAATTTCCTATTGAATCCTATTGAAGGTATATTTTTCTATAGAAATCTCCTGAATCCAATCATTTGTTCTATTGAGATACGCTAAATCCTATTCGATTTCCCAATAGGATTTAATACTATTGAATAGGAATATTGTGGTCTGAGAATTTCCTATGGCATAATCCAGAATCCTATTCGATTCTTCAATAGGATTTTAGTAAATTGAATAGGACTTTTCAGATTATAATTCCCCTATTGTAAAGAGGCAATTCCTTTCTAACCTATTGCAGTTTATTAGACAATTAAAATAATTTCTAAGTCGTATTCTTTTCATCTCCTATTGGATGTTGGTAAAATCAAAGAATCCTATTGAGGTTTATTTAAAAAGAAAAATAATTTCTAAGTCGTATTTCCCTATTGACATCTATTCAATTCCTATTAGATGTTGGAGGAGTCAATCCTATTGAATAATGCAGAATCCCATTGCGAAATTTAGAAATAAAGATAAATTTTCTCGCATTATCCTATTGAATCACTTGGTTTCCTATTTAGATCTCTACTTTTATTTCCCATAAAACCTCTTCTTTCCTATAGAATCGCTAACTTCCTTTTAGAATCATCATAATCCTATTCAGTTGTGTCAATAGGAAAGCTCTAAATCCTATAGGTTAACGATCATCATTTTATTTCCTATTCAGATTTATATAATCCTATTAAGCATTTTTTGGTTGCCAGAAATTTCTTAACTTTTCCTATTCAAATATGATATTTCCTATTCAAATTCTGAAAAAGCCTATAGGATTTAACCTTTCCTAATAGGAATGTTTAAGCAGGGCATGGAATTCGCCGGCGCTGAATTCGAGGATTTTTTAAGCAGGCGGTAGTATCAATTTTACAACAAAAAAAGATAATCAAAAAAATAGTTTGTAAAAAACATATAAAAGACTTATGCCTGAATCGTAATACAAGACAATCAAACAGAAAACACCCACCTAAAACACTTTACGAAGCAATAATGGACGACTGCAGACCAAACAATTGAACAACCTTTTGATTTTTTATTACTTTCCTGATTCAGCAAACAGCGCCACGTCGTCACCAAATGTTAATCCTTTGACTTTTTGTTTCTAAATTAAATGCTAAACCTTTGGACCTTTAAGGTTCTGATTCTCTGTACCAATTTTAGCACTTGAATCGTTCTTTTCCCAAAACGTCCTCCTGACTTTATCCAAGACCAAATTGAAAAGCAGTGGTGATAGACTGTCTCCTTGTCTTAGCCCTATTTTAACCTTGAAGAGCTAGCTAACTTAAAAATTTTACTCTGGAAATCGTATATGTTAATGTAAGTTTTATTAAATTTATGGTTTTCTGATCAACATGGTATTCCTTCAATATGTCAAAAACAGTATCCCTATCCACTGAATCATACGCTTTCTGAAAATCAACGTATGAGATAAAGATATTCTTTGAACTGTTGTTGTAATATTTAAATATCAATTTTAAACTAAGAATTTGTTCTGCACACGATCTAAAAAAATAATAATTAATATTCTAAAAAATAATTCCTAAAGCTGGTTTTTAGAGCCTCTAAATGTTCAACAAAAATCTGCCGTTTTTCATTAGGAAACTCTTCTTTCGAAGTTTCAATAAAATCATAAAGTGTTGGATAAGACTCATATCCACAGCTGCGAATGCCTTTCGGCCACAAGCCGATTTTTTTTATAATCTCTTCTATTGTATCTTCTACTTTAAATTTATGTGCAGCTGCACCTTGAAGACTCAAATTCAGTTCATTCAAATAAGTAAAAATATCAACCAAACAAGCAACCAGGAAAAATCGTTACATGTTGTTGGTAACAACAATGGTTGTAGGTGGTAAGTTGTGGTTCAATGGTTGTAGGTAACCATTAAAAATCTTAAAAAAATTAGTTCTATTCAAATTGCGTATCAATTAAAAATAATCGTACTTCATCACGAAGCTCAAAAAGGTGATTGAGTACTTTCCTACGTGATAAACAACGCACTTCATTGTGTAATAATAGATGTGTATGTTGACTACCCATCTCCTCGCACAAAACTTTATAAACTCTGGAATTAAGTGGACGAGCCTTTTTTTCTAAAATCAGTTGACATCTTTTTGCATGCTAATGATTCCCTGTGAATCCAGCAATGGTTCCAAATGACCTGAGCTGCTACACCTTTAATAAGAGCGATCAATTCAGATCTTGTTACTGACACTGCACGAGCCCCATCAGTGCAAATACCATTTTGACCAACCGATTTCATTTTTTGTTATAAAATGATTCAAACTGTTAAATATGGCCTTAGCGGTAGTACACGAAGGGAGTGAATCACAAAACAAAAAATCCTCTTGTATTTTATATTCAAATTCATATCTAATAAATGCTAACAAATTTGCATTATTAGAGACGTCGGTACTCTCTAAATGTAGTGAATAGTATTTGCTTTTAAGCACCCTTGAAATTGACTGCTCTTTTATATTATAGGACATGTCTTGAATTCTATTATTGACAGTATCGTTCGATAATGTAATTAAATGAATATCTTTTGTTGCTTTAGTTCCCAACATTGTATTCGTTATTACTGCTATATTATGGGTTTTCCAGCTTTTTCTATTAGTAGGGAGACTTCATATGGTGATTTTCCTGCTTTGTTATTGATACAACCTCTTGCAGTCTTTAGCATCAGATTTTGACTTGAAGTAAATTCTCGTTTTTTTTTATTTAAAAAAAAATAGACTTACTTATGTGTTTTTTATTTGTTTTTTCTTAAATGACGTTGTAGTTTGGCAGATTTCATACTTTCGCTTGATAAACTTTCGCAACATAGAACACAGATAGGTATTGATAGGTCTCAACATCTTGATTGGATGTACAAGTGAATCCAAATGATAAACAATCATAACAATATTTTCTAATTTTGCGTTTCTTGATTGATTTCAAAGTTGATCCTTCATCTGAGTCGCTTTCATCTACATGTTTCAGTATAAATCCAGTTTTTAATCAATTGTCCATTTTATTGGTCAAATAATTTACGCAAAACTACAATAATATTAAAAATAACGAATTATTAGTGTAAAATATATGTACCTAGAAGCGGTAAACAATCACGACAGAAAGACATGTGTAGGCATGTTGATTTAAAATCGATTAATCGAAAAATCGATAATTTAGAGTAATATAATCGATTTTTCAGATCGATTTTGAACCCCACATCAGTTCAAAAAAGTAGTGATAATATTTCTAAACTGGCTGCGGTATATTTAGTTTTTTAATTTTTTGCGGTTGTCAGACGCAAAAGCAACTGGTAGTACTTAGTCAAGAATTTGAAGGCATCATAGAATAAATATTGCTGAACGCTTCCAAAGGTGGCATTAAAAAAAACATTTTATTTTTCTATCCGGGTGTCAAACCTAACCTATCTATTCTTGTGAGTTTATTTATCGAAAATATATTTGTGGATAAATATTATTTTTACTGTAAAAATTTATAGTAATCCAATAGATAGTATTGTGTTCATATAGCATTCATTCTAATTTGCAAAAAAGTAAGTAATTAGATTTAAACCTTTGCAGTTTACCTTGCAGTTTGCATTTTTGTTAAAGTATTGTTATTCTTTTTAGCCTAAAATGTCAACTAAAAGTGATAGTATCACTTTGTAAAAAAGGGATCAAGTGGCATATGCAAGTATTGTCATACCAAAGTCAAAACATGCGGAAATACAACAAACTTACGCAACCATTTATTAAGAAGACATCCATGTATTAATACTGTAAGTCAACGAAAACTGGTGGTGGCAAGTTATGGTATTGGTGTTGGTGACGACAAAAAAGAAACTGGAGTGTGTACCCGTCCATACCTTTTTCTTACAATACAACATATGCCTTTTTTATTAATGCATGCTTGTTTAAAAATTGTATATTCTTGTGTTTTTTATCCTTTTATTGCATTTATTTTGTAATTTGAAATAATAATAGAATACAAAAACATAATCCTTTTCAGACAAATGATGATATTGCTACTACCTCGACATCAAAGGAAAAATTTGGCACAAATGATGCTTTGAGTTTGACCAGTTCAAAAGAGTACTATGATTCTGACTTAGAAAGTATAGCGTCATCATCAATATCACTGAAAAAATCAAACCTTAAGCAGCTAACTATGGATTCATGTGTTAATAATATTAGAGCATTTAATGGTGAGATTTTTTGTTATCTATGTAATGAATTACTTTCTTTGTTGATTATGGTCATGGTATATTTATGGGCGGTGATAATATATCTTTAATTTTTTTTTTTCCAGTAAACGGAAAGAAGTATGGACAACTAAGTAATGCTATCATGTTAATGAATTGCAAGGATACATTGCCATTAAATACAGTTGAAAAAGAAGGTTTTACATACTTAATGAAAACAGCAGTGCCTTTATATAAACTTCCTTCACGGCAAACAATTACACAAATGATAGATGACAAATATGATGTTCTTTCTTTGCAATTCAGAGAAAATCTCTTAGAAGTAGAATCAATATGTTTAACTACGGATATATGGACAGATACAGATAATACTAGAAGCTACATGGGTTTAACTGGACATTTTATACATGAAAGTGAACTAATCAGTATAAATTTTGGTGTATCTCATTTAACTGAGCCCCATAATGCTGATTATTTATGTGAAATATTAATAACAATGACTGAAAATGGGGTATAACTCCAGAAAAAGTGGCAGCAGTTGTTACTGATAATAGTGCGAATATCTTCAAGGCCGTAACAATTGCATTTGGCAAACAAAAACACTTATGGCGTTTTGCCCACACTTTGAATTTAGCAGCTCAAAAACCTTTTGAAGAAAAAGCTGGTATTGAAGGTGCAAACAGTTACTAAATACTGTAAAGGATATAACTAGATACTGTAAACAAAATGTAAATGTGGCTGATGATCATCGTAAAGCGCAAAATGATATAGCAGTACCACTCAAATTGATTCAGTCAGTTTGCACACGATGGAATTCAATTTACTATCAGCTAGTTCGGTTTGTAAAGTTATCGGAGCTACTTGCCCCAATATTACTTAATTACCCGAAAGCTCCACCTATGTTAACAGCTAGTCAACTAGATGGTATCAAAGATCTTATAAATATTTTGAAACCTATGGAAGCTGTGACAAAAGAAGTATCCGTAGAAAAATTTGTAACGTCAAGCAAAATTATACCAATAGTATCCTGTCTTTTGAAAACGTATAGTACAATGAAGATGGAAACAGATGTCGGTGCTGCAACTAAACATTTAATATTGGAAGAATTAAAAAAGAGATTTGGTACAGTGGAACAAGTACATATGTTAGCTATCACCACACTACTAGATCCAAGATTCAAGAAAATTCATTTTTCTGAAAGGATAGCATGCTCTAGAGCTATTGATAAAATTAATAATATGATTGTAGCTTCAAAAAACCAATCGGAGAATAAATAAAGTAATGAAAATCCAGAAAATAATTAGGAATGCCAGCCAAAGGAAGCAGAAGAATCTAACATTTGGGAATTCCATAACATATTAGTAAAAAATCAGCTACAATTATTTCAAGCAGAAACTGAAGAACAAGGTTTACAAGACGAATTGAAACATTATTTAACACAGCCTGTCATCGACTTTAAAACGACAGCTCCTATTACATATTGGTATCACCAAAGAAATTCCTTGTACAGCTCAATAACGCCAATTGCCAACAAGTACTTTTGCATAGTTGGAACATCTGTTCCATGTGAAAGGCTTTTTTCTGTTGCGGGAAATATTGCTACCGACGAAAGGAGTCGTTTAGATCCTGAGCGATTAGATAAGTTATTTTTTTTGATGTCACTTGACTTAAAATACTGGGAAATATAATTTCTTTTTAAATTTGTAATTAATTTCAATAAAATTTTATAAACTTAAAATTTGATTAATTTATTGACTGACTTAGGAGTACTTTGGCGAGACTAGAAATTTAAACTGTCACATTACTTTAGTGGTCGCAAGCACTACTGCTGAGCAAAAGATCCTGAGTTCAATCCCCACCTCTACCTATTCTTTCGAAGGAATATAGGCGTGATATTATGTTTATTAATTTAATAATATTTCTATCCAATTACTTATATTTGCGGTAAATGGTCATCAATAATGTCCTGTATCTATATTAAGCAATTAGGCATATTTGAAATTGGCGCGATTAATCGGAAATCGATCTTTAAATGCCCGATTTAAACAAGAATCGATTCTAGTACATTCAATTTGAATCGAATCGGAGATCGATATTTTTTAAAGTGAATCGACATGCCTAGACATGTGTAGCACCCACAACACAGGAGTAACATGGAGTCGACAAGTACAGTGTTGCCACCTAGTCAGTGATCAAAACCCGAATACAAAAAAAAAATATTTCGTAGAATGCTTATTAGTAATATAAAATATAGGATCAAGGAAAAATGTCAACTTCTGACAAAAATAAAGGGTGGGCCATCTTTTAGTTAAATATGGAATGACATGTTTCTAACGACGCTGTCAAATTTCACACTATAATTGCTATCGCTATCTACACGACAATTGGTCCTCGATAATCTTCCTACTACCGACCTTACCACGGCCATCTAAATTAAATCTAATTCTATAGTTAATCGAAACGAACACTGAAATAAAATAGAAATAATTGAAAAATAAACCGTTCATTCTCTTTCATTCATCACCCTATACAAATAATAACGTTATTATTAAATGATACAAATCGTACATACAAATCACAAAAATTATATCCCAGTGCATAATAATAGTAGATTCATAATTTATTTATTGCCTTAAAAATAAAACTATTTTTTCATAGTAAACCATCTCGCGGACCACCGGTGATGGTTCCGCGGACCCCAGTTTAAGAACCTATGTTCTAGCACACAAAAAAACGAGGACGAATTCCTTTTTCCAGTAAACCCGTGCTCTACACCAGAAATCTTAGATACGTCTACGCAATCGTCATACATTCGTCACTACAAAACGGTTTATTTTTGCTTTCAAATTTAACAATAATCCAAACAAAATTGGATGCTGAGGCCGTCATTTAGTACAGAAACGTTAATTTATTGTCTTACTTCCTTACCCTGACTGTTATACCTTGACAGTCTGATTGTGACTATCTTGACGTTACTGGGGGTGATCGTTTTTATATTTCCCTTCAAGTAAACCGAGCCGTTTGTAGGGTATTGTTTCCTAAAATTATACCAATGTTCATGGCATGATTATAAAAAAACAGTCCACCCGACAAAAAAAAATCAATTAGACCTTTTTATAGAGCATTTAATTTCTTTCGAGAAATATATTGAAGTCGATTACAATTACTTTGATTGTTTGAGAGTTATTACACAAAACCTGCTCAGTAAAAAAATAAAACATTAGTTATATAAATAAATCTCTTAAAATTAAGGGCTCGAATTCTCACAATACTTTTTTTGTCATCCCAAATAATATTTTCGATATATTTTTAAAAAACAAAACTTTGTAGATTTTTTTGGCCCCATAATCCTGCCCTAAATGGTCCAAAACAAAATTATCGGCCTGAATACAAATTCGTAGAATATCTAAACTTAGATATTCTTCGTAGGATAACTGGAATTTACCCTATCATAAAAGTAATCCCAATTCCAAATCGCAATAATCCCAATTTTTTTACCGATTTTTCAAGAGCGGCCTATAGAGAATTTTTTGAATTCTTTTGTTCTCGTTTCCCAGGAACTAGTGGTTGTTTTCCAATTACGGGAACACAGTGCGACTCAGTGCCGCAAAATGCCGCATTAGCAGAGGCTTTGTTGGAACAGATTAGTTTTTAAATGCGACAATAGAGTGCATTAAAAATCTGAAAAATAAATTTACCTTTTAATAAGTAAACAATAGAAAGAATTTGAATTCGCTAAAGTTTTACAATAATTAAATAACCGGAAGGAAAATACATTGAAAGTAACTGTTATACCTGATTCTTCATAAATGGTTCATATATTGGTTGCAAAATAAATATTTATTTACAACAATTCAGTATTTATACTCTTGTTGACAAAAATAATGAAATACACATCAATTATGGCAACTCAATGAAAAAAACACTTAAAATTTCATGTTAACTTATTGGTACCACTTGCGCATTACACCCGAGAGCAGAGCTTTTCCTTGTGCTCGTCGGTGCGAGGCATTGCTGATGTTGGAACACTCGATGCTGCGCACAGTGCCGCATTGTACGATCTGGTGCTGTAATTGGAAAACTACCAGTTTTATCAGGTTTTGTATAATATACAATTTGAATTTAATTTGTATTATTATTTAGTTTGTTTCATTAATTATTAAACTTCCCGTTATTCCCGGGAAAATAAATTTATATTTTCCGTTTAGATACCCTCTAGTCGATACACGTGTTTTGCGTCCTCGCAGCAAGGCATTGAAAGTCTGACAATACGCAATTGCGACGATGTCGATGCCGCACCGTGGACACACTTTCATCCCTTTCTACGCAAAATGCAAGCCAGCTGCACAAAAGTGTAAAATGACGATGTCATGAACATTTCGTGCGGCTACGTCGACAGTAGGCCTAAATCGCCAGTTCTGAGCTATAGTTAAAGTTTCAAGAATCTACCTCATTGTGAAGTTTGTCAATTTCAATATATATTTGTACTGGACAGAGAAGAGAACAGACTATAAACAAAACAGTCAGATAAGAAAGCGAGCTAATAGAATCGTGGTAAATTGTGTCATTTTTTTAAAAGAAAGTTGTTTATTTATTAATTCATTCAGTAAAAAATTGACTATTATCCACGAATAATTATTAAAACAATAACTTTAAGGAGCGTTAATTTTGATCTGGTTTGGTAGGTACAGCAATATCTATAGATTAGTGTATATTGTTGCAATTTTATTTATTTTAGAGTTTATAAATTTAAGTTTTATTATATTCAGGCTTCATTTAAAATTATCTGATAGTTTCTAATCGGCCTCGTCAAACTTATCTGAAACACTAAACTATTCAAATGCTAAACACCCTCCCCTAACCGCCTGCGGGGTGCTGCCGACAATTCACAAATCCTCCCCATTCGCTCGGAACCCCCGCACAACTTGCTGCGATCGTTCTTAGAAACTTTGTAGCAAAATTAATAATACTATACGATTGATAAGAAAATAGCGGGAATATAACTACGCCAAATAGTAATTCTAAATGTAGAAAATATGATCCAATGTCCTACTTATCATTACGATTTTCATGTAAGGTTATTAATGATCACGAACCATCAGTGTTTGCTCTGTATGAATATAATATTTTGGGCGCTGATACCATGAAACCCAATAAATTAAAACGTCATCTTAAAAAAATACATGCGAACCAGGTTAGTAAGACAAGAGATGTAATTTTTCCAAATTTTCCAAATAATTAGAGGTTTTAAATCAACAACAAAATACGTTTTTAAACACCATGTCTGTAACATCAAAAGCATTGTAAGCATCGTAAACGGTTTCTTATAGAATTGCTAAATGCAAATAACCATATTCAATAGTAGAAACTTTGATGCTACCAGTGGCTATTGATATCGTAGCTACGATTGTCAGTGAATTTAATTTTATGTTTATAGATTATTTCACCGATTTTGCAGATAATACGCTGGGAAGTAGAATTCACGATATATTTAAAAATCTTTGCGATCAATTAATTGAAAAAATAAAACAATCTTTTTTCACGTAGGAAATAGATAGTAAGTTATGTTGCACAAATAGATGTTAGAGAAGATAATTATGATATTTTGTAAACCTATTGAATTCAATAGTACAGCAAGTGAAGTTTTCAAAAGATTGATAATTTTATTCATGAAAATGATATTTTGTGGGAGAACTGTATCGAAACTGTGTTCCTCCTGCAATTTGGACACATTACATGATTCATAAATAGTCACTTGTTTCAAAAGATATTGATGAAGAACTACTAACAGTATTTGAAATTATAAGAGTTGTAAGTCTCATTGAAAATAGGCCATTAAGAGGAAGGCTCTTCGCAATATTGTGTGATGCCATACAAGCAATATATAGAGCACTTCCATATTATTGTGAGGCACGTTGGCTTTCTCGTTCCAAAGTAACTTGAGTCCCAAAGTCTTGGAATCCACTCTTGCCATGAATTTGAAGTAGGTCATTTCTTAATTCCACACTTAAAATTATCAAATGTCATTTCTAAGTAGCTGTCTGTGGTCTTGAGGTTATGTCGCATTGTTTTTAGTGTTAACTTCAACAATTTCATAAGTTATAAATAAAACGCATTCTCATAAATTTAACACTGATTTATTTGATAGTGTTGTGAATTATAAAATTAACAAGTCCATTTTCATTCCATTTTCACGAATACACAAATTAATTTGCCGTTTTATGTTATCTAACACATTTTGTAATACTGTGTTGTTTATCTCTTCACATTTTCTCATTACATTGTTTCGCCGATCTTCTACGCACTGGACTGCTGAATACTGATTTTTTTTTTAATATGAAGAAAGCAAGAGGAGTAAGTCCAGAGGAGTTAGATCACAAGAACGTAATGTAAATCGGTCTTTGCTTATTAGCCTATCGTCGAAGAATTCATGAAGATAATTTAATGTTTCACGGGTCTAGCAGAATCTTATTGGAAGCCATTTTGGAGTTCATCATCATGAAGTTCGTTAATAAATTGTTGCAAAATAGTGGCTCTATAAGTGGCAGTGCTTAAATTACCATCGAAAAATATTGGACCGATAATTATGCTTCTGACATTGCTAACCACACACCAACTTTGATTGGATGCAGTGGTGTCTCTATAAAAAAAATTTGGTTTGTCAACACTCCACATGCGCATGTTTTGGGAATGAATGTATCCTTTTAGATGAAACCAGACTTCATCAGTGAAAAATGTGAAATTTAACTCTTCGTCGTTCATATTTTCATTTAACCACCGCTAGTAGGCCAGTCTTTTATTATAATCGAGTGGTAAAAGTTCTTGCTACATTTGCAACTTATATGGTTTCATGTGAAGATCTTGACGAATAATCCTGTGTGGTAGTACGACTTAAATTTAACTGTTGAGCTAGTCTCCTAGTTCGTCTTGGACTGCATTTCTGATGTTGTTTATAATATTCTCATTATTAATACGAGTCCTTCCACTTCTTTGTTTGTTGTTAATGTTACCAGTACTTCAAAAGCAAACAACTGATCGTAATACCTGCCTTCTAAACTGATTCCTATTAAATACAGCCATAGGAAAACGTTGCCTAAATTCTTCAATGCACGGGTCGATACTGTATTCCCCAATATCCCATTCAACATTTTCCTGGCGTCTACCATTACGAAAATAACTTTCGACAATAAAAGTTCTCTGCTCTTTTGCAAACATTTTTAAATTAAATAAATGAAGTAAGAGCGGTAGAAATAATATAAAACTATATAAAAATAATATAAAGCGAATTAATTTGTGTATTCGTGAAAATGGACAACACATTCAACATCTGTTGTAATGTTTGCTCTTCTTTGTTAATTTTATAATTCACACTATCAAATAAATCAGTGTTAAATTTATGAGAAAGCCTTTTATTTATAACTAATGAAATTGTTGAACTTAACACACAAAAAAAGGCGACATAACCTCAAGACTACTGACAGCTACTTAAAACAGACATTTGATAATTTGTTTAATTATGTTTGTCTGAATCAAGAAATGACCTACTTCTTCAAATTCGTGGCAAGAATGGATTCCAACTTTATTTTTGGGACTCACGTTACTTCAAAGTGTGTTTGAGCTAAAAGAAGAGATCTCCATATTTCTTATTGATAATAATAAAAACGAAGCAAACTTTTAATGACACAAAATTCTTTGCAAAACTTGCGTATTTAGTGGATATTTTTTCAAATACTCAGTACTTAAAAAAATTCAATGCAAGGACCTTAAACACATGCTCTGGTACAGGAGAAGATTATTGTAGTTAAGAAAAAAATGGCACTCTGCTTACTAAATTTTAAAAACGATAACTTCGAAATGTTTCCCAATTTTCACTTGTCCTGCAGATACAATAGAAGAAACTAAAGTTATTATTAACCTTAATTAAATTAAAATCTCTTGACCAGTCTATGGAAGCAATTCTCCTTTTGATTTAAAGTTCTTGTTTTGTCGAAATACGAATGGATAAGAAATCCATTAGTTATTGGAAAATATGACGATTTTGGCCTTCCGACAGCAGAGTAATAAATGTTCAATCTTGTAACGGCACATTAAAGCAGATATTACATGTATAGAAAGATTTTCCTACTTTTACAAGAAAGCTTCATGAATTTGCTATTTGGAACATCTTACTTATGCGAAACTGTTTTTTCTGTGGTGGCTGTGGTAAGGACAAAATATCGATATCGATTAGTGATTGAAAAGGTACTGAGAATAGCGATATCTTCAATGATACGACGGTTTGAGAAAATTTGCCCAATCCTCACATTAAATTTTAATGACAATGATAAATATTATTACGTACTAATTATGACAATCATGTATTCTGTTCTTTGTATTTTTGTAAGATTTGTCTTTAAAAATAATTAAAATTTTCTCTGTATATTTATACATAATATGGTATATTATTTTGTAGCCCATCAAATATATTCAGATAAACAATATTAGGTGATTTATGAAATTAGATTGTTACAAAAATTGAAGGGGGCGCAAGATTTTTTTTATAAAAAAACAGGGGCGCATGTACAGAAAGGTTGGAAACCACTGCGTTACGATGTCGAATGGAAACGAGTTGGGCCAATCAGATATCATAGAGACAAACGTTCTGGTTCCACAAGGGAGCATTTTAGCACCTACATTATTTCTATTATACACCGCAGACTTAGCAAACTACGTGAAAGGGGCCGCATTGCACTTTGTATGCAGCTGATACGAATTTTGTTTTGTTGGGTGACAAAAGAGAACACTGAATAGGCCAAGTTACTGTTAAAATCTCTGGATAAATAATTCTTCGCGAATACTCTGCACTCTAATCACAGATGAAACAGAGTAGGTACATAATATTTAAAACTGGAAGAAGTTCACATATTTCAAACGTTAACCTTGAAATACAAAGTAACCAAATAAAAAGAACTAAACAGTCAGAACTTCTGGGTATTTATCTGGAGGAGCACCTTAGTTGGGTTCAACAACGCTGAAAATATGTGCGACTCTAATAAAAAAAAAGCCTTTCAATCAATACAACTAAAGAGATTTTTAAACACAGACGATCTACGAATCTGGTAATAGAAATTCAATCGTTAATAATATAATACCCTATAATATAATGCCTTACGGAATTATATTATAGAGAGCTTTATCACAACTAGATGCAATACTAATTGCACAAAAAAATATAATCTGAAACATGTGAGCAATAAAAGTTACAGCGTCATGCCAGGCCCTTTTTTAAAAAGCTGTGAATTCCAACAGTTGCAAGTCTTTATATAAGGCATCTCGAAACAGTTTCGTACATTCACCGTAGAACACCGAAATAAGTTCCAAAAAAACGAAGACAAACATAACGAGTACTATAATACCAGAGGTAAACATGGTTTGGATACCATGAGGAAAAACTTAACGATGTTCAGTCAGAGCCGAAAACAAAGGAATCCAGATTTACAATCGTATTCCAACCAACCTACTAAATGAAAAATCCTATAAGAAATGTCGTAAGATATTAAAGGAGATTTGAGTTGAAAGGTATTGGAGTTGAGGGAAGTGTATTTGTGAGTAGCACATGTACAATATAATCACTCGATGAATTGTTTTCTTGTAAATTTTATTATTAACCCCCCAATTAAATTAAGTTAATTTTGAATTTTGGGTAAAAAAATGATCAGTTTTTTAAGAAAATTTATTGTTTATAAACAAAGAAATTGAAAGAACATATTTTTAGTGGCGTAGCAGCTGTACTTGGGCTGGGGGATACATCCACCTTCGCGCATCCCCCATCTTGTGTAAATCGGCTATCCTGATCTAGTCTTGACTTCATTTGTCGACACATACTGAATTTCAAGAAAACAAAACTAAAAATGTAATTGTTTATGGTACTCCATGAAACATGGTACGGCACACAATCCCACATTACAATTTTAGCAAAAAAATCTAGTATCTTTTCGCATTTTCTTTTCTTTCTCATCTCTTTTGCTACAACATACAGCGCAATACCTATATGGTTTAGCCTTTTTTTCAGTTTGTGGGACACAGTCGGGAAATTCCAAACTAGGTGGCCTTCTACCTTTTTTAGAAGGTGAAACAAATTTTTAAATTATGCTTTCAACCAATTTTTTTTAAATTCCAAATTGCTCCTTTGACCTCCGTTTTTTTCTCTGTATAACACAAATGCATTTCACAATGAAATGTCTAATAAATGAAAAAATACTTTTTTATAATTTCCCCCCCTCTTTCTCACGGATGGGTAGTTACAGGTGTTGTGATCCATCCGATCAACACCTCCATTGTATTATTATAGTCTAGGACAACTTTTGGTTTGAAAATGATATCTCCCTCGCGTTCATTTTTTTTATTGTCTCCATTTCTGAATTAAGGACAGTAGAGGAGACAAACAAACGTCTTTTTTATCTTTCCATTTTGTTAAAGAAGGGAGAAACGATTGCCTTTCAAAGGGCCAAGGTAATAGCACCTTTCAAAGGGCCAAGGTAATAGCACAATTACCTTGGCCCTTTGAAAGACAATCGTTTCTCCCTTCTTCAACTTTTTCTGTTGCTATTTCAAGAGAAGGTCTTTACGAGTGAAACGCAAAGTTCCATACGTGTCGGTTTTCTGTTTGAAGTATATCTGTTAACTGAGGGCACATATAAAAATTGTCCGTTGTTACGCAATATCCCATACCAAGCAGTGGTTCCGTAAGTGATAATATAATTTGGGAAGACATAGGTAAATCTTTGTATTTGTCACTTATTTTTGTACCTTTCCCTGTAAATATTATACTAGAGTATAAATACCCAGATTTCGACTCGAACAAACAATAAAGTTTGTTTCCAAATCGATCCCTTTTCATTGGGATATATTGCAACCAACTTAGACGCCCTTTAAACAGCATCAAACTTTCATCGATGCTGATGTCCCTTTCGCGTGTAAATAATATGCTACATTTATTGTTTATATTTTCGAAGACCGACCATATTTTATTTAGTTTGGGCTTTGGATGCGTTTCAGGACTGTACTCTTCATTGTTGTAAAAATGCATTTTTTTAATATAAATGTATCTTTTAAGTTAAGTAGTAAAAGTTAGTAGTTTCGAGAAGAAGGGCGTTCCAAACACTTCTGATGTCCAGTACATTCGTTCCTCTGGTTAGATCACAATTCCTTAAAGTATTTTCAGAAAAACGTGCATTTCTTCAAAAGTAACTGGCCACTATGATGTTAATGCTTGTCCTGGCTGCCGTTGCGCAAATCTATTCGTTTTCGTTACAAAATGATTGATCAGAGAATCATAAAAAAAAATATAGGCAGTCAGGCACTGCCGAATGAAGTGAAAACTTTTGAAAAAAAAAACAGCTTTAAAACTGGTTTTAGGATTTATCAGAATGTTTATTAATCAAATTTGGTACATAGTTTGTTAGTATTGTTTAATGTAATTCTGGAACATAACTCACTTCTGAAGGAGAATGGACTGTTAATGTCATCATCATAATATGAATTTGAATCCGGAATGTTTCGTTGATTTGTTGATAGGTCAGCAAAATGAATTGGTAGGATCTATGGCACATTTCATGTAGATGGGTCTGCAATTTGTGAGTTATGGAAATTTTTACTTTTAAAAACATGCCTTATAACTACTTTTGAAGATTTATCTGTATGTAAATTAATTTTTGTTTAGAATATTCTTTACGACGTTTAATTTTTTCTTCCTTCTCAGCTGTGATTGTTCGATGTTTAGAAATTTCTGAATTAACTATTGCAAGAGTTTTTTTCTTATTCTTATCTGTATATCCCTGACTATTAATTTTATTTTGGAGTTTCCTTCCTTTGGAGAGCACACGAGTACATTTGGTTGCCTTAAACTTTGATGGGTCTGATTCGTGATTTACCATGAATTCTTCGATACAATTCAGTAATCTGAATATTCCAATAGTCCGGCACTAGTATATTTACTAGCACATCCGTCAAGAGTACTTACTCTTTTACTGCACACTGATTATAGGGGTTGATATTTCCTTAGAGGCGCTGCGTTCTGTCAACACTGCCAAAAAAAATTCAATAATCCGGCACTAGTACATCTACTATTACATCCGGTAAAAGTACTTACTCTTGTACTGCACACTAATTCTACGGGTTGATATTTCCTTAAAAACGCTACGTTCTGTCAACACTGCCAAAAACTTTGACTATTAAATTTGACGTTCAGAGCCAACTTTAAAGAGATGCGTATAGATGTGTTCTTTTGAATACATCTTTGAGTATTAGAAATTTTTTCTATAGAACGCAGCTATTGATGACGATGACGCAAATGTATGAGCTTTCCCCCTACCCAAATGTCATTCAACGCGGCTATAGAAGTTTTCACTTCAATAATTGATAATATGAAAAAGCATTAAGTTGTTCTGCCGGCAAAAACATACAGCCAGGAGCTCCAATAAATGGAAATCTTGATGGAGCAGGGATGGCTGTTTGGAACTAATAGCATACCAATTTCTCGCTAAATTCAAATTAGCGTCATCATCGTTTTCCCCCGATTCAATTTCAAATTCGGTATCACTTTCTTCGGAACCACTTGTCGATAGATTGGCATATTCTGATTCACTATCGCTCATTTTCAAAGGGTTTTACTGAAATAAACATAAAAAATAATACAATCTAGCAAATTCCCTTCTCTAAAATATGAATGTATATTTTATAATAAAATCAATTACGATAAAGAAATTCAAAAAAATAATTATATTACGTATATATTGTTTTATAGAATATGAATTTCCCAAATATTCGTAGGTGATACGGCGTTGAAATCAAACGCAAATAAATATAGAATATGACTGCACTGGAACTAACTTCTTGGTGTGGCACTGAGTTGTTAATCTCGTTGTAATCTCACTGTCTTACTCTGATTGGCTTAGATTGACTAGTATTGTTTGTGGGGGGTAACCGTATTCATATCCCCTTTCAGGAATGAGGAATCGTTCATGGGGTATTGTTTCTTATAATTCGATCGTATTATTTCCGGAAATTTACAAATCGTTTGTTGGATTATAGAAATAAATTCGACAGTAAAATACGCATTAGGAATTTTGCAAATTGTTCGTTGGATTATAGAAATAAATCCGATCGTAAGATACCCATTACGAAATTTACAAATTGTTCCTGGGATTTTGTTTCTTTTATAATTCATATTTACTATATTTTATAATAAAGGATTTACTATCAGCGGCCTATGCTCGCTACATAATTATCAAAATAAAACACAAATTACATAAAAAAGTGAGAAAACTCACAATTCACACAATCATAATTTCAAACAAATGCCGGTTCCAAAAGATACTGCCCGCGAAGAACGAGCGTAAAAATTTTGGGGAGTCGTTCGGGACATTTACGAGCGTGCAGAAATTTGCCAGTAAGCCGTATATGTCACGACCGCGCAGGTTAAGGGGTTAATTTGATATATTTACATATTCTATAGATACTTGTATCTCAAGTGGGAAAAAAATATTTTGATTTGATTTTTTATTTGGAGATAGTAGAATGCGGGTTCTTAAACTTAAGTAATCCGAGGAGCCAATTTTTGATATTTTGTTTTAACAACTTTTTTGCGGACCTCATCCCAACCCTCGGCATTTTCGTTCTTAATTTCTGGGTCAATAGTTTCATAGGCACTACGTATACTATAATAAATATTTTTTAATAAATGGTCTTACGCATTTATAAAGATGCACATTTGTATTGGGATACAACTAGTAGTAAAATGAATGAAAACGTTCTTACAACCAATTTTTATAACCTCGCAGACCCCCGGTAATAGCTATGCGGACCACAGTTTAAGAACCTATGTAGTAGGGCATTTAAAATAAATCGAATAACTTACCTATATTTATCAATCAGTCATTAATAATAATCACAAGAACGTAAAAAATAAGTTTTTTTAGTAATTCAAGGAGTATAAATTAACGAATATCACTTCAGATGTAATAATCACTACAGATGTAATAAAAACTCTTTTAAAAGCGCTGCTTTAAGATCCACGTTTTTAGAGCCTAATTACTAATTATTTCTTATACTTAATGACCAAATTTAATTAAATATTTTTAATACTTTACATGCAAAATTTCATTGCCAAAACACATATTTCAAATGATCCAAATATCCAGCATGACTTACAATGTGATATATTCTAATAAGACACGCGTAAGGAAAAGGAACAGTAATAAATATGAAATTTTAGTAGTGTGTATCTGACCCAATTCCAAAAATAGTTCACCAAAACTAAACTAAACTGATATCTGCAAATATCAGAAGGTCGATCGCACGTTATCTGAATACGATAAATTTTATTTAAAATATTTGTGTTTATAGATACAAAAAACATTGATAATTTATTAAGAAAGAATGTATTAACAAAAAAAAAACATGGGTAAAAACACAAACAAATACGTTAGGCGTTTCTAAATAGATTCAAATTCAGAATTTACATTCGTTCATAAAGATAGAGATAAGCCAATTCTTTTGGTGGGTTCTCCGACAAAGCAACTTTTCTATCATTAAATATAACCCACGAACCCTGTTTCAGAATGTGCACTACATAATGACCTACCATACTTGAAGTTCCCATGTGTGATATAAAGGCAACCAGTTTATAAGCTGAAACAAAAAAAAAATGAAAATATCATAGTGAAAATTGTAATACAAAAAATTATAATCAAAAATACTTTTAACCCTTTCGTCCCTGAACGTGGTTTTGTTGATAAATAAACTGTATATAAAACGATGATAAGTCGAATTATTCTAAGATATCAGTGTCTATATCTAATCTTATCTCATATATTCTTCTCTAGTTTTGTCCCTTTTTTTCCTATCTTATTCAGTTTTGTCAAATTCTGTAGATAGTCTATCTGATATTGTTCACACTTGTCCAATTTTTGTTCCAAAATTTTATCCACTCTGGATAGTCTGTATTGTCCGCTATTGTACTGTCCGGTATTGTTGAATCGTGACCGTTGTTGCACATACTTATCTAGTTTTATCCAGTCTATTATTGTCTTGTCCAAACTTGTCAATTATATATGTTTGGTACTGCCTGGTTATGCCCGGTCTTTTCTTGTCTAGTCTTGTCTTGTCTAGTCTTGTCTTTTCTGATCTATCCTAGTCCAGTCTTGCCTTTAGTGTGCTGTCTTGTCTGATAGTGTACGCTATTATTTATAACAACAACATCTGTGTTGGTATATATAATTCGTGTTTAATTTTTCCTACGCATACACACTCGTGAAATTCTGATGGGACATATGTGTACCATTCAGAACAAAAGGGTTAATATAGTATAAAATATCATTCAAATAAAATTTAAATGTAACACTGATATGCAATCAGAAAATCCAAACATCTATCGCGATAATTAGAAATTATAATAGAGTAAGTAAAAGCATTTTTTTTTTTATAGATATAAGGCTCTTATAACCAGGAACTAAGAATGGAACGAAAATGGAATAACGAAATTAACCGAAATATTTGAAAGAACGAAAACGAAATTTCAAGTTGACGTGATTGACGTGATGATTCAAAACGGAATAAATAATTTCGGTTACCGGTTTTACTTTTAAATCCATATAAATATAGCCATTCAGAATTAAAAATTTCGAAATCTATCACATTTGAAACGTGCCTGCGTTGTTAGGTCACAGTATAATATCATATAAATCTAGATTTCAATTTCGCGCGAGTCATAACCGCTTTGACAACGTTGTCACATGTAATTTAAACAGTAAACTTTCCCTAATTATTTGCTAATATTTATTTTTATTTTATTTCATGACCTTTTATTGGCATATGGACAATATTTAAAGAAATACATTAGACTACGAGCTATCATAGATTACAAATTACACATTAATGGAATAGGTTCTTCCATAGAACCTATTTGCTCTTTACAATTTTTCACCCTCCTTAACAATTCCAAATCATTTCCCCTTTCATCCATACACTATTTCCATTCTCGCCCTAGCCTTTTCCACTGTTCCTTCATTCCTACATTCGTCCATCCAATGTTTCCATCTATCCTCTCCTGTTCCACATACTCTACACTTCCTACATTCTCCACTCATCCAATATTTCCTACCACCCTCTTCACTTCCACACCTAAACCTTGATAGTATGACCTGCGCGTCTGACTCTTTACTTGTGTTTAAATTGGTTGGCAACTTAATAAAACTTTCCCAAATTATTTGCTAATTTTTATTTTGATTTTATTTCATGACCTTTTATTGGCATATAGACAATACATTTTAAAGAAATACATTAGACTACGAGCCATCATAGATTAAAAATTACACATTAATGGAATAGGTTCTTCCTTAGAACCTATTTGCTCTTTACAATTTTTCGCCCTCCTTAACAATTCCAAATCATTTCCCCTTTCATCCATACACTATTTCCATTCTCGCCCTAGCCTTTTCCACTGTTCCTTCATTCCTACATTCTTCCATCCAATGTTTCCATCTATCCTCTCCTGTTCCACATACTCTACACTTCCTACATTCTCCACTCATCCAATATTTCCTACCACCCTCTTCACTTCCACACCTAAACCTTGATAGTATGACCTGCGCGTCTGACTCTTTACTTGTGTTTTAATTGGTTGGCAAGTGACCATGCACCTGAATCATTGCATATTCTTTGAAAAACCTACTATTGGCAATTTAGCTCTGGCGTTCCTGTAATTCTACCTCTACTAATCGCTTAGCCATCATTTCCACCCAGTTTGCACCTTCCCTCTTAAGTTTTTCTAGTCCCTCGCCAGATATCCCTTCTCTTTCACATAATTTCCTTTTATTCATTCCCCATGCATTCCCTTACTTCTCTCTTTCACCCTCCCGATTCACCCTTCTAAATACCTCTTTTATTATTCTTATTATTCTCCCATTTCACTCATCTTGCATTCATATTTTACCACCCTTTTTGCAGCTAAAACGGCCACCTTGCTAAAACATTCACCTCTTGCAGGACTATGTAGCCTGGAGTCCATCCATTCCACATACGTTCTGTAGCCACCCACGCTTTTTCTGACACATAATCCACATGCTCACTATTACTGCACCCAGTTCCAAACACATATCCTAAATATCTAAACTTTTGCACCTCCTCAATTTCATTCCCTAGCCATTCAAAACGCTCTTTCCTATATCCCCCCACCCCCCTTTAAAACGCATTCATTTAGTTTTCCCCACGTTTACATTTAGCTCTCTCTTTCCAAAATAACCTTTCAATCAACTCCCTCATTTCTCCTGCAGATTTAGCGAACACTGCCACATCATCCGTGTAGGCTATGCTCCACACTTTCCTTCTCCCTATAACCACACCTCAAGCTTGACCATCCGTCAACACCTTTTCCATATCAGCCACGTAGAGATTAAAAAGTGTGAGATTCAATGGACATCCCTGCCTCAGACCCTTTCTTACTTCAAAATAATCAGATTCACACCCATTCACGCTAATCTTACATACAGTTTCCTTAAACAACTCCCTTACATTCCTTATCACACTCTCTGAGATACCGTTCTTTCCCAAGCACTCTACCAACTTCCCTAGATCTACCAAATCGTACGCTTTCTTCCGGTCAATGAAAAGAGCAAACAGGCTCCCTCTACTTATTTGCTGATCAATTATGTAGCACAGGGTTATTAAATGGTAATTTAAAATTAAATGGTAATTTAAAATAAAACACAGGTAATTTAATCTACTGTGCTCCTTCCCTCTCTGAAACCAGCTTGCACCTCTCTCACTAGATGCTTCTCATCTATCTCTCTCCTCAACCGCTCATCCAAGATTTTGGTGAAAATTTTATACGCAGAATTCACTAACATAATCCCGCTGTCATTTCCGACATTTTCCCTGTCTCCACTCTTATGTATTGGGTGAATTATTCCCTCCTTCCGACTCTTTGGGACACTCTTTGCTCACCTCCATACTAAATTAAATTCTTCGGTGATTCTAGAAATACACTCTTTGGGAGCAGCTTTCCAGGCTTCGTTTCCTATGCCATCAGGCGCTGCAGTTTTTTTTGTTTTAATGCTGTTAAAACCCACTTTACCAGTTGTTATTTCTTCTTGACATAATTCTTCCATAGCTTGTTCCTCCCTTACACTTCTATTCCCTACTTCTTCCTGCATCTCGACTTCTTCCAACAAAACCATAAAGTGATTTTTCCACTTTTCCATCGGAATGCTAATTGGAACTTATTCTTTCCTCGCTCCTCTTTCTTTTAAATACTTCCAGAGCTGTGCTTCTGTTTTGATGTCTAGTATGCGTTGACGATCTCTTCTCTCCCAATTCCCTTTTTTCCTCATCTCCAAATCCTTGTATTGCCTTTCATCTTTAGCTACTCTTCTTTACTACTGGTGCCCTGTCGCTACTATGTTATAACCTCTCTGTACTTTTGCTTCTCTGTCACATATTATTTATCTGCCCATGATCTTCCTGGTGATGATGCTGTGATTTTCTTCTTTAACATTCCTGCCTCCATATGCTCTATAATCTTGTCTATGTCATTTAATTCCTTCCAGTTTATTGTTTCCATTCTAGCATTATACCTCTCGGTAGCTTCCTTGTCCCATCTGGTAACCCATTTTTCCTCCCTGGGCACAATTATTGTCTTCGGCTTAAAACTTATTGCCTCTGGCATGTGGTCTGAATCAATTCTCCCTCCTATCTCCAACTCTTCCTGCCTTGCCAGGTCATAACCTACTAGGTCTATAGTCGATAATCCCCCTGCCTTCACAAACGTGAAATCACCCTCCCAGTCTCCTTCCACACACCCATTTACAACATCCCATTGATTTTCTCTTACCCATTCAGCCCAACCTTTTCCTTCAGCATTTCTAACTTAATCTTTGGCTTTCCTTATTATTTCTTTACCTTCACTATCCATTGTGTGGAACTGCTCTTCCCCGATTCTAACATTCCAATCGCCTATCCTCTCGTCCTAGTCTTTCCATGGAAACTATTTCCTCCTTTACTCCTAGTTTTCTTTCAATAACTTTGTGACACTTTTTTTTATGTGTTCTTCTGTCCGCAACCAAAAACAACAATATTGTTACATAAGTTCCTCTTATACTAAGTTCCGCCTTCTCTTTCAGGTCCGTTATCTCCTTTGATTGACTTACATGTTCACCCTCTTTCTCTTGTACAAGTCTTTCTCTATCCTCGCCTTGCGTTTCCTCTTTTAGCTCTTTCATTTCCATTTCTAGCTTGCTGATTCTTTTTTTGAATTGGCAGTTTTCCTCTCTTATCGCCCCCAAGTCGCTTAGGATTTCCTTTTTCCATTTAACTTCCTCCTTTTCCTCTTCTATTTGCCTCTTATTGATCTCTTCTACCTTCCTTTCAAGCTCTTCATTGTCCCTCCTCATTTCCTTTATGTCTTGCAGAAACATTACCATTAACTGTTCTTCCGACTCTTGTCTCTCTTCCGCCTTTGGGCTAGGCTCTTTTTTACGCTTAAGAGCGATCATTTTTACGCATCTTTCGAACCTCTCGACTCGCTAGCCGTCCTTTCCCTGCCTAATCGTTCAGCCATCTAACTGTCCTCTCCTTGATACTATCGGCGGTGCAATCTTGTCAGGCCAAAAAATGATGTCAACGCTGCTATCTAACCGAAAGAATATTAAAGTTTGATTCGATTGATTTGAAAAATCTTTCAGAAAATTTATGCGCCCGCGACTTGAACCCGGGCCATACCAGTTGGAATTCGCACACTGACTAATACCCTATTAGAACTTTGCGAATTGAATATAAAATATATGTTTTATGAACGCTTAACGAATAAATATAGTGACGTCTAGAGTTGAACCCACATGGGCGCACCATGTTTTCACCTAATGGCGACACAAACTATTGACTCCTGTCTCTAAATCCACCAATATCATAACCAATGATTTTATCTTTTACACCAGCTCCAAACTATACTCCAGCTCTTAGAATTAGCTTTAAGATTTGTTTTCGACTTTAACTGTAGTCACTAGTCACACTTCACTACACGATTGAGTCCAACCTTCACAGTCGACAAACTCGACAAGACGGGGCTTACTCTTATCGCACTCT
Source organism: Phosphuga atrata (assembly GCA_944588485.1). Taxonomy (NCBI): domain Eukaryota; kingdom Metazoa; phylum Arthropoda; class Insecta; order Coleoptera; family Silphidae; genus Phosphuga; species Phosphuga atrata. The sequence continues at coordinate 20,932,635 of OX155896.1, read as the reverse complement.
GTGAAGCTCGATTTGTGGATAAACATAATGTCCGAAAAATTTGTTCCTTTGATACCACATTTATTGTAATCTGAACGGTACTTTTTGTGGAATAAAATAAAATCTGTGATTTCCCATAAGGATCAATGGTAAAGACTGAAATTGTTTTTTTATTAAAATCTTTTTTCAGGTTCTCTGTAGCACTTTATTTGTTTAAATGATTAATTATCTTATTATAATGCACGAATGTGCAAAGTTTCATTAAATCTGAACAGTAATTCTAACACCACTAATTAGATAATAAATTCGAAGAAGAGCGTTTTTAAGTGCGATTTAAAATATCGGTCAACAAAAGAAACATCAAAGAATGAACTAAATTATTGGTTTGAACGTGACACAAGTTAGGGTTGAACGTGTATTTCCTTTTCGGGCACTTAAATTTATTTTAAATTCTCAAAGGATGAATTTAAAGAAAATTTATTGGAAGATGTATTCTGCATCTTAGAATAAACAAATAGTAGCAATAAATTTCTATATAAATGTATATACTAAAATTAATTTCATTATTGTCTTCTGATTTATATGAAAATTAGTAGATGCTTTAACATTCGTTTGTTTATTTAATTAATTCTTGCAACTACCAAATTGTCTATAGAAATATTCGTTTTTATTTATTTTGGTATACTGAATCATTTTAAAATATTTTTAGTATAAATATGTATACAATTTTGTTCGCTTAGAAATAAAAATACCACTCAAAACGCAATCGATTGAAATTTCTTTTAACGTAAAGTTTTTAGAAACAAATTTTATATAAACACATTGACGGACAGTAGGAACAAGTGAAGTTCGAAAATTGACACTATGATTATGTAATTTTTAGAATATTAGAAGTATAGTTTTACCCTTTCTGTTTAAATAAACTTAATTTTGATTAATTGAGCACCTTTAATTAGGTTGCGGATATAACCATCATGGCGCCAGCGGACTCTAGACACTTATTGTTAGTAATGGGACGACGGCGGCTATAACAGCAAACAATTAAAAACGTAAATGACTCAAATAAGCAATTGTTTGTGTGCAACAAAGTATTTGGGAGTTTTACATGAAACGTTAGTTCATAATCAAATAAAAATAAATAAATGACAAAAAAAAATATTATAATTTTATAATTAATACACATTATTTTCGGTATGCCATGTTTCAACCTAGTTTTTTTTTTTTTTCAAAACATGAGACTATGCTTCTACTTATACGTCGGTAAATACACATTTGTGCTGCTATAGTCGCAGTGTCTAAAAACGATCGTTTTGTTTTGTGCGGCTATTGCCGTTATGCCACATAGTGAACTTCGCTTTGACGGCTATAACCGCAAGTGTCCGTCAACGTGTTAATAATGTTTGCCAATTATGATTAAAAATATACTATGTGACATTTATATTTGCAAATACAAAAATATATAAAAAAACACGTTGTTATCGAAATTTAAAACAAAACCCTTCTTATAAATCACGTGAACGTATTGTATGTAGTAAAATTTACAAAACAGATTTTAACCGTTATTTAATTTCGGTTCAGAAAAACGAAATGTTTTGGGTGAGAACGTAAACATTGAAAACGAAATTTTCCGTTTTCGTTCTGATCAGAAACGAACAAAATATTTTTCGTTTAGTCCCTGCTTATAACAAACCAATTATACTTACTACTATCCCCATCTTTATACTCTGGTGGTGCTGGAGAACTGGTCTCATCCAGTTCATCTTGATGAGAGAAGATCCAATCAACCGCCCGTTCCACATCATTATTTGTATTTTTTAGGGCTTTAATAGCTTGTTCTTGTGTAAAGCCCATATTCATAATTACAGGAAGAGCGTCAGAATTTGGAACAAATTTAGTTGCCGCCTTTTCTAGACCCGGTGGCAAGAAAGGATCTGAGAAATCAGAATCAGCAATATGTTGCATAATCCATTGCATTGCTGGTTCCAATCCAGAATTCTTAGTGAAATATAATGCTCTTTTACAAGCTTCTTCTGGGAATCCTAAATACATACATAATGATATTATATATGTAAGAACAATGAATTGAATTAATATTTTACTTACCCATATTTACGAGTTCAGATATAACATTTGGATCATAAATGGGTTGCTGGACAGCAACATTTCCAGCTAATTCCGGCAAACTTTCTTCGCCTGGTTGAGGTCCAGATGCTCGTAAATGTTTAAGATCTAATATATCAGGCATCTCTACGGCAACATCCAATTTAATAGGAACCCAATCTTCTCGTAATGTAAATTTCTTTAACTGAATAAGTAAATAATCAGGAAACGTTGAAAATCTTGTTGTTCTACAAATGGACTTTTTAAATAGCAATATTAAAGGAATTGCACTTATAATACTTTCTTGCTGTTGTTTTGCCGTTAATAGCAGTACTGTAAAATTGGTCAATTGTTTCAGTTTGTGCAAAAAGTTCCAGACAAGAGAATAGTTTTATTTTTGGCCGTACCAAAGCACTGGGATCTAAACGTTTTCCATTAGCCTCTGCCTCAGTTTTCTTGGCCTCATATGCAGAAACCTTAATTAACAAAAATAATATTAATGTATAATAATCTAAAAATAATATTAATATTAAAAAACAAATTAAATTATTCCATCGTTTATATATAAAATATAATCGTTATATTGTTCTGAACATGTTTTGTTTTAAATATATTTTATAATTTCAAATGGCTTCTATATTATTCTTTTATAATCTCAGACTTTAATCTTAGACTTTAGATCAGGCCTGGGAAAATGGCGGCCCGCGGGCCGCTTGCGGTCCTCATCGACATTTTATGCGGCTCGCGAGGCATTTTATAAAAGATTTTAATTTAAAAATATATCTATATATAATAAAAACAAAATTCAAAATTAAAGTTGGTTTTGTGATCTATGTACCCACAATGAATCTTAATTCGAATTCCAATATACACAAAACTACAAAAAACGTTTAATGTGGCCCTCGGTCAAATTTTCATCCGCAATGTGGTCCGACGGCCAAGAGATTTGCCCACCCTTGCTGTAGATAGTAGGAAATGAAAACGTCGACAAATAACGGATCTGCAAACCCCTTCATAGATCCAGAATAGAATTCTGTCGAAGAATAGGAATGAAAACTATTCATGAAAATTTAAGAAGAAAATTAATAACAAGTGGATAAAAGACTAAAAGAAGCTTTTAGGGTACTAGCTTAGAATACCAATAGCTATCTTAATAAGACATTGTAGTGATGGGACATTGTTAAGAAACATCTCAAGATCTTGAAGATTGAAGAAAAATAACGATTTGTAGGTTTTTCTGAAGGTCAATCATGATCCAGAAGAGGAAGCTGCATCTTGTGTCCTACTACTTAGATAAGGAAAAAATACAACCTAAGAACCTTTTTCAGATTCTTAAGTTTTTGAAAGAAGCTCTAAATGGGTAATATAATGGCACATAGGGTTCATTGATATAGGTCACAGTCACCACTACTTTGTATGGAGTCACGCTGTAGAGGTAGCACCCTTTATCAATAGCGATCACATCAAATGTTAAAGACAGGAGATGGCTAATGATAACTGGTCCTCACAGGGTACCCAGCTCTCACTTATGGCTCCAAGCTGCCAACCCCGGTAAACTGTATTGACCTACAGGCCAAACTAAGTGAGGGTAGCCAGATATGGCGAACACGCAGCGTCGGAACCCAGAGGGAAGGCTGCAAACGGCGTCTGCATCCTGAGGATCGGCCGAAGTCCAAAACTCGTCAACACGCAGGGCAAGCGCGACGTTTTAACAGCCAAAACCTTTCAAAGTACCATATGAAATGTCGAAATACAAAACAAAAATACCCCAGGCGGGTAGAACACAAAATTCGGAATCCCACTCCGACAGAAAATCGGACAGCCTCACGGATTCTGGGGGAGGCAATAAATCGACCATCTTTACACAACATAAATCAAAATACACACACAAAATCTACATAGCCACATACAACATACGGACTATGAGAACGGAAAACCACCTGGAAGAACTCGAAGAAGAACTTGAAGCTATAAAATGGGACATCATAGGAATATGCGAGACAAGACTCAAAGGAGAGAAGAGGACCACACTAAAATCGGGATACATCCTATATGAGAATAACTCAGAAACAAACCAGGGAATTGGGGGTGTAGCTTTTATCGTGAACCGCAAAATAAAACATCAAGTGGTCAAGTACCACGCAATATCAGAAAGAGTTATATATCTCGTACTAAAGTTAAATAACAAATATCAAGTCCAGGTGATACACTGCTATGCACCAACTTGCAGCGCAGATGACGAATCTATTGAACAGCTATACGAAGATATAACCAGCGCCAAGAACATGGAAAAAACGTACTACACAGTTATTACCGGAGATTTTAATGCCAAAATAGGCTAAAGACAGTCACAGGATACCGAATACGTAGGAAACTTCGGCCTGGGGACAAGGAATGAAAGAGAAGAAACATTAAGTAACTACCTCAACACCGAAAAACTATTTTGTCTAAACACTTTCTTTAAAAAACAAAATAAAAAAAGATGGACCTGGAAGAGCACAGATGGCCGGACAAAAAATGAAATAGATTTCATACTTTCTAACAATAAAAACATATGCAAAGATATCTCAGTATTAAACAGATTTAGTACAGGAAGCGACCACAGATTGGTCCGGGCAAAGATCCTCATAAATACAAAAATTGAAAGAAAGAAGTTGGTACACAAAATGAAATTTCCAACAGCCGAATTCCTGACCCTCAACAAAAATGAATACGAAAACGAAATAAAAAAGAGAATGAAACGATCAGAAAATCTACAAGAAATGACTATAGATGATTTTGCAACAAGCATAACAGAGGAAATTCAATCAGCCACAAGGAAGATCTGTAGCAAGATAAAAAAACGATAAAGAAACCAGACTATCAGTGGAAACAAAACAGCTAATAAAGAAGAGAAGAGAAACCTGCCGGGACTCACCCAATTACAACACCATAAACAAAAAAGTAAAAAAGAAAATACGCACAGATATCAGAGCTTATAAAACCCAACAAATCATCGAAACCATAGAGGCGAACAAAAACATGAGAGTACTCAAATCAAAGCTTTCAAATGGAAAACAAGATATTGTTAGACTAAAAGACCGCCATGGCAATATCATTACCAACAAAGCAGACATCGTCGCAGAAGTCCAAAGATTCTACGCCAGCCTATACACATCATCCATACCGAACCCAACGACATCCTCAAAAACTATTACAAATGTAGGATCGGAAAAACTGTCGGAAATAACGACAGCTGAAATTACATATGCGTTACAACAAATGAAGAACGGGAAGACCCCAGGAGAGGACCAGATAACAGCAGAAATGCTAAAAGCGGGAGGCGGAACACTACTGGAAGCTCTGCGGATGCTAACAAACAAATGTTTGATCGAGGGGAAAATACCAAAAAAATGGAAGAACGCAGAGGTTCCTGCACAAAAACAAAAAAGGTGACACCACAAACATAGAAAACTACCGTCCAATCAGCATGTTATCACACCTATATAAGCTTATGATGCGGATTATCACAAACCGACTCACAAAGAAACTAGATTTCTACCAACCAGTGGAACAGGCGGGCTTTCGGAAAGGTTTCGGCACAGCAGACCACCTACAAACAATCCGAACACTTATCGAAAAGACAACAGAATACAATATCCCAATAAATATAGCGTTCATAGACTACCACAAAGCGTTCGACAGTGTTGAGACTTGGGCTTTCCTGTCGGCAATGAACGACGCAAGAATAGACTTGAGATATATCGCTGTAATGGAGGACATTTACAAAGAGGCCACCTTTCACGTAAAAATAAACAACGACCTACACACGGGGAAAATAAATCTCAGCAAAGGGGTACGGCAAGGGGACCCGATCTCCCCCAAATTATTCACCGCAGCTATAGAAAAGGTTTTCAAACAACTAAACTGGGACGAGAAAGGCATGAAGATCGACGGGACATATTTAAGTAACTTAAAATTCGCGAACGACATAAGCACTAATATCGAAGAATTAAAAACAATGGTAGAAGAACTAAACAACCTGTCCAAGCAAATAGGTTTAAAAAAGCAATCTAAACAAAACAAAAATTTTAACTAGTAGCCCTCAGGAAATGTCGATTGATAACACCATAATAGAAAAAGTAGAGCAATATACATATCTGGGGCATACAATTAAAATTGGCAAAGAAAATCAAACTGCTGAAATGAAACGCAGAATCCAACTGACATGGGCCGCCTTTGGAAAGCTCAGCCAAATACTAAAAAGCCAAGACGTCTCAATTTACCTAAAACGTAAGGTTTACAACAGCTGCATCCTCCCCGTTGCCACCTATGGCCTGGAAACGATGGCTATTACTAAAAAATCAGCAGCAAAACTTAGAGTGACTCAAAAAGCAATGGAACGTGCGATGCTGGAAATCACTCTAAGAGACAAAATGTGCAACACAGATATCAGGACAAAAACAAAAAGAATAGATGTCATGGAGAGAACAGCGGATCTCAAATGGCAATGGACAGGACACGTGGCCAGAAAGAATACAGAAGAATGGAGCCACAAGATTACCTTCTGGAGACCCCGGGAAACAAAAAGGAGCACGGGAAGACCCCAAACAAGATGGATAGATGACATAAAGACGATAGCAGGAAAACAGTGGATGAGAACAGCACATGACAAAGAAGCATGGAAAAAATTGAAAGAGGCCTATATCCAACAATGGAAGTATGAAGGCTAATAAGAAGAAGAAGAAGACAGTCACCACTACAAATAAAGTCACCACCACGAATAGAATCTATTACTAATATTTAAAAATTGCAAACCTCTTCCTTATTAATGGCTGCTTCCATGGGAATATTTAAGGCCAATAAAGTATCAGACCTGTGAGTATATTTAACTTTCTCACTACTATTACATTGTACCCGTTCTTCTACTTTGAATTTAAATGCATTGCTGGGATTATCCTGGTTTCTAGTGTTTCTCTCTAGTAAATTCAAGATATGCAAAAAGAATTCTTGGGCATCTTGTTGTTTCTTAGTTGAGAAATCCGGATGTCCACGACCAATTAAAGTTTTAAACATAACTGGTGAAATGCCTGGAGCATCTGCATCAACTGGTGATCCAATAGCTGGAGGCACTGAATACTTGCCAGAAAGAAGACCAACGCCTAATTTAGCCCTGCAATTTTATATTTAATACAAAAATTATAGAGTTTGTGAACAAAAATACATCTGTATATGGAAGTCTTCTGCAGGATCATTGCCAGCTAAATTGAAAATTTCTTCAGCTGCAGCCACATACTTTTTGGCAAAAGTTGGAACAGTAAAGAGCATTTGCATGACGCTGTTGAGGTAACATGAATTTCCTAAGTTTGCCATTCCTGTATACCCTGCTCCATACATTGGTACTAACTGACCTTCACTTTCTTGCATTGCTGCCCATTCATTGGTTTTTTGGTTCAATTCCAATTCCAATTCAATCATTGATTTTTCTGTTTTTTCCATGATAGCAATATTTATTCCTAGAAATAAAATGTTTATTAAAATTTATATTAAAAGTAAAACATTTGAAACAAATCATTATAATATTAGAGGGACCAGAAAATTAAATTCAAACAGGTAAGTTTTTTATTAATCAATGATGTATTTTTTGTGCATAATATCAAATTTCATTTGAAAATGTTGTAGCGATCGGAATAAATGGAAATCCGATTCGTTATATCGGGCAAATATGGTTCTTCTTCTTCTTTCTATCATTATAGACAGGCCTGCCTGTTCATTCACCACTATGGTCGGTCAAGGTGGGGCCTATTGTCGCTCCACCGCTTTCTGGGTAACCCTGGGCTTCTTTTCCCTCTTGGCGAATTATCCCGTGCTATTCGGACCAGAGTGGTGTTATCCATCCGGTCCACGTGGCTCCGCTACCATCTCTTTTCATACTTCTACCCAGTCGTTTATGGGTTGTACGTCGGAAATTTGCATTAGCTCCGTGCTCCTCATCCTGCCCATTAAGGTTTTAATGTTGATCTTTCATATCACCGACATTTCCACGCTCTACAGTATTATTTGTGTTGTTGTTGTCAGAGGACGAGTTTCTGCTGTGTATGTGGCTATTGGTCTGATTACAGTCTTGTTGATGCGTGATTTCGTGTCGAGTGTTTTGTTTTTAAAAATGTCCCCGTTCAGGCATCCATCAATTCTTGATGCTTTCATGGCTTTCAGCCTGCTTCTATATCCGCAAAAGCCGATATCTCGACCCCCAGGTAGTTGAATTTCATCACTTGTTGAATGATTTGGACATCTACCTCTAATTTACATCGTATTAAGACCTTTGATGTTGTCATAAATTTCGTTTTATGTGTTGATATGACCATGTTTAATTGTTTGGCTGTCTGATTAAACGTGTGTAGCAATTTTTGAAGGCTGTCCTCACTGTCGGCGATGATCGCTGCATCGTCTGCGTAGCAGATAATTGAAATGTCTTTAATGCCCATTGGGTAAGCCTTACCTTAGCTGGTTTTATTTAATGCAAGGGCAAATATGGTGAGTGAGGCATGATATGGTACCTGTAGAAGCATTGTACTGCCCCTTATCATTGATTGTGCTAGGTTGTGCTTCCTCCCTTTTCATTGTCTATAATATGGTGCCAAAAATAACATGCTCCCCATCAATGTTCCCTCTATTTTTTTAATTGACTGCGCGGCATAAAAGTATGATTGTGCAAAAATCTTCGAAAGCATTTGAAAGTGAAGGAGCTTCAGCACTTCGATTTCCTTCGGGTAGCAAAAAAATAAATAAATCAGGAAAAAAAATTTCCAAAAACATTTTCAACAAAAATTTTCCATCATTTCGTTCGAAAAATATGTGCTTTTTAGGTTTTTTTGGATTTTCTCGAGAACGGTAAAAAGCAGCGAAATCATGTCTGTAAAGATTCAATAATTCGTCGAGAAACTTCAAACTGAAATTTCCAGATTCTCGATTTGCTAAGTAGATGTCTCGAAAACGGTTGCAGATTATCAAAAACGAATTGCGGCATCGTTTTCAGAAGGTCATTTTCCTATTGATACACTAAGACTGTCCGCGGGAAAATCAGGACTTTCTCGAACGAGATCTTTACTCGAACGCCGAAATTTCTAAAAATTTCTTCAATTCTTGCAGGCGCTAGTGAACGGAAAGAGGTAGCGAAATATAATTTGCATATCTGTAATCAGCAGGAAAAATGCTTTTATAAACATTTTTCAATTTTGCTGTAATTTTGCTAACTCAAAAAATAACGATTTTGATAAAATTGATTTTCTCGCATTTCGTAGTTTCCGCGGTCTAGACTCCCCGTGTCGATGGTATTTCTTAATTGAAAGCTTCCTAGGGAATATTATATACGTTTTCCGACTAATTTTGGCATGCTGAATCGATTGGTGAAGACTAGAGTCTCTGTGGTGAGCCGTTCAAAAGTCATGACAACGTGAAATCAGTCGGAAATACGGAAGTTTTCTCAATATCTTGTATAAAGATACATGTTTTCATGCATCATCCAAACCCAAATCTTCTCGGTGCGCAAGGTAATGTTGTTAAGTAAGATTAGGTATTTCCTTTTTGAGAAATGCAGCGATTGTACTTCATTTTGCCGTCATAGCATAACACTTGCTCCGTACGATGTAAACATAACCATTTCTGGAATGTCTAGACTTCTTCTTCTTAAACTTCTTGTAAAAATAATGATTTTTCCAAAATATAAGCTCCGTCTGTTTGAGTTAGCTTCAAAATACCTCCAAATTATGTTTTGCAGGTCAAACATAGTTGGTGTAGGTGTGTGCTGTGTTTATATGCGGGTAATTTTGCCCCAATCCACGTCGAAACACAGGCGATGATTTCTCGACACCCGTTCTCTAATGAAGTATACGAGTAGTCGTAGAAGTCGTTCCTCGCACACAATGTGTCAACATAAAGCAAACCAAGCAAATGCTCGATCACGTAGTTGATGTAAACAAAAGAGATTTCGTTTGACGTGTAAATGTCCGATTTCAAAAATTTGTTTGACCCTCTAAATTTTTTTGCCAAGATGAGCCCATTGTGCGCGGAATACAAAAATGGCTGTGCAACTTTCGAAAAATTAGTGCACGGCCGCGCACCCGCGCAGCTTAGAGGAAACTTTTTTTTCTCCCCATCATTGCATGACAAGCTTTCATATACACTCTGTAAAGGTGGTACGTTTGTATCACATGCGATCGCACATCGTTCTTGGATTGGCCATAGGACCCCAGATTCATAAGGTTTAATGTTCTAACGTCCAGGCTACGAAGTAGACTTAAAATAGCTACTCTGCTTGCTTTCTTTTCACTTTGCTGCAAATGTTCTTGGATGGTCAACCAAGCTTGGTTAAGAGTGTTTGATAGCTCTTGAATTTTCTGACATAAATTTGCTTCCACTTCTGCCCTTAACATGATTGTTAAGTTTATCTTAATATCATTGTCTAAAGTTTGGTCTTCCCGTTCGGAAAGATCAAAATTACCGAATTTGAACTTCGAAAACCACCTTTGGCATTTAGGAACGTCATCTAATGCATTTGGATAAACATCGCAAATGTTTTTGGTAGTAACTGTTACGTTACTGCCCATGTGAAACTAAAAAACATACAATGCCGAATATGTACATCTTCTGGTATTTGGCCTGCCATTTTGGCAAATTGCAAAAAAATTATTTATGAGAAAGCAAGCAACCTTAGAAAGTCTTAGGCACGACTTTGAAGTACACTTTGAGCTGATAAATGACAAACAAATATCCACATGGGAAGAAACATTACTTTTTGGTCCCCCTACTATTATATAATATCAATTTAATGTATTCATTAAAATCGTAAAAAGCGTGTGCTATTTATATAAATAATAATTTAAAGAACTGAATAAATATTATGTATGGAAAACAAAATTCACCAAATAATAATATATAAATAGGGATGCATCCGATACCGATATGATGATATTGTTCGTTTTCCGATATATCGGAATCTGAATTGGGAAATGAAAAAATGAAAAATCGTATTATTTAACCACAGCTAGACCCGCGTTATAAACTTCGAACATTTCATAAATAATCTACTAATATCTAAAAGAATTTACAAACTATTATATACTATCTACAAGAGGCTAAAGAAGATGAGCCTCTCTCTCTGTCTCTCTTTTGAGCACTGATTCTCTCAAAGAAGAAATAGAGATATATTTGAGATCCCCCAATATATCAAGAGAAATCCTCTCCATTTCTGGCGCTGTGATGTTTTATATCCAAATTTGAAAAAATGGCACCAAAATACTTCCGTTTCCAAATGAGTTCTGTCGCATCTGAAAGACTATTTTCAACGACAGGTCTCATCCAAACTGACTTACGAAATCGACTTTCACCTAATAATTAAAGGATGTTGTGTTTCCTGAATTTTAATTATTATTTTCTTATCTGAACTTTATTATAAAATTGATATTTTGTTTAAACAAATATTAGAAAACTAAATAATGTCGTCTGTTTCTATATTTTCTATCCTAAACCCACAACTTTTTGAGTGCTAGATGCAGACCATTTGAAGCACTGTCTATCGATATCGGTATCGACGTTTTTTTATAAATATCGGTATCGTATCGGCAAAAGTGCATATCGATGCATCCCTATATATATATATATATATATATATATATATATATATATATATATATATATATATATATATATATCTATATATATATACATATATATATACATATACAAATATATATAAATATATATATACATATATATATATATATATATATATATATATATATATATATATGTATATATATAAATACTTTAGGATTAGATAAATTCAAATGTAACTTACCCCAATGAGCCAAATGTTCATTTAATTTAGGGTCCTCAACTAGATCATCTTCACTATAACTGAAAATATCAGCTTTTCCTTCTTTAGTAATTGTACCTAGCTTAACAGCTAAAGGATAACCAGTTTTATCAAAATGTTCCACAGCATGATTGTTTCCTCCAGATCCATCATAAAATTTTCGACCACAAAGTATGCTTCCATCAGTTAAATTCAACCAGAGATTTTCTGTTTTATCACATTTTTCGCACACCCATCCAGAAGGAGGAATACGTTTACCATTATCCAGTTGCTGAAGATTTTCACAGTGTTTGCTTACTTGTCTGGTTTCACCATCCCATGTTCCAGCTAAAGCTTCTAATTCTGCCATTTTACTAGCCGATTGAATTTCTAAAATAGCTTGTACACTATTTACAACCTACAATCCATCTTATATTAAAACTACCTATATATCAAATTAAACCAAATTATTTACAATTTCTGGTAGGTTTTTGTTGGGCCAAGGAATTTGAACAAAGCCTGGCATAACGCAGATATTGTAAATGTCTTCATATTCATATTTCTTCTTGCCTGATTCAGGATCAAATCCTCCTTCCACACCAATTGCTAAACGTGTAATTTTCTTTTCTGGCCCATCACCCTGTGGTGGTGATGATACCTATGTCATTAATTATATAAATATTTAAAATTACCAAACCCAATAATTTGATAAAAAATATTTTAATAAAGAAGTAATATAGAAAATAATAATATTTGTAAAAAAAAAAATAATAACAAAATAGTAAATGGATATCACAAAGTAAAATTTGGAAATATTTGAACTGAAAATCATACATACACAATATTTTAATTATGTAATTTACTGGTGACGATAGGACAATGAAAGAACATAATGTATATAATTTCATTTCATTTAATTCCACATTAAAATATAACCCCCTTTTTGGACATTAATCACTTCATAAATATATACAAAGTTTAATTAATATAACTGATGATTTCACAATTTTTTTTAATATAAAAAAGTGAGTTTCAATTTCAAAATCATGGATACTTAAAAAAATTAAATATAAACATATGGAAAAAATTGTTTTTGCGAGTATTCTTGGGTTATTCAAAAACTTCTATGAAGTTCTACTGAAGTATCTAATTAAAAAACTTTAATAAATGAAATGTTTTCATATATTAAAAATCCTTAACTAGATATTTTCAGTGTTTATTATAAAAACTGATTTTGATTCTAAATAAATACAGTATAATATTGATAATCCGATACATATGGGACCGGACAACCGCCGAATTATCAGGATTAAAACAAACAATATCAATTTTACATATTTTATGTACAATTGTATTTCAGAAAAAATAAAATAAGTATCTATATAGGTAAACGTGTACATAAAAAAGATGAACAAACTTAAAACATATAGTAAGACAATTGTAGAGTAGAGTTAGCTTGGTTAGAATCGTCAATCAAGTTTTCAGAGTTAAAAGCCGGGTATGTTGGCTAGACCTTCTTACAAGAACACTGGATGGTGTTTTTGACTTTAAATTTTCTGTGCGCGAGGTTTATATCCGGCGCGGGGCGGCGTAAAGAAAAGACACGTGTTTCCCCGGAGCGCCGGATTACTGAACGTTTCGGATTAATCAACCGCCGGATTATCAACATTATAGTGTAATTGCTATACAAGTTAACCAATATTGATTTATTTGATATCTGTTAATAACTAAATATAGAAATATTAAATAAAATAAGTGTCATAAAAAATATTTATTTTAATCTGTAGGGGTAAACAGTACAGTGATTGGCCCTTTTAGAAATTGAACAAAGAAAATAACAAATTGAATGCTTATACAAAATGAATTTATGTATTATTATATTGCTAGTAATTGTTAAAAGCGATACTTTTCAATTTAAATAATAATTCGAATAAAAAATTAAAAATTTTATAGAAAATAAGAAGATAAATGTTTGATTCATCAAAAAACATAGTTATCGGCCACATAAATAAAGTGATTGTCCAGTGGATTTACAGTAATTGGCCAATGCTTTGTAAAAAATAAAAGTAATTAAAAAATAATTAGAACAGTCTTTTTTAAATCCTTACGATATGCCTATCTAATCTTGCCTGTCTAGTCTTGTCTGCCCAACCTTGTCTGCCTACTATTGTATCTCGAGTCTTGTCTGTCTAGTATTGTCGGTCCAATCATGTCTGTCTAGTTTTGTCTGTCTAGTTTTTTCCGGTTTTTTGAAAACATGGGGAATTATACTACCACTTGACACGGATGCTTCAAAGACAATCTACAAGATATTAGAAGAGCATCAGACGGACAGTGCGACTACTGCGGACAGGACGACAGTGTTGTGCACACCATACTAGAATGTGATAGATGGGAAAAGGAAAGACCTACAGCTCAGAAAGACGGGTGGTCAAAAGTGTCGTTAGTGCTTCGAGAAAAGGATAGTACTGCCGTGCCCCCGATATTTCATAATAGAAAACGAAAATAAGTGGGATAATCTAAGCAAAATGTTTTCGGACATTTTGGCACAAAAAGAAAAAGACGAGAGACATGCTACAGAGTGGAGAAAACTCCGAGAGGCGCACCTACAAACATGATCAAATATAACAAATAACCATATACACTTCACCCTGAGGTGCACCGTTTCCAGGGGAGCCACTTGACTGTGCAGTGACTAGCTGCCAACTACGCTGCACCTTTTCCTACACAGTCAGCTACATCTTATTTATTTATTTACATAAGAAGGCTTATGTGTCCAGCACTCAGTCCACATGGACACTATGCTGGTTTAACAGCTATTTATAATAATATTTTACAATTTATACAATAATTTAATCTTAAGCTCTAAAAGTCTTGATGAAGTCTTTTTAACTCCTTCGCAGTTTGTGTCTGCCACCATTCACTTCACATTTTTTAGACAGGCAAACACCAGAAAGACAAGACCAGACAGCATATTTGTTTCCACATATGCTGTAGCATATGTATTCAGCATTCCATCTAAATGACGCTATGCTGGTTATACTGTCATCATGGCCATATGTTTTAGAACTTTGTTTAATCATGGTCAAGTCTCTTAAATTGAGCTGCACTGCTGTTAAAGTTTTTCCACCATGTTTTGTTTTTATTTGCTACTTTTAATTCTGCTTCGTTTTTTGGCCAGATACCTCCGGCTTCATTACTTCTTAATTCTGTCTGGATTCTCCAGTATTCTGTAAGAAGACAATTGAATAGCACATGTGATGCTGAGTCTGTTTCGTCGCAAGAGCATAGGTGATTCCCTCTTTCCAAATCTGTGAGGTAGGCCTGGAAGTTTCCGTGACCAGTGATCAGTTGCACCGCGTGGTGTGTCAGCTGTAGATCCATTTTTATCCAATCCTCTATGTTGGGTATAAAACTCTCCGTCCAGAGCCCAGTTTTTGAGGCATCCCATCTCAACTGCCATTCTTTTAGACTGTAAGAAGCTATCATTTGCTTAATAGTTTCCCTAGGTATTTTAGTGTATGAAAGTAGGATATCCTGCAAATCTTCACCAGAAGAATTTATGTCTGAAGCTTGCCTTGCTAGACTATCTGCCCGTTCATTTCCCAATACTCCGGCATGAGCTTTCACCCAGTGCCATCGTAAGTTGACTGTGCCTGAAGTTTTTTGCCGCCTGCCACGTTTCCACTAAGAGTTCTGTGGGCCTTTTAAGATGTTTTAAGGCTTCCAACACTGATCGGCTATCGCAGATGATAGAAGAAGATTGGATATGGTCTATATTTACGGAGACATATTGTAGAGCCCTCTTAATTGCGATGAGCTCTGCTTGGAAGATAGAACAATAATTTTCTAATCAAAACTGTTCATAGCATATTTCCTCATCCCCATGTATACCACAAAAGCAGACCCCACTCCGTATTTGGATTTTGAGCCATCTGTATATATTCGAGTAGACAATGTGCTTGTCAAGGTCAGATAGTATTTTATGTGGCTAATCTGACGGGTGAATAAATTCTTCTATATTTGCGCGTGTTTCGGTTTGGTTTCGTGAGGCGTTTAATTCAGTAAGTTCCCAAAACAGATTTTCCTCCATGGAGTGCATATTGACGGCGAGTGCAGCTTGTTTGACTTTTAAGTCTATTGGAGCAAGACAAGACACAGGCCTCCTCCGTAGAGACCGTGCGGTAGGCTTTGGCTGCTCGAATGGTGGTAGGACGTTGCGCTCCCTTTGATTTACACGACATCTGCCATATTGAGGCTCCATAGAGCAAGGCCGGTTCCAAGGCTCCCCTGTAAATATCTGATAGAGCTGATTTATGAAGACCCCATTCCTTCCCAGATGCTATGCCCATTCTTAAGGTACAGTTTTTGACTTTGGCGCAGGCCTGCTTGATGTGAGCTTTAAAATTTAGACACCTGTCAATCAGAATACGTAAGTACTTAATATACTTGGCACCTAATACGCGCATCTCCAAGATCAAAAAGCGGTCTCCTTTGCCTTGGTGATTTACCGAAGAATAAAGCCTCTGTCTTTGCTGCGTTGAAATTGAGTTTGCATTCTAGTGTCCATTGGCGAAGGGTATCCAGGGCCTGGTTACTTTTTTGTTTCAGCTCGGTGATTGTTCTGCTATTGACGAGAAGCATTGTGTCATCTGCGTAGGCAACTAACTCACAGCCCTCTGGAAGGTGTTTATCAAATATCGAATTATATAACATTTTCCAGAATCCTGGACCTGACTTCGAACCTTGCGGACAACCTTTTCTAACGACTTTTTCTAAATAAATACCTGGCTCCGAGATAATGGCTTTTCTTTCTGCGAAATAACTCCTAGCCAAATTAATTAGGTTGTTCGGACAATCTTGAGAGATAAGGCGATGGATAATTAACGGCCAACAGGCGTTATCAAAGGCTCCGCTTATGTCCAAGGATATAGCTGCACAATATTGCTGTTTATTTCTTGACGACCTTATAAAGTCTATAACTTGGTAACAGCATCGATTGTGCCAACTAAATTTCGAAATCCATATTGATTTTTGTTGAGTAGATTGTGGCTGTAGTAGAAATGCTCGATTCTTGAAATGAGTCGTGCATCTAGGATTTTCCCTACAACAGGAAGCAAGCTAATCGGTCAGAAATCTTTTGCTGCTAGACCAGGTTTATCCGGTTTGGGAATTATTTTTACAAGTTGCTGCTTCCAGCAGGCAGGAAAAACCCCATAACTAAACCTATTATTAAAAAGTGCCAGGAACATTCCTGGAGCGGATTTGAACGCAACTTGAACAATGTCTGATTAAATTCCATCGATACCTGGCGCTTTCTTTGGGTTCATTCGTTTAATGACCAATTCGACCTCCATAAGGGAAAAAATTATGTCGTTCGATCCTCCTTTCCCTGTCATTGCCTCTTCCCTGATTTGTCGGTGTGTGTCGCTTTCTACCCCTGTGTCTTCTGGGAAAAATGTGTCGAGCAGAACATGAGTAGTCTCTTTTAGACCGAGAGTAGAGTCTCCTTGTTTCAAACCAGTAAGGTAACCTGTGGAGCGTTTCTTCCCCCTAATAATCTTGTATACGGTACCTCAAGGATTCTCATTGGATGTTGTGCAGAATTCGTGCCATTTTTTCTTCTTTGTCTCTAAGATCCGTGCTTATACTCCCTATGCTTCTGTTGGTAAAAAATTGCGTAACAGTCAGCTACAGTCTTTTCTACAGCTACAGTCTTTGTTGTCTAGTCTGGTCTGTCTAGTCTTGTCTGTCTAAGCAGCAAAAGAAGAATGCTAGCTGCCGTAGTTCACTTTACCATCCTGTATGGTGCTCCGGTATGGGCTAACGCCATAGAAAAATCTAGCAAGGAGAATGCTAACTTCTCTCCAGCGCAAAATAGCAATGAGTCTGCAGCGCATATAGGACGATATCAAGAGATGCTGTACTTGCGATAGCTGGTATCCCGCCAATAGAGTATACCATCGAGTAAAGAGTCCTGCTTCATAAAGCAAGAAACGACCCAACAGTGCCAAACAAGAAGGAAATAAGATAAAACGTTTACGCCTTAGCGTAAACGCTTGAAAAATGGCAAAGAATGTGGAGCAATGCTAAATTCGGGTCGTGGACTAGGCTTCTTATCCCACAGATAGAAGCATGGGTTACAAGACAACACTGAGAGGCTAGCTATTATATAACCCAGGCACTCAGCGGCCATGGTTCTTTTAAAGAATACACCTGCAACATTGGCAGCACAGCAGTCAATATGTGCGTGCACTGTATGTGCATACTGTAGCTGCACAGATAGTGTGCAGCACACTATTTTTGAGTGCGACCGATGGGCCCCGGAAAGAGATACATGGATAAACCAGACACGATCCGAACTGAAAGTGACAACATTAGTTAACATAATGCTGAGATCGCCTACCGACTGTGCGTACTCCGAGGACATGTTGCATAACATAATCAGCGGTAAAGAGAAGGACGAAAGAACGAAACAAAACTTAGATAGAAACAAATTCTGAACCCCTAAACACTGATGTGAATGGAGGATGTAGGAATGGACAAACACTTTGAAACATATACAGTGACATCTTGAGGAAATGTTAATAGCTATACCTAGATGCTCGTGATTCAGGGGGGGGCACTTGACAAGTTAACGTCTATCGTGCTTGCTACGTCCCCACCTAAAAAAAAGTCTTGTCTGTCTAGTCGGTGTAGTCTTGTCTGTCTAGTCTTGTCTGTATACTCTTCTCTGTCTAGTCTTGTCTGTATAATCAAAATCAAAATAAATTTATTTCATTAATTAACTTATACAAAAAATATAAACTAAATTAAATTTGTCAGGAAAAAAAAGTAATAGTACAGATAATAATAAGTATACACAAAAATCTACTAAATTCAAGAAAAGAAAAACACACTAAAGACAAGACGCAATAGTCATAATAATATTGAATTAAGTTATACAAAAATATAAATGAAATTAAATTTCTTAGGATGAAAAAGATATTAAATAACAAAATACCTTTATGTACATTGATTATTTTCGTCAAAATATTCCTCTAAAGAATACGGTTCTAAGTATATACTCAGAGATATATTGTTTAAAATTTCTTACACTCGCGATACTTCTATATTTTGTCGGTAAAGAAATATATATTTTAATAGCGGTGTATATGGGACTTCTGTCACTCATTATTAACTTGTGGTCAGGTGTGTTGAAAAGTATAAGTCTTTGTCTAGTGTTTAGTTCATGTGAAACTAGATTTTGCTTAAACTTATTTTTATACTTATTGTTAAACATAAACAATTCATAAATATAAGTGCCTGTTACCGTTAGTATTCTATGATATCGACACATGATAAAAACGACGTACATTCTATATACAAAATTGAAACAAATACCGATCAATCCAATCATCTTAACAACCTTTTAAAAAGCAAACAAAATTTAAACGCCGACGCACTTTCTAGAATTCAACTCAATATCAACGAAACTCAATCAAAAATTAATAACCCTGTTGAAATAGATCAAGATATTTTAGAATATTTAAAAAATTTAGCAGAAAATCCAATAGAAACAACCCCTGGTACATCTAGCCAACAACAACCTAAAATCAGAATCTTAGAAAACATTCAAATTAGACCTCCTGACTCACAAAATACAGTTCATACATGTAGTAATAAAACTCAAAATGAAGGAATCCCAATATTAGATTAAATAATTAATAACAAAACGTATCAACTCCTGATCGATAAATCCCTACACCCTTATACTAAAATAAAACGAGAAATTATCGACAATCATACATGTAACACTTCCATTAAATAAGAACCAAACTATAATTGATTTTCTAAAAGAATATGTAACAGATCGACCTACATACATTTACTTTCATTGTAAAGAATTACAATCCTTAGTTAGCAAAATTTATATGCAACACTTCCAAAATTTAAAACTGATACAATGTACAAAATTAATTAACAATGTAACAGATAAAGATGACCAAATACTATTGATTTTACATCAACATGAAGGTAAAACAAACCATCGAGGAATTAACGAAACTTATGAACGACTAAAAACAAACTATTATTGGAATAGAATGAAAACCGATATAACCAATTTTATAAATAACTGTGAAACATGCCAAAAAGCTAAATATTCGAGACAACTCCCTTATGTCCCTTTAGTATTGACAAAAACCCCTTCAAGGCCTTTCCAAATTCTACATATCGACACATTCCATTTTGAAAACCCATTGTTACAGATACCTTATCCTGAACCCCTGCAATGGAAACACAATAAACTCACCAATTTTCCACCAAATCACTGACAACCCTGGAATACTACCCTATAAATTAGGAAACGCCCAAGTTATTAATAACCATTGGTCTTTTATACATATATACAATTTAGAAAATGTTGTAAAAACTTTTCAAACACTCCAAACCCAATTTCATGTGTTAAAACACAATCAAAAATATAAAAAATAAGGAATATAAAAGAGAATATTTTAACATATATAATATTGCAAATAACTTAGAAAATAGAATAATTGAACAAATGGAACAGATAAATCCCATAACGCCAAAAAACACGCCAAAAAACGTGGAGCTGTTGATGTATTAGGATCATTAGTTAAATGCATAACTGGAAATTTAGACCAAAAAGATGCTGAAAAATACGATACTGAAATTAATAAAATTTATAACAATCAAAATCAAATGAAATCCGTATTAAATAATCAGACTACTCTCCTGAATACCTCAATTACTGCATTTCAAGAGCTAACCCAACATTTGTCACACAACCAAAATATGTTAGAATCAAGAATTAGACAGATTGATAAAATATAGCAAAATCAATTACAATTGATAAAGTTGACGGTTATCAATATTTTCTGACGCAAATGATATTAAACCAAATTATATCAATGTTCCAACTGATATACGATATACTTGATAAAATCGAGATAGCAATAAGCCTTTCAAAATTAAATATACTACATAATTCTATAATAAAACCTATAGATTTGCTTAAAGAACTGCAATTTATTAAAAAGTCATTTGTAAATGTAGAATTGCCATTCGAACCAATATTAGAAAATATATTAAACTTTGAAAACATCCTCAATGTTAAAAGTTATTCAAAACTTTACGAAATCGTTTTTATTATTGAAATACCTTTTGTAGAAAAAAAAATTACCAATACTATCAATTACATCCATTACCAGTATCCACAAATAACACCTATAATGTAATATTACCAAAGGCTCCATTCCTTATCCTCAATGAGCACCAATATATGTATTTTGAAGAACCATGTAAAAAAATATTAAACAACGAATATGTTTGTAATCACATTAATATGGCCCAATTGTTAAACAATGCACCATGTGAAGTCCAACTTTTAAGATTCTCAAGAAACGTGTTGAAATCGTCAAGAAATTCAAATTCAAAAATTAGAAGATTATAAATGGATAGTTGCAACCCCTAGACTAATAGTAGCAAGTCAACAATGTAATAACTAACAACAAAGATAACATTCCATTACTAGGTACTTATGTAATCGAATCAACCCCAACTTGTGTCATAAATATAGAAGGCTATATTCTTAGAACAAATATTAACTCAAAAATAAAATTTAAAGAAATAAAATTACCTAAACTGATGAATAAAGTAAATTCAAGTCAAAATTCTCTCAAATATAATCCAACTAGTTTAAACCTAAATTCTATTAATACTCATGAATTAATCAACACGCAAAATGAATTATAAAATCAAAAAATTGAATTAGAAAAAATTAATAATAATACTGTTTATACTAATAGAACTAGTCTTTGGACAATATTGTTATATGTATTGATTTTAATAATGGCCTTATATTTTATGTATCCACGATTCTCCAAAAAAATCCTTTCCAAGGATAACAACCAGAACGAGATAATGATATGAAGAAACATAACCATCAAGGATATGTTCCATCTTCGCATGGAGGAGTTACGATCCTGCAAATCGCAGACTTCACTTAAATACGACCCTGTAAATTGCTGACCATCGCAAAGAGACCCGTCGCCAACCTTCAAGTAGCGATAAGAAACAATGAACAATACTCGAATTGTAATATTGTTTTTATGTAACGTAGTTTAGTTTTAGTATATAATCTATTGTAAAAGATAATATAATTAGATCTTCACAGAACTTTGTGCTGAGAGTTATTCAAGCTTTTTGTAAAAACTCAACCATTGTTTTCGCAACCAAAACTCGCTTATCAGTGTTTGGCAATTTACAGACATTAGTGGTAGGGCAAAGTTCCGCCCATTTAGAGAGTGGGGATTGGAATATTATTCTCAGTCTGTATTTATTTGCGTGTGTTTATACATGTGTTTAGCAGGCAGTGGTTCTGAGTGGAAAAATAATGAATCGGAGACGATATCAGCTCCGATGAAGATTAGTCAAATACAGATTTGTCAGATAATGAAGAACCTGTGCAATTTGGAGACTGGACTTGCTAATCCCTTTGACGACAAGAGAGTCAGAAATTTACGAAATAGAGTTTGTTTATGACATCCATCTAGCAGCTTAAATGAATTCTCCAACAATGAGGGAATGCTTTGAAGCTTTTGTTTCTCCAAAAATTATAGAGTTTCTTTGTCAGTGGACAAACGTACGTGCTGAAATGTTCTTAGAAGCAAGTAATAATTTAGCGCTAAAAATTCATGGTTTATATTGGTTTGAAAGCCTGTTGTAATACATCTTCCCAGTATGCGCGATTACTGGAAAAAAACATATCTGGTAGGAGGACCACCTATGTTTTCTGCTGAAATTATGAGTAGAGACAGGTAAATAACTGAATCTTCGTTTTTTTTCCTAAATGTTTTCCTAAATGTAAAATTCGCGTTTTGTTCCCTAAATATGACATTTATTTCAGGTTTCTGCAGATTCTACAATTTTTGAGGTTTAGTTCCCCTCAGGTAGTAAATAAGGCTAAACCAGACAACACCACCACACTAGTGGATCCGGGAAAAACATTTCAATAGACGAATGCCTTATGTTATATAAGGAAGCTCTGCACTTCAAGCAATTTATAAAAATCAAGCGATCGCGATTCGGGATAAAGATGTGTTGTTTATGTCCAAGTGATCCTAAATTCAAAGGGTACACTTACAATTTTGCGCTCTACATAGGCAAAGATATTTTTAACCTACAAGGGGACCCCGGACGCGTCATCACCGATTTGGCCCAAATTTACAGTATATGGGGCTTGACTATAAATGAAAGTGACGCAAGCGGGAGTGCCAGATGGCCAAGCGTTAAAAAAATAACTCACTTTTTACGCGGACCGGTAAGTTACCGACAACTCATAAGCCCGCTATGTAAGCGTAAATTTCAATGGCTGGTTAGCGCATCGGTAAGAGCTCGGCTTTATAGTACGAGGATCGCTGGTTCGATTCTCCGTGGTGACACTTTTTTTTTTCTTAAATTTTTTAAAATGATTATCTATAATTATTATTATTATTTATTATTGTTTAACTTTTTAATTGTAATTATTAATTTGTCAATTTAATTATTTTATTAGTATTAATATTTAGAATTTGTATATTAAAAGTAATGAAAACTTCATGAAAGGAACTGAAGAAATACAACCACAAAATTGGCCGCAACTTCAAGCAGGACTCTTACAAACAGCTGTAAATATAGCCCCGTTAAAAAGAGCAAGAAAACACCCGTGGTGGACAGATGAATGAGACCAGTTAATACAACATAGGCAGCAAACCTGGCATAATTGGTCGTGCAATAAAACTCCGACCACATTGCAAGAACTTAAAAACGTTAGGAAGATAGTTACAAAATCAATAAGGAGGATTCGTAAACAAAGTGAAAATTTTAAATTACAATCAATAGAAGAGGACTTTAAGCAACATAAGTCACGAAACTATAATAGAACGTTCAAGCAAAAGTTGACAAAGTATTCTTCGCCATCGCTTCATTTTGTTAATGAAAATGGAGAATTGGCTTATACTATAGATGCAAACTGTACAATCCTTGCAGTATACTTTTCTTTAATTATTTATTTATTTACCATTTTTTGATATTTGATTTACCACAAGAAAAATTTAAGTTCATCAATTCTTATAAAATTAATCAAACTAAAAAATAACAAAGCTTCAGGGAAGGATCAAATAACTGCAGAATTGTGGAAAAATGCAGGAGAAAATTGTATCACAAAATTGCACAAAATTATGTTGGACATTTGGGAAACGGAAAAAATCCCCTCGGATTGGAAGTTGGCGATAATCCATCCTATACACAAAAAAAGAAATAAAACTGGCCCAAACAATTATCGAGGTATATCCCTTCTTCAGGTCACATACAAAATTCTTTCAAAAGTGTTACCAAACCGTGCAGAGCTGCATGTAGATAATCAAATCGGTGAATATCAAGGTGGATTCAGGAAGGGACGGTCCTGTGCAGAGCAAATTTTGAATTTGAAAAACGTAATACAATATTTTCGCAACACAACTAACAAAAAATATGTCATAACTCATAACGTTTGTGGATTTCCGGAAAGCATATGACAGTATAGATCGCTTATCACTCTTTAGTGTTTTAACAGAATTTGGACTTGACCAATAAACAAGAAATATTATCAAAGACTTACGGAGAGAAAGGCTAAAGTAAAATGTATGTGTGGATTAAGTGAAGAGTTTGAAATAAATACAGGCGTCCGTCAAGGTGATGGAATTTCTCCATTACTTTTCAATTGTGCCCTGGAAAAAGTTGTTAGGGAATGGAGAAAAGCAGGGGCACCATCTCACCAACTAAGGCCAAAGATTAAGGGTATTCAAATAGACTGTCTAGCATTTGCTGATGATATGGCACTAATTGCTGAAGACATCTCTGATGCACAGAAGCAGATTACTATCTTGGAAGAACAAGCAGCAAAAATAGGGCTTCATATATCTTATGAAAAAACTAAATTTATGACTAAAAAAAAAAATGCGCCACATGAAATTTATATTAACGTTAACAAAATTGCTAGAGTAAAGGAATTTAAATACTTAGGCGAATGGGATACAGAAAATGGCAATGAAAATAAATCTGTAACATCAAGAATCCAGAAAATGGTGGTTGCATTTCAATACACCAAAAATGTTTATAACAAGCAATGCCTGTCATGGAATAGTAAAATTCGGCATTATTTATCAGTGATTAAACCGGAAGCTCTTTATGCTTCAGAAACGCTAAATTTACAAATTGAAACATTAAAGGAACAATTAAATATTAAGGAAAGGAAAATTATGAGAAAGATCTTAGGGTCTTTAAAATGACAAGGGTAGATCTTAGGGTAGAATTAAGAATGGCATACACTATCCCAAACCCAATTCTGAAATATATAGAAAAAATTCTAAAATTACCGATACCATGAGAATGAGACGAATTCAATTTTTGGGTCATTTGGAAAAAAATGAATCATACGAGGCTTACTTACCGAATTCACAAATTTCTACAGAACAAACGTACAAGACCAAAGTGGTACAAACAAGTGGAGAGGGAACTAGTGGAGATGGGATCGCCAGATGTCATGAATAGAAATCTGATCAGGAATATTATTCATACAAGAGGATTTGAGGAAGATCTGAAGAAACCAACACGACGTGCATGGTCGGAGGAACAGAAAGTACAACAATCCATGAAGATGAAAAGCTATTGGGCAAGAAGGACGGCTCAACATACGTTGATTCCGCGTGGTCCTAAGTGACCCATCCGCGAGAAGAAGAAGAAGTATTTGTTTCTTTATACCTTGCGTCTGTGGAAATGCGGCTTTTGTAACGTGTGCAAGGTGCCGGCACAATTACTGTTTCCCTTGTTTTTACGATAATTATCACCCCAGCACGTGTGATTCACCTGTACAATAATAAAAATATCTAATTTTATATACCAATTCCTCGTGTACGCTTTAATTACAATATGTCTGGAAATACCTTTGTAAAATTATAAGTCAGAATACTACATTATGAATGGCAACTACGGTTCATTTGTGGCGTAAGTATCGAAAAAATAAAATAAAGAATAATAACAATAATAGTAATAATAAAAGAAAGCAATTTTATGAATTAACCGTTGAAGTTATAAAGAAACAAATAATAAATATTAATACTAATAAAATAATTAAATTGACAAATTAATAATTACAATTAAAAAGTTAAACAATAATAAATAAGAATATTAATTAAAGAAAGTCATTTTAAAATTTAAAAAGAAAAAAAGCGTCCCCACGGGGAATCGAACCAGCGATCTCGTACTATAAACCTAGCTCTTACCGATGCGCTAACCGGCCATTGAAATTTATGCTAATATAACGGGTTTATGAGTTGTCGGTAACTTACCGGTCCGCGTAAAAAGTGAGTTATTTTTTTAACGCTTGGCCATGTGGCCCTCCCGCTTGCGTCACTTTCAATTTATAGTCAAGCCCTACATATACTGTAAATTTGGGCCAAATCGGTGATTGCTAGTTCATATTCCACGTGGAAATACCCTATGAAAGTCTAAAAGAGTTGTGGTATTTCTTATGCAAAATCTTTTAGATAGATTTAGAGGGATAGATTTATTTTTGATAACTGGTACTTATCAGTACGTTTAGCCGAATTTCTGAACAGAAATAGTTACTTAAAACTAAACAGAAATAGTTACGTCACTGATACCATCAACGTAAAGCGGGGAATGCCACAGGAAATGATCCAGATACATTTGGAAAAAAATATATAAAAGTACACTTATTGTAAGATTTCGAGATAAATTTATTTTTATGTATTGACTACGAAATTTACGGCCGACTTTCTGAAAAAACACAGATACGATAACTCCAAAAAGTCTAAAGTTATGTATAAGAAACCCAAACATCTTGAAAAATAGAATATGAACATGGGTGCAGTGGACATAGTGAACCGGGAAAGTGAACCCTACAATGCTACCAAAACAAAACTACTCCTGGTTTAAAAAATTGGGTATTAATGTTATTCAACGTTATTCAACGAATGGAAAAGTTCTTTATAAAAACGCACATAATAAAAAATTACCATACACAGTATTTACAGAAAAATTATGTGACAAACTATTGACAAAATACAAACCAAACTACACAGAACTACGAGACAAATACAATCATAAAAACAAAAAGCATACATCAAAAACATATTCAATACAACACAGCTTGATTCGTCTTCCAAACGAGGTACAAACAAGGAGAAGGTGTTTTGTATGTTATAATACGCATAAGAAAACACATTAAAAAAAAAAACACTTTGATTACCATCATAAGTAAATGGTCGTTATAGTGGTTATAAGTATGTATTAGTATGTATTGGTTTTATATGTATTATTATTATTATTTATTCGTTTAGCCCTCTAAGGAGCGCGTAGAACCATTACCTAGCACTGGTCATCTTGTTCTTTTTATCTTCCCAAAACTTCCTCATGCTTTCGCTCTGGGCCTGTCTTCTTTCTTGCGTCCATGCGTTTTTAGTTTCAAACTCTTAGCTGTTGGATTCTTTGATGTGAAGTTATGTGAATTTATTTCCTGCCTGTATTTAGTTCGCGTAGTTGCCAATGGGTCTATATTGATTACTAGGAGGTCATGTTTGGTGTCTACCAGCCAGCGTACTTTGGACTGTCGGGTTCCATTGATGATGTGGAAGATTTTCTTGGTCAATCGAGAGTCATCCATTCGTACTATATTCGTACCGTAGAATTTCAGACGTCTTTTCCGTGCAACTGAGGAGAATCGTTCTGTCAGGGAATACAGTTCTTGTGAGCTTTTACGCATCCAGATACCATCTTGTACCTTGGGTCCAAATATTTTTCTCAGTATCTGACGTTCTACTTTCTCAATATCATTGATGTAGATAGTTAATGATAAAGTCTCAATTGCATAGAGTGCTTCTGGAAGGATGACTGTATGGTAGTGACGGAGTTTTGCTTTGGTAGAAAGTGATTTCTTGTTGTACATATTCCAGGTGATTGCATAGGCTTTGCGCAACTTTTCTGGACGTGTTTTGTTAGCCATTCTTTCCTTTCCAGTGTTTCCAATTATTTCACCAAGGTACTTGAACTGCTTAACTTGTATGATGTTGCCATATTTGGTTGCAAGATGTGTCATATTTAAGCTCTTGGAGTCTATGTATTGCGTTTTCTCGTAAGAGATTTGAAGGCCGGTCCTGATGGCGATTTCATGAAGTTCCTCGATGGCGTGTTTGGCTTCTTCAGTAGTCCGGGTGATTATTGCAAGATCGTCAGCAAAAGCGAGGCACTTTATGTTGATTCGTTTGTGCTTTGTTCCCATATATACTCCAGGTACTTCATTCTCCCATATTTTGATAATCTTATCTAGTACCAGGTTGAAGAGGAGTGGAGACAATGCATCACTCTGTCTTACTCCAGTACTAATTTGAAAAGGTTCGGAGATTTCACCCATGAATTTTACTTTAGATGTTGTGCCTGACAAAGTCTGTTCGATTAACATGTTTGTTTTACTATCCACACCGCATTCATGAAGTATATTAAACAGAGTTATGCGGTCAATCGAGTCATAGGCTTTCTTGAAGTCTACGAAAGTGATAACTGTGGGGTTGGGCTGGCGATGTTGCAGAATCATCTTCAGGTTCCAGATTTGTTCCGCGCATGATTGGTGCCGTCGGAAACCTGCCTGATATTCACCGATCAGATGTTCTGTCTGTTCTTCCAGTTTTGTGAGGAGGGCACGTGAGAGAACTTTGTAGGCGATTGATAGAAGGGAAATGCATCGGTAATTGTTTGGATCAGTCTTGTCGCCCTTTTTGTGTAGTGGGTGGATCAAAGCATTTTTCCAGTCCGCTGGTATGATGCCTCTTCAATGTATTTCCAATGATAGCTTGCAGTCTGTCAATCGAGAGTTCACCTCCGATCTTTAGCATTTCAGCGATTAAGCCGTCTTCCCCTGGTGCTTTGTTGTTTTTTAGGTGTAATATGATGTTTCGTATTTCCTCATGTGTTGGTGGAACAGAGTTCTGGTTTGGGGCGGCTATGTGGCATTGGAGTCTTTCTTCAGGGGGTTCACAGTTGTGTAGCTTCTCGAAGTACTGTTTCAAAATTTCGCAGTTCGCTTTTGTGTTGGTTTCAAGGGTTCCGTCCGGCCGACGGAAGCAGAGGCTAGGTGGCTTGTAGCTCATCAGTTCAAAAAACCTAAATGTTCTGTAGAAATTTCGTGTGTTACTTTTTTTGAACTCATTGTCATTTTCCTCTAATTTTTTGAAATGGTATGTCCGTTTAATGCGTCTGATCGTTTTGGATATTTCCCTCTGCATTTTTAAGAAATTCTGCCAATTCTCTTGTGTCTTGTTGCTATGCCAAGTCTTCCACGCAAGCATACGGGATTCAGGGCCCTGTCGCATTGCAATGTCCACCATCTGTGTTTTCGTTTTCGTGGCGGTTGACCGAGTTTCCTTGCTGATTGCTGGATTGTCTGAAGAAGTTCGTCCCATGTTTGTGTGTCGGTCCTCCGCGTGTTCTCTTGGGTATTTTGGATCTATACGCGGAATTTAGATTTTTGACACTTCCTTCTGTTAGGTAAGAAGTATGTATTTATATATATTTATATGTATTATTGTAACAAGAATTAATGTTTTGTTATAAACAACAATTTAAAAAATAATATTGGTTTTATTTTGCTATGATTAATTTTATAGACCTATGTTAAAATTTTTAATGCTTATTGACATAAAGTGACACCCTACATAGATCCGGATATAGCGAGTAGAGATGAGCATGGGACGTCCCGCGTTCCAGATTGCATCCCATGGGACAGATCCCTGCCACTGTCCCATCCCATCACATTTTAGTCCCACTCTCCCACAAACCTAAAATTTTCGTCAGATCCCATCCCGGTCGCATGGTCCGTCCCATGCATCCCATTTTTTCCATACAGCAGACTTTCTTTTCGGTTCAGACACTCGTAACGATAATTCGTTCAAATTTATTTTTTCCGTAATAAAGTAATTATCTGGGATCTGACCAAAATTTTAGGTTTGTGGGAGAGTGTGACGAAAATGTGATGGGACAGTGAGTGGGAAGCTGACAGTGAGTAATCCTTTTCGTCGCAAACGGATCGTAAGACGGAACTACATCGTTATCACAAAATTCTCCTGGGATGGAAATATTATGGAAAATGTGCGTATGGGCATTGAGCGATAAGCAATTAATTATGCACGAACTAGATTTACTAGATTATCCCACTCTAAATTTGTCCCACTCCGCCCATAGAAATTTGTCCCATAGAAATACCGATACACTTGTTAATCCGGCGGTTGGTTATTCCGGCACGTACAGTAATCCGGCGCTCTGGTGAAACACGTGTCTTTTCTTTGCGCTGCTCCGCGCCGGATATAAACCTCGCGCACAGTAGAAATAAAGTCAAAAACAACAGCATCCAGTGATCTTGGAAAAAGGTTTGGCCAGCACACCCTGCTTATAACTCTGAAAACTTGATTGACGATTCTGACCAAGATAACTCCACTTTACAATAGGGAATATGCTAAAAATTTAAGTTTACTTGATTTTTTATCCCCGATACTTGATGTCCCCGATACTATAATCTTGACATTACACCTATACCATTAATTTCTCATTTAGTTTGTATTTAATTTCAAAAATTTAAATCCAAAAGTCCAAAATATGCGAGCGAAATTCAAATTTGCGAAACGCCATTGGTCATATGTTACGTGACGTGCACGCTGACCTTTATTGGCCTCGATATTCACAGATATTCACAGATGTAGATGTACAAAACACTATTATAAGTACACCAGATAAAGTGTTTGATAAAGTCCCTATCGAGGTGTATAGTCCACCCTACGGACTATACACCTCGATAGGGACTTTATCAAACACTTTATCTGGTGTACTTATAATAGTGTTTTTGCATTCAGGTACTATACAATATCTATAAAATGTTTTTTTTGCTTTTTCCCTTATCGAAATAGCAAATTGAAACTGAAAATCCTTAACTGTCTATGGAAATATGCTATGCAACACTGAATGTCATGTGTTATGCGACGTCATCCAAAAATGTGACCGTTCAATCAGGTCAAATTTCATCGGCATTATATATATATATATATATATATATATATATATATATATATATATATATATATATATATCTGTTGTATTGTTTTCTCGGGGATTCCGCGTTGATGCTGAGGGTTGGCTCTGAAAAGAACCGGATTCTCGACGTTTCGGCGAACTAACATTCGCCATTCTCAAGAGATATATGCGTCCGTACGGGTCAACCGTTCGACGCATACTATGCGTACTATGCATACTATGCGTCGAACGGTTGACCCGTACGGACGCATATATCTCTTGAGAATGGCGAATGTTAGTTCGCCGAAACGTCGAGAATCCGGTTCTTTTCAGAGCCAACCCTCAGCATCAACGCGGAATCCCCGAGAAAACAATACAACACAGGTATCTATCCGCGAAAACCTCAAATACAACATAAATATATATATATATATATATATATATATATATATATATATATATATATATATATATATATATATATATATATATATATATATATATATTAAATTAATTGAAACACTTTTGAAACAGGATTTATATTTTTTACTATGTTAAAACGAAGTAAAAAGTGAATTAAGCAAATAAAAAAAAATTGATGCATATACCCCATTGTCTTACTATCTGTTTATTTTATATTTATTTATATTTTATTCTTTCTGGAAAACAATTGTACATAAAATATGTAAAATTGTTATTGTTTAGTAGTAATCCTGAATGATAATCCGGCGGTTGTCAGGTCCCATATGTGTCACATTATCAAGAGTATACTGTACTTGGGATTTATTTAAATAGTCAAGAATATTTAGGATGTTTTAAGATGGTTTTTAATGGAACAATAGGTTAGGTTATGTTATAATAAAATAGAAGGTACAGTAGCATACCTCGTATTTTATGATTACCAAGTACAAAAATTTAATTAAACACTAAAGGGGTGCAAAATTTTCACTAAATTCCATACTTTTGACCAACCTTTGATATGTGTCCATGTAGAATTTTACTAGCCACCTAATATTTACTCACACAAACATTTGTTCCAAATAGCAACCATGCCTTAAGTACCAAAAGAGCTAAAGTGAACAGAGTTTAAAAAAAATCCACTAATTGTAAACCTAAACTGCCTGACAGTGATTTTTTTTTACTACATGAGCTGCTTATTTTCAAATACACCACTTTAAACTAACTACTTTATATTTACATTTCAATGTTCTCTTTTCATGTTGAAGAAAATTGTAGTCAAATTTAAATAAAATATTTAAAATATTAGTGATTTAATATATATATTTGGCAATAAGTTTCTTCAAAATAAAAAGATAATGCAGAAATGTAAATATAGAGTGGTTAGTTATTTTATTTTTGATAATTGACTTACACCACTTTCAAAATATGTGGCTCACATAATTACATTAATTTCTAGCACATTAAAAACATATCTAAGACAGCCAGTTGTCAATATGATAGAGCCAATTCCATTATTTTTCTTAGTTTATGTCAGTGAGAAAATCTTGGCAATCTTTTGTATTATTCTTGTGAAAGAAAATTGATATTTTTTATATATTTTTTTTCATATTTATATTTTTTGAAAGGTTTGTCCCTTCAAAATTCATTAAATTATTCAATAATATTAATAACAACTTTAAGTTAAATTATATTTGTATTTATATTAAGTTGTTATTATTAATTTTTTTTTTATATAGCCTTATAGTGAAATCAGTCAGATTTTGTAAAACTGAGCCATCACATGATCTGTCGGCAGTTTGTGTAGTTCATCTAATTCATGCCTATTTCACTCATGAAATTGCCAATTTTATGAGGCACTTGTTTAACTGGGAAGACACTATCTTACTTACCTACTTACCAATTCGACGCTTCAAGAAATGCCTGTTCAAGAAAGTGCTGTTATCTGATAGAATAAAGCTACGTGTCTTAATTATCAGACCTATTAATAAAGAGATAAATAAAGAAACATATTTGAGATGGTTTCACGAACTAGCTAGTCGTATCGAGAATTTCAAATAGAATACACAAACTTTCTGCAGATCATGCAATGACTCATTTTTACACAATCTGACGGATGTCACTATATGACTATGACATACACATGTTTACCATAAAAAGCAAAACATGTATTTAGGGTTAAGACTTGGAATATTTCTGCAAGGAATTTATACGTGCAATAGAAAACCGTTAAACCATTATTGTTTATAAAATAACACTATACCTCATGTCGCTCTCTGAACATATGTAAAAAGACAGCATTTCCAGTTTTTCTATAATACTTTTCTACATAATCTCTTCCTAAACCAATAAATGTGTTAAGACTAACATATAAACCAGTTGGTGTTTCCTAAAAGAGTAATTTCCAAAAATAAACAATTACTAAGAATTAACCAAACTTTTCAACTTACAGGATTATCAAAGGAGAAGACACATTCATCTTTGTACACTTTATCGTAGGGCCCGGGTACTTTGATTTGGTTTAAATGTTGCTTTAACAATTCCATTTTGTTCTGTGAAATATCTTAAGCAAACATAAAAAAATATCGAATCATTCGTGAAATGTCAAAATGCCGGGTCAATATGACTTACTTCCACAAAGTTCGTGCAGGATAACCTCAATCTTATTGAGATTTATTTTTAACTTTTTAAATCAAATTCGAAATAGAAAGAATAAATTTTGCTGGAAAAAAATAATTTAGAAGGAAAATATATTTTTCTGGATTTTCATAGCGCCCTCTATAATTTACATTTTAAATTAGACTTTTAAACCACATAGGTTTTTAACTTCAAATTAAACTTTTTCATTTTCAAATTAAACCTTTTTAAATGCAAATTAAACATTTTAAATTCAAATTAAACCTTTTTAAAATCAAATTAAACTTTTATTAAATTTAGTTAAATATTAATTAATATAGAAACAAACTAATTATAAAAAATTTTAATGAAAACAATTGAACCCGTCATTTCGAAAAGGGCACGAGACACACTTTTTTGAAATATCACTTTTTTACGCCATTTTATTCATTGAAGCGTTTTACATATTCCATGCGAAAAGAGCACATGTCTATACACCACAAGTCAACGTAAAAAGCAATTAAAAGGGCACGAGTCCTGGACTTATGCCCCTTTCAAGTGAAACGAAACGCATCTGTCAAATATGACATAATTGGAAAACTACAATTGGTAGTTTTCCAATTACAGCACCAGAGCGCATAATGCGACACTGTGCGCAGCATCGAGTGTTCCAACTAGTGATGGGTCAACTCGATTTTTTAAACCGGGTTAACTCGAGTTAAGGATAATTCGAGTCAACTCGATTTTCGATTTTCCAACTCGAGTTGATACGCTGCATCACCGACCGACTAATCGGTTTAACTCCTTTACCATCATGGTCAACGGCGTAAACGCAATACATCGTGGTGCGGATATACCCGACCTACGGCGATTGTTGCTACATGTAGTGTAAAGTAAATATTTTCTACATATTGTTTACCGGAAGTTTACCGGAATAATGCCAGATCCTAGAAAAAGATCAGTGGTGTGGGAAGTGTTTAGTTTACTCATTGATGGAAAAGTAAAATGTAAAACATGTTCTAACACATATAAATTTTCTGGAAATACAACTACATTGATGAATCATATTAAAAAGAAACATTCCTGTTAAAACATTGGTTTGATGGCGCTCGATAGTAAGTAATACAATATAATCAACAAGTCAATTTCAAAAATCAATTTTAGATGAATCGCCGATGCTGGCGATGCCTGTTCCGGTTTCGTCAAATGATGTCGAACTTCCAACAAAAAATTAAAACAAAGCCGTTTAAATTTGAATCTATACAATAAATCTGTGCAGAAATCTGGGGACGATGCCCTAATGCATATGATAGTCAAAGATTACCAGCCATTACAAATCGTTGAAAATGAAGGTTTTCGCAAATTTACTAAAACATTAAACTCCGAGTACAAAATTCCATCGAGAAAAAAACTTACAAAAATGATTGAAGAAAAATATGACTTAGAGTCCAGAGCTTACAAAAAGAAATTGGAGGATATTGAATACATTGCAATAACATCTGATATTTGGTCCTCAGATAGCAATAAAAGTTTTTTAACTGTGACAGCTCATTTTATACAAAATGTAAAATTACATTCATTTGTTATTCCACTTCAGAAATACTAGAAAATTATACGGCTGAAAACTAGTATTGGATGATTGGAAAATAGATTCAAAAATAGTCTGCATAGTCACTGATAACGCTGCAACTATGAAAAAGGCAATTAGTGAGATTCTTAAAAAATGAAACCATTTATGTGTTGTTCATACACTTAACCTTGTTGTCAAAGACTGTATAGATAAAGAAAGGGCTGATTTAGAAAATAATCTGGATAACAGTCAAATATTACAAGTTTTAAATATGTGCCGTTCGATGGTTTCCCACTTCAAGCATAGCAGCAAGTCGTCCTATGCTTTAACAGTAGTTTCTACATGCTGGAGCGCTTAATCAAATTGAAGGTACCGTTTTCTGCTGTTTTACCTACATAGAATTTAGCACCATCAAATTTAGAGTCTCATGAGTGGTTATTGGCTGAAGAAATGGTGGCGTTTTTACATCCTTTTGAACAGTTAACTGTCATTTTATCCAGAGAAAAATACCCGTCCCTGTCTTCTGTTATACCTCTTGTATTTGGTCTCAGGAAGGCTGTAAACAGCAAAACTCCACTGACAAAGTCAGGCGTTTTTACAAAAAATTCTTGGCAATGTAGTAGAAAAACAACTTGGAATTTATGAAAATAATAGGACAGCAGCCATAGCTACCTTTCTTGACCCTCGATTTAAGAAAAGAGCATTCTTATTAGAAAGTAATGCTAAGAATGCACAAATGTGGATAATAAATGAATTACAGGACATAATATCAGTTTCAACAAATATCTCACATTTACGAGAACAACCATCAACTTCTACTGCTGCTGTATCTGAATTGACCTGTTCAGATGATGACATTTGGGCTGTTGTGGATAAAAAAATAACAAAATCGAACAAAAAGTGTACTCCATATTCTTCAGCTGCTATGATAGTAAAACAGTACGTTGAAATGATCGCAAAAATGATCCACTTCAATTTTGGAGTGAAAAAGAAAGTTTATTTCCAGCATTGTTTAAAATGGCGAAAATAGTTATTTACATTAGAGTGTGGAAAGTTTGAAGTTTGATTTTACAACGCGACAGCTCGTTTGGGGAACGAGCCCGAAGGGCGAGTTCCCCATTAGCTGGAGCGCTGTAAAATCATTTCCGCACGAAATTTGTATAATTTTTTTGGCCGACAATTATTATTTAAGAAACAAATAGACCTTCCGCCTTCACTTCCGGTCCCTCACACAGATTTTGTTGATTTTTTTTATTGCTATTTATAAATTCATTTATAATAATAATATATATATATATATATATATATATATATATATATATATATATACTGCAAAAAAACAGTATTTTCATGAAAATTGAGCGAAAAATAAAATGGTTGGCTTATAAGTACCAATTAAGACCAGGGGCGTCCAGAATCTAATTTATAATTGACTTCATATTTTTCGGCTAACTCGGTTTGGATAACTCGGTTTGAAATCGGGTTACGCAAATTTTTAACCGGGTTAACTCGAGTTAACAAAAATACGAGTTTGCCCATCATTGGTTCCAACATCAGCAATGCCTCGCACCGACGAGCACAAGGAAAAGCTCTGCTCTCGGGTGTAATGCGCAAGTGGTACCAATCAGAGACAAGTATCTAAAGAGAGATGCGACACCCACTAAGGAATTTTTGTGACAGAAGTTTGCGCTAACTATGAAAACATTATGGAACTAATTATCAAAGGCGGGCTATATGAATGTTTTATTAAATATATGCGATAATATAATTTATTTAAAATAGGGTGAAAATTAAAAATAATTTGTTAAATATGTTATTTACATGTACTAATAATATATTAAATATGTATTTACATTAAAAAATATATATAAAACTTTGTAGAGGGTCATCCTTCATATTACTTTCACAAACAGGAATAACACATCAGAAATATATGGAATCCATTGTCTGAAAGTAATGGATATGATGGTAATAAACCAAACATGTTTAATACAATAAAAACATGAACATTTACCTTTCAATTTAGATTATAACTAATGTATGGAGAATTATTTTCAAGAAACTTGCACTAATAATATCTTGCAGACACAATATATGCTTGGATGTAAAATTCCTTGACCGCATAAATAGCACTTATTGACAAAAACAAAAAACTTATATATCCAATATAACGAATGAATATCTTGCACATTGACGACATCATCTTTAAACATTTGTCTCTGGGTGACATTTTGCTACTATAAATGTAAACAACACTAGTTATTTACTCGAGATTTAACGTGCTCAGTGCC
Organism: Phosphuga atrata; assembly: GCA_944588485.1. Classification (NCBI taxonomy): domain Eukaryota; kingdom Metazoa; phylum Arthropoda; class Insecta; order Coleoptera; family Silphidae; genus Phosphuga; species Phosphuga atrata. Next base: position 20,895,185 of record OX155896.1, on the reverse strand, counting down.
ATCTATCTCTTAATTTAAGCGACCAAGCCATCTATAAATTCATTATTGAATTAAAACTTCTGTCACAAGGTCACCCATAAGAGTGCCATCCCCCTGGTACCAATCAAAGAGGATTGGATAGAGGAGAAGGTCGCGTATAATCGACACAAGTGCCCTCTGTTGAGTCGTCTGCGTTACTGAGTAGCTGAAATTTAGAGGGAAAAGTAATACCCAGCATTGTTTAAATACCATCGTTCATTTCAAGAGTTCAGTTTTAATAAAATTATTTTTATTATTAACAGCGAAAAATATGGTTGCGCGCGATCTGTGTAAAGTGAAAGGGTGCAGTAGAAGAGCTGATCAAGATAAAAATCACACTTTTTTTATATGGCCAAAGGATGAATTCATGCAAGGAAATTTTACTTAAAATTAATTATAATTTCTCAAAGTATAAGGTTAACAATTGATTATGGATCCTTACATGTGAATATAACATTTTTTTTGTTGTTTAGAATAAAAAAATAAAACTTTTAACCCTTTAAAATTAACCTGATTTAAAAAAACGATTATTACAAAAGTATTTTTAATACTATTATATCTTTTGAATCTGCATGGTTTTCGAAGAAAGATAAATTAAGAATTGTTTTAAATTGCTGAGCTCAAAATCAATTAAAAAGATTTAAAACATCCAAATACTTTTGAATCACAAAATAATAGTCTGCTGCACTGCATTTTTTTAATAGTTTTCAATCATTTTTTTTTTAATCAGAGACATTAAGATAATACTTTAATTAATATATAAATATATTTATATAGATGCCAACAATGGAAAGAGTTTGCTCAGTACGAGGGACCTGCAAAAAATTTATTAATCTGTTCAGATCATTTTGAGCAAGTATATTAAAAAAATACTCCACCAAGGTGATTATTAGTTCCAAAAGCTGTGCCAACTTTACTTCCACCTATTAAGACTTTGGAGGGGTCAGAAGGTGATACAACTACAGTTCCACTTCAAAAGACTTTCGAGATGCCTAAAGTTGTGCCAAATAATCCCCAAACAAGTACAGAAATTCTTGTCATTTATTCCAATGACCAAGGAAATATATTTGAACGTCCGTCTTTGAAAGGTATTTAATTTGAGTTATTTATAGAAATATAGAAAAATATAAAGAATTTTACTAATAACTAAATACTTGAGAATAATACTAATATTTATATTGCATTTGTAGGTGATTCCTCACATAATGACAGAGGTTCCATATTCAAAGAAAAAGAAGTTGAGCAATCATTACAGCTGCAGGCAGACCCCTGCTCAATGTAGTGCACCGAGGAGAAATAAGATGTTTTTAAGAAAGTTTACAGATTATTGATAAGATGATATTTAGATTTACCAAATTTTTTTACATATATATTTGTCAGAAATATTTAATAAGTTGTCTGTTACTACTCTTGAAGAATCAATTTCGATTTTGTCGAAATATTAGTAATTTATAGAACATTCTATGCGTCACCAACCTCTCTAAAACTTTTGAAATTTTTCAGCAAACAAGCAATTCATTTTTAATAAAATAGAAAATCAAATAAAAGTAAATAGCGACGAAATTTACATTTTCTAACTAAAAATTATATTGTAAATATCTAAATTGTTTATAAAAAAATATTTAAAAAAAGAACAACCAGACTTGTTACTCTTGAAAAGAATAAGAGTAGCAACTGTAAAACCAGAGGTAAAACAAAACTAGAAAAACGCCACAATAATCTTTCACAACTCTATTATTGATTATTTTTGTTTAAGTACAGTTTTCTTTTATAACAAAAATATGTCTTGTAAAATACCCTGTATATAAAAATAAAATTAATACTAAAAAAAACTACAAGCAGAATTGCCGCTTTTTTTCAATAGTTACTTGCTCAAGTTGTGTTTTATGGCCGGCTTTTCTAGATAAACAATTGTTTTTTTTTCTCTCAAAAATATATAATTAATTTGTAGTTTGACAAAAAGGTCAAAGGCGGCTTCTCTCATTAGGCAAAATAGTTTATTAAAATTTCAAAAGAATCAAAAAGTTTCAAAGTGGTCAATTTGTTATGGGATGTTTCTAATATTAGAATAGACATTTCATATTTTAAATTATTGTAATTGTTTTTTTAGTTTGATTATATTATAATATTGGTTATTATATAGTTATATATATATATATATATATATATATATATATATATATATATATATATATATATATATATATATATATATATTTTAAATTGGATGTAATAAGTATTTAGCAAGGTACCAATTATCACATTTTACTGAAATAAATTCTTAATTCCTAATAATTTTTATTAGCATTATTATTTATTTATACTATTTACAGATATTTATGCTTACTTCGATTTTGGGTTGGATTTATCAACTTCGTTAATGTTTTCTTTCTATACTGTACTAAATATTAAATATATTATTTAAAATTTGAATTGAACGGAATTCTACCGCGTTTTCTCTTTTTAGTCTGCAGGAGAAACACTAGGAGCGCTAAAAACCGTATACTCTATTTTAACATTGTCTCTTATGGAGACCTTCCCCTCTATCCTATCCTCTTTGGTACCAATAAGATAACAAGAAATTTGAAGTGTTTTTTTCATTGAGTTGGCGTAATTGATGTGTATTTCATTATTTTTGTCAACAAGAGTATAAATAGTGAATTGTTGTTAATAAATATTTATTTTGCAACCAATATATGAACCATTTATGAAGAATCAGGTATAACAGTTACTTTCAATGTATTTTTCTTTCTGTTGTTTAATTATTGTAAAACTTTCTATTTCTATTATTTACTTATTAAAAGGTAAATTTATTTTTCAGATTTTTAATGCACTCTATTGTCGCATTTAAAAACTAATCTGTTCCAACAGAGCCTCTGCTAATGCGGTATTTTGCGGCACTGAGTGTGCTCCCGTAATTGGAAAACAACCATAGGTTGTGTCGACAACTTTTAACATACAATTTAAAAAAAATCTCCTTCTAAAAATGGTTTACTATGTTTGGCAATTTCTTGCGCAATAACATAGCTAGCCTAAACAGAGGATTCATTTTGTTTAATCAGATTTTTCAACATCAATTTCTGACCACTGAAAGAATTTCTTAGTTCGTAGTGTCATTCTGTATCTGTGGGAAACACAGTTTTTACCGTTATGAAAAGTTTATTTAAAGGGCTTAAAAATTGCACCCACATTTTATTGTATTTTATTCATAATATTTTATTATCTATTTTACTGTTTATTCATTTTTTATTATTTTAATTATAATATAAATCATGGCATCAATATCGCGGGCCACATTCACAAGGTTCGCGGGCCGCATTTTGCCCGCGGGCCGCACTTTGGGAATCCCTGCTCTAGCCCATGTAATAGTTCCAACAGTAAGAGGCAGAAATGTTTTACTCATTGCAGCCATGAATTTACATGGTCTTAGTCATTTTGAAATAATTTCTAATTCATCATTAAATTCAAACATTTTTATTACATTTCTAGATGGTTTATTTAATAAAATGGCTGAAAGTAACTTTGTAGAAGCTTGGCTGGTTCTGGACAACGCCAAAATCCATAAAACTCAGGAAGTTCGTGATAAAATAAATGGAACAAGCCAAAGACTATTTTTGCTTCCAGAATATTTACCCATTAAATCCCTTAGAATTTTTTTTTTTCGAAAGTTAAATTAGCTGCAAGAAATTTGCTGGCGGAACCAGAAAATAATCTAAATTTGGTTAATATTATTGAGGAATCCGTGGACACTGTTACTTCTGCTGATTGTAATAAATATTATGTAGATGAAATTATCATTGGCTTCAGCAGGACAACCGTTACATTAACATTATTTTTATAATTTTTCATAATTGTTTTCATTATAATTTTTGATAATGAATTTGTTGTTTCTATATTAATTAATATTTAACTAAATTTAATAAAAGTAGAACTTGAATTTAAAAAAGTTTAATTCGAATTTAAAAACGGGTAATTTGAATTTAAAAAGGTTTAATTTGAATGTTAAAAGGTTTAATTTGAATTTAAAAAGGTTTCATTTGAAATTGAAAAGGTTTAATTTGAAGTTAAAAACCTATATATACCAACTGGAACGAGCGCTGCGTTTGGGATGTGCGGGCCGCAGTGATGCCAACTCATACAGAATTTTCCCCCTAGGACCAACTTCAATTCCCCCTAGATTTCGATTAAAAACCCCTAAAGTTTTCATTGTTCACCTTACTTGAGAGGTAATTTAGAATGTGAATTTAAAATACTGTTAGGTAGTAAACATAGTTAGGTTATACTATTATGTAGTTAGTAGTAAGAGCTTTTGTATTTATATGGACGTATTTTACAATTTTACGAACATTAATTTATGATATAAGTAATAATAACAAAAATGAAATAAAACGATTTTTATATTTTGTTTTTCAACTTTCCTTTTCTCTACTATTCTTTATGTAAATCTATTTTGCTTCATCATTTTCTTTTCCTACATTATTTTTTGTTTTTTATACTCTTTTTTTGTTAACTTTTCTTTTTAATAATCACCCTTAATATCCCCCTAAACAAATGTACCCCCTAAAAAAACCCCTTTACATCTTGGATCCCCCTAAATTTGGGGGTAAAACACCTAAGTTGGCATCACTGGCGGGCCGAGATAGAGCATCACAAGGCGTCTTTAGTACTTAGAACATATACTTAGTATAAGTTATATGCTTTAGTATCGCTCTGTCTTCGTCTAGTACAGTCCAAAAGGAAAACTAAATGTGTGTCCGGCGTCCATTTTTCCATGTAAATACAACAGTATTTTACCATTGTCTTTTTGAAAACAAAACTTTCATTAAAATATATAAACTTCGGTTTATAATATGCTCACCGATTGAACGATCTCAAAAACCTTTCTTGATACAACTCAATACAACTAGCTTTTCGCTCTGACTGTATCACATCCTCCCACTCTCGAATTCACTGTTGGCTAGACAAGGATGAAGTGACCCTTGGACCTCTCTCGCTGCCCGGACAAGTTACAGGCTAGCGCTCGTTCCAGTTAGTATCAGAGTTAGTATATATTTAAGTGTTTGAAATGGCTGCAGGACGCAGGGTCGGATTAACAAATTTTGAGACCCTGGGCATTTTCCGGCCGACATTTTTTTTTAAGTAACATAAGTCCGAAATGTCTTGGAATCCACTCTTGCCATGAATTTGAAGACGTAGGTCATTTCTTAATTCCAGACATAAAATTAAACAAATTATCAAATGTCATTTTTAAGTAGCTGTCAGTGGTCTTGAGGTTATGTCGCATTGTTTTTAGTGTTAAGTTCAACAATTTCATTAGTTATAAATAAAACGCCTTCTCATAAATTTAACACACTGATTTATTTTATAGTGTTGTGAATTATAAAATTTACAAAGAAGAACAAACATTACAACAGATGTTGAATGTGGTGTCTATTTTCAGGAATACACAAATTAATACGCCGTTTTATGTTATCGAACACATTTTGTAATACTGTGTTGTCTATTTCTTCACATTTTCTTATTACATTTGTTGTCACTGGACTGCTGAATACTGAATTTTTTAAATATGGAAAAAGAAAAAAGTCCAGAGGAGTTAGATCACAAGAACGTGGTGGAAATCGGTCTTTGCTTATTAGCCAGTCGCCGAAGAATTCATTAAGATAATTTAATGTTTCATGGGCAATGTGCGGTCTAGCAGACTCTTGTTGGAAGAAGCCATTCTCCAAACAAGAAAACTCCTTGGTCGAAATGCGAGTAGCGATCTTTATCGCTATTTATTAGGAGAAAAAACCATAAATCCTATCGCAAAAATGTGAATCCTAAAAAATGTGAGGTTTTAATCGTTCTATCGGAATATCATCTTGCATAATCAATAGTTTATTTTACAGCAAGAGATGAAAGATGGCGTTTTTTGGTGAGGTGGGAGTTTGCTCACGGCGTCAGCAAGTTAGCAATCACACCGAACAAAAAAAAAACACTTTCATCTCGAGTAGAAAATGCAATTTTCTCTACTGATTTCGGTTGTAGAATCTATAATTCGACTTCAATAAATCCAATTGTCAATACAAATTTAATTGTTGGTTTGGTCGTTTACATGGTAACATATTGCATTCTCATAGAAGGTGATACTTTTAAAGTCAAATGTCCTAATTTTATTTCGGTTATTTAAATAGTTTCAGGCTCGTTTTACGTTTGTACATAAAATATTTCATTGAAATTGATATAATTGATAAGAAAGTCCATGCAAATTTGGTCAGTTTAGTGCTTTAATCGAGAAAATCATAAATTTAAAATGCTCATTTTTGTCTCTAGATGTGAAAATATTTTCATCCCTAGAATGAAAAAAATTCACTTTCACGTAGGGTAATCCGTGTAAAAAATGCCATTTTCACATATAACAGTATAAAACATAGTTTTTTTTAACGTAACAACTTTTCGTAAATTCTCTTAGGCTTGTCGCACACTGGATCCGCTCCGCTCAGCTCACAACAGGTCCGATGGGCTCCGCTCCTCTCAGCTCCGTCATTTTTCCACATATTGCATCCGCTTATACTTTTCCACACACTTATTCGCTTCCCACCGAACCCCTTGTCAACTAGTTAGTTTATGTATAGGGCCAAATGTGTGCTGCTATCCCGGTTGCATATTTGCGTTAGCGCATATATGGAAACGATAGTGTTGCGCCTGAGTGAACCATCCGCCAGCATCCGACCTCCGGCCTAGTATTCTTTACAAACAATGGATAAGGAGCGGAGAGGAGCGGAACGGAGCAAAGCTAACAATGAGCTGAGCGGACGCAGTATGTGCGTTTTTATTTAAATACACGGGTTTTATATTTTTCTGGGCTGAAAGGCTGAGCTGAGCGGAGACGAGCGGACCCAGTGTGCGACAAGCCTTAAGCTTTTCTTTTTTTTTGAAAAATAACAGACTTATTATTAAAATATTTAATTCTTACAAAAAGTCTTTGACCAGCAAAGGATAAAATAACTTCTCTTGGAAGATATTCTCTTTCCATTCTTTGCTCTAAGTAACGAGCCAATCTCTTGCTAACCCCTTTTCCTTAGGAAAATTGAAATTTGTACATCCTTTTTTGCACAATGTCAACTGAAAGCCTGAAACTGAACTGACAACAAACGAGATCGAACATCGAAATGTAAACGTAGTCAAAACTAGGAACAGCGTAATAGCTTGCGCATAACAAGATTTTGGAGGAAGCCTTAAACAAGATTTTGGAGTTGTTTATATATTTCAGGCAACCTGTTCTCCTTTACCAACCTTGACTAAAACCTTGTTTACCTCATCTATGAGCAATAACTTGTTGCTTTTAATTTTGAAAATTTGATTTTTTTCATGTCCCTACTTGTTTATACGTATGCATGGTAAGTCGAAACAATTTTAGTACTTGTACTTTATGATTTATTGCTTATATTTCTGAAATATTGTGTGTATTTAGCTATTTAAGGCAATTGTTTCTATAACAAATTTGCTCGACTTGTTGCTGTTTTTATAGCTGATCCCTTCAGGTAGAGGGATGCTTGATCCTGGAATCAAGTATACCTCTAATGATTCTTTTATTTGTGTATCAGGTTTAAGAATTCAGTCTAATTGCGTTTATTCTTTCAGATGCCGCGCAAGTATACAACTAAGGAAGGCGCTAGAAAGAGGGTACCATATGACCCAGACAGACGGCGCTGTAAGACGGCGGCAAATAAGAAAATTAAAATCTCAATACCTGGGAGACAAAATCATTTGGAGCAGTCCTGTTATTATCATAAAACATTTTAGCAGAACTATTATCATAAAATGAAAATTTTGTAAAATAGAATATTCGGGTAATGAATCTTTCCGAAAAATATTCGATATTTATGATAAATCAAAATATTAACATAGATAAAATATGAGATTAATATTCTGAAAGAAATTTACAATATTGAAGAAGAGTAAACTTGGATTGTTGAAAACATTCGACGATGCGTTAACTTTCTTACTAACCTATCCATAATTTTCTAATCTTGCTATTCTTTACAATATTATGGGTACCACCCTTCATGCGTGATAGTGCGGATTGGGAACGGGGATTTTCAGTCATGAATTCCATTAAAAGAAAAGATCGCAACAGACAGCAATATGAACATCTAGGTTGATCTAATGATCTAATGAGAATAAAATTACATTAATCAAATGGGCAAATAATTAAAACCGAGTTTAAAAACAGTGGGTTAGTACGAAAGACAGAAGACAAAAAAAAATTCATTGAAAATATTTAAAAATATTGGTTTGCTATTTGATATTATGGTTTCAATAAATAAAAGTATAAAAAAAGTGCGCAATTTATTTTTAATTTAATTTTTTTTTTGCTCACACTCGACTTGGACCGCGCAGCACTAACAAAAATTAGAGAGAACACTGGGTATAGCTTAATGTTTCAGTTATCAATTGTGAACCGAAGCAGTTAATAATTGTGAAGACCGCGTGGTACTAGCTAGTCTAACTAAAAAGTCGGCTTTGCAAACTTCGAAAATTTAGACACTAATATTAATTAAATGTGATAAAATAATATGGTTTTGGTCAATTTCTGCCTCAGTGTTGCCTTCTCTGCCAGCAATTGCAAGGCTTTTTTTTCCGCACAGTTACACCACCAATATAATATAGAACATAAACTTGAAAAGAAGAAAGTGTAATACATTCAATAACAGGTGTTCATTTAATTAACTCATCGTCTAATTCTTCAGTACTTTGAGTTTCAGCCATGTTTATTTTAGGATTTTGAAAATCAAATACTGAGGCGAAATCTCAAGTATAACTCGTGCATTTATAGGCGCAACCACATGGTATTCTTGAATTCATTACATCAAATATTCGGTCAAATATTCTTAAAAAATCAACTGTGGCTTCACTGTGATGGAAATCGGGATTTACAGATATTTGTAAAAATGCAATAGCGTCAGCTACACTACTACTAATAGTTTTTTATTACCGACGTTAACATGACACTGCTAAAGAATGTTGGAGTTTTAGATCTTCTTTGACCTGTAGTGCATGCAATTTTTCAATATATTTAAATCGATATTTCCAGTCAGTGAACTTAAATTACCTTCCGCAAGTGCATTTCAAAACATGACACGTATCAACTTGTAATGTAACAACTTCAAAACGTGACATGTATCTAAAATGCAAAAAATTCAGTAAAATTTTCTTGAGTTTTATCAGAGAGTAGGTATTATACCTACTCTCTGGTTTTATTATCACCACAATTATTTGCATTCACAATTATTTGCATTCACAATTTTGCATCACAATTATTTGCGAACTCCGCCTGAGTCATCCGATGGGTGGACTTAGTAGTTCAACGGGTGGCACTGCCAGTCCCAAGCCCGGATAAAGGAGGAGGGTTCCCAGGTGAGGTTAGCTACCTTCCTGAGGAAAAAACCCATATTGGCGCACAGAATTGAAGATACAGCCTCGGAAACCGGACGGAACTATCAGATGACGACACACGCAAGAACATTGGAAAAACGAATCGGAGAACGAATTGGCAATAGAAAATCTAAATACCGCATCACACGAATCGCGTGCTGGAACACAACGTCGTGGAACGGAAGAGATCAAGAGATCATAATAGAAATGAAGAAGCATAATATTGACATTTGCGGGATCTCTGAGACAAGGAAAACGGGGCAAGGAACATCAAAATATGGAGAATTCATACAAATATACAGTCGGAAAGCAAAACAAGAAAGAGCACACTCAGTTGTTGGAATTTTGCTGCACGATAAATACACACAGAGCATCGAATACATCAACGACAGAATATTAAAAATCTCCCTAAAAGTGAACAATACAATCGGCAACGATGTCACACCAGGTATAAAGCAAAAGTAAAACGAAGCCATAATTAATGAAAACGGCAAAACACTAACAGACTTCTGCACTAGAAATGAAATGATGATCAACAACACGTACTTCCCACATAAAGACCAGCACAAATACATCTTAAATAACAATCGAGGCCAGCGATCGATGATAGACTTCAAACTCACAAATCGAGTGATAACACCCTCACAAGTAAATGACGTCAGAGCCTTAACATCCGCTAACCTGGGGACTGACCACAATCTTGTTTTATACAAGATACTACTAAAACGTCCTCAACAAAAGAGAAAACCTCCACAGTTCATTAAAAAGTAAAATATGGAGTCGCTAACAACGGAGAGCATAAAACTGCTCCATGAGAACAGGATTATCTACAAATAAAAAAGAGGTAGATTTAAAACCAGAATGGGGATTAAAAGAGAGCTGGCAAAATATTGAGAAATGCATAAAAAAAGCAGCCGAGGAAGCGATTGGAAATTGTAAAATTAATATGAACGCGACAAACCACACCAAACCGTGGTTCTGTCAAGAGATAAAAGAACTCTCTGAATTAAAATGGAAATGCTATCTAAAGGCCGGTCCAGACGCTCCGTTTTGCACAACCTTTGGTCTGCGCAGTTCAACACGTAGCAGATAAAACGTTGGGTGTAGAGAGGAAAACTGCGCAGTTTTTAAAACTGCGCGGAGACGGTACAGTTGCAGCGATAACTGAGCTAAAGACATGTTGTAATTTAAAAGTGTATTGGAATGGCAATGAAACACCGAGACATCTATAGTCACGGTTGAATGGTGGGATTTACAGTTTCCTTGCATGGTCCTGTGCTGGATCAATAAATAGTTGCGCGTGCGTGGACGAGCGGAAGTCGGCGATAGGTGTTCAAGATCTTAAAAAAAGTGACCAATCAATAAATAACCGAGTGAGTTTATATTTTATAGTGTCTATTATTTATCGTATTTATTGTATATCGTTATAGTTAATAAATATTATCGCAATTTCATCGTTTGGGTATTATAACAACAGGTTATGGGCCCAGTCACTTAAAATTCGGGTGGATTGCAATAATTTTGTAAGATTTAGAAATCACGTGGTTGAGAGGTTAGAATTCCACGTGGTGGTACTTCGTGTTTGTGTGTTTTCGCTCGAAAAAGACTTTGAAAATGGACAAGTGTACGTTGGATTTGAGCAGTTTATCATGTGGTAAATTGGAAGGACAAAAGAAGAAAGGAGGCGGAGGAAATAGCAACAGTAATGGGGAGTGTGCACTTGCGGGTTTATCAATGGATGAGGCGCAGCTCAATCCAAAGTGGCTTATTGCGGACAGAGGCGTAAGCGAGCACATGTTTAAAGAAAAGGACTTGTTCGCAAGTTACAAGAAATATCATACGGAGAAACCAATTATGGTTGGAAATGGAAAAACAATAGCTGCTGCTGGAGAAGGAGATGTGAGAGGAAAAATTAAAATTGGCGATACATGGCAAAAGGTGGTGTTAAATAATGCTTTACATGTTCCAGAAATTTGTGCGAACTTATTCGCAGTGGCGCGCGTAATAAATAAAGGCTTTACAGTTGAGATAAAGGACGATTGGTGGCGTTTTTATAAATATGGTGTATTAAAGATAGAGGCACGAAAATACGACGGGAAGCTACATTTATTGCATTTCATAGCGGAACCAAATGACATAGCGCTTGTGTCTTGGCATGAAAAATTAGGACACCAAGATTTTACTTTCCGTCGGCAAGATTTTACAAATGCATGGTATAAAAGACATTGACAAGAAGATTCAAACATGTGAAGCGTGCATTCGTGGAAAGATGCACAGGTTACCGTTCGGCAAAAGCAACAGTGCTACAACATCGGTTGGAGAACTAATACATGCGGATTTGTGCGGGCCGATGGAAGAAAAGTCAGTCGGTGGCTCGCGTTATTTTCTACTACTAAAAGATGACTATTCTAAGTGCCGTATCATTTATTTTCTAAAAGAAAAAGGTAGAGTAGTGGATGACGTGAAAGACTTTTTAAATAAGTGCGAGAACTTAAAGTAAAAACATTTAGAAGTGATAACGGTCTGGAATTTGTGAACACCCAACTGAAAAACGTCCTCGAAGAAAGATCCATTGTACACCAGACAACAGTTCCACATACACCAGAACAGAACGGACAGGCAGAGAGGGATATGAGAACAATAGTAGAGGGAGCCAGGACATTGTTACAAGCTAAAATGTTACACAAAAACTCATGGGCAGAGGCCGTGAATACTATTGCATTTACACTTAATCGTTCAATTGATGTTCGAGATGGTAAGACCGCCTTTGAACTACGGTGTAACAAGAAATTCGACATAAATGAGTTGAAAGTATTTGGTACAGAGGTGTACGCACACATTCCAAAACAATGGCGACGTAAATGGGATAGTAAAGCGTCGATAGGAATATTTGTGGGGTATGGAACGACAACTAAAGGTTATAGAATATATTTCCCACACAAAAACAAAGTGGAACTGAAAAGAGATATTAGGTTCTTAGAGGAAGAAGAAAATACGATATCTATCAATTTCAATGAGAAGGAAGGATCAGAAAATGTGTAACAAAAATCTGACGACGAAAAGGAAAAAGGCGACATTAACGAAAACGAGATTAAACTGGACGAAATCGAGTGGAAAGAATACCAAAGCAAAAGTACCGACGAAGAAAAAATATGAACCCGGTAACAACGAGACTGCTGAGGGATAAGAAGAAGCCAGCGTGGATGAAGGACTACGAGATCGACTTACTAGCGTTGGAAGAAACATCAAAATCGTACGAGGAAGCAATGAAGAGCGACAACGCAGCAAGATGGAAGCACACCATAGAAGAAGAACTTCAAACCCTACAAGCAAACGACACATGGACAGTGCTAAAAGAAAATGAAACAAAAGGAAATGATGAGAACGGAATTGAAAATATTAAAAGGGTCTTAAAAGATAATTTTTGTATGAAAGACATGGGAAAGATTTCAGTGTATCTAGGTATAGAAGTAAATCATGATATTGAGGAAGGTCGTACAAGCCTATGTCAAAAGAAATATATACAACTTGTTTTGGAAAAATATAACATGCCAGAATGTAAGGGCGCATCAACTCCAGGGGATCCAAACACAGATTATAGTTATTTAAATAAAAAGGAAGCTGAGAGTCATGAAATTGTAAAAGAATGTAGAGAGATTATCGGCAGTTTGATGTATATTGCTTTAGGAACAAGACCTGATATTTGTTTTATTGTAAATACACTCAGTAGATTTGAAACAAAAGCGAGCCATGAATTGAAAGTTGCATTTGAAAGAATTTTGGGATACCTAAAAGAGACCCAAGATTTAAAGCTGATGTATCAGAGTAATATAGAAGATAACATGTTAGTTGGTTTTGCTGACGCGGATTGGGCGGGCGATTCAATAAACAGGAAGTCGACGTCAGGCTATGTGTTTTTGCTATATGGTTGCACTGTAACGTGGCTATCACGAAAACAACAATGTGTCGTATTATCATCAACAGAGGCAGAGTATATTGCGCTTAGTTTAGCATGCACTGAAGCGGCATGGTTAAAAAAGGTCATTAATGATTTAACCGCTAACGAAACAAAAATAATTATCTACGAAGATAACCAGGGGGGGCATACAAGTTTCAAAGAACCCAGAAAGCCATAAAAGATTGAAACATATCGACATTCGTTTTCATTATGTAAGAGAACAAGTTAAAAGAAAAGAAGTCGATATTAAATACATAAACACCGAAAATCAAGCGGATATAATGACCAAAAACCTAAATAAAAACCAATTGAAGAGACTGAGTAACCATATGTTAAAATAAAGTTGTGTTACTTAGTATATGTTTAAATAGTGATGAAGCTCTATGTTGTAATATTATTAGTTCATAAGAAATGTTCCATTGAGGGGAAGTGTTGTAATTTAAAAGTGTATTGGAATGGCAATGAAACACTGAGACATCTATAGTCAGGGTTGAATGGTGGGATTTACAGTTTCCTTGCATGGTCCTGTGCTGGATCAATAAATAGTTGCGCGTGCGTGGACGAGCGGAAGTCGCCCATAGATGTTCAAGAACTTAAAAAAGTGACCAATCAATAAGTAACCGAGTGTGTTTATATTTTATAGTGTCTTTTTATTTTATATCGTTATAGTTAATAAATATTATCGCAATTTCATCGTTTAATTATTATAACAACAAGAGCATAGATATCCATAAACTGTGCAGACAAGTCGGCGCATGTAGAAGGTAGCTCCATTTGCCGATTCATTTTGTTCAAAAATGACCAGATTAGTACCTCCTCCATGACGATTTCACTAAAACTGTGCGAAATATACAGATATATCTGCACCGTGTAGTCGCTCTAAAAATTGCACCGTTTTCATTCCGTCTTAAGACTGCGCAGACAAAAGGTTGTGCAAAACGGTGCGTCTGGACCGGCCTTAACATACAAAAGCGTACCGTTCGAAAAACTCACGCAGAATATGTCCAAGTAAGAAACAGAGTAAATGCAAGAATCAAATCAATCAAAAGAGAACATTGGGCTAAATTCATTAGCGACATGTATGTATATATTAGTATGACCTGTATGGCTCTCAAAGGAAAGTTTGGAAAATGCTTCGGAGAATACAAAAAAACAAGTAAACCAGTTCGTGCAGACCAAAGGATTGCCAATAGAAACATGTTAAAAGCATTTTAAAGAACTCTACGATGCTGAAGAAACCCTGAATATAAACGAATACGAAACAGATATAAATGGTACAGTCACTGACGAAGAGATAGAAGCAAAACTCAAGCAATTAAAAAACAGAAAATCACCCGGGTCGAACGGCATCCCCAACGAGCTGTTAAAACATGGAGGCCCCGAATTCGCAAGGAAACTATCGCAACTATTTAACAAAATCTTAAACGAAACGGAAACACCAGTTCAGTGGCATAGTAGCATCACCATACCCATATTTAAGAAAGGACTAAAAACCGGTCCACAAAACTATAGAGGAATAACCCTCTTAAATACAACAATGAAACTATTCACGAGTATTCTCAAGGACAAACTGGAAACGAAAATTAAGAATGCTGAAGCACAACAGGGCTTCACAAAGGGACGGTCAAAAACAGACGCAGTATTCATAATAAAATAACTAAAAGAAAAGGCTACAGAGTACAGTATGCCAGCGTATATTTGCAGGGGTTTACAGGGTTCGTTTGGGAGACATTTTACATATATTATTGGAAAACAAGGCAGTGGCGAACATAACAAAGATAATACCTAATACCTAACCTAAATAACAATAACGTAATAAAGGTTAAAGCAGGAGATCAATTCACTGAAAATATCCCAACACCGGGAGGAATTAGTCAGGGTGATAGCCTAAGTCCCTTTTTGTTTAATCTTCTCATGGATGGAATTATAACAAAAGTAACAGATCTTAATATCAGATACAGACTGGGCAACAAAAGAATTGGTATGGGGTGTTACGCCGATGATGCAGCAATTATTACCTAATCTGAAACCGACCTACAGAGACAACTCTTGCACTTCTTCCAAGTAAGCCGCCAACTCAATATCAACATCTCTATCAACAAAACCAAATGTATGACAATTGCGAAAGATCCGCTCAGATGTAAGCTAGTGGTGGAGGACAATCCCATAAAACAGTTGATGCAATTCAGATACCTGGGCATAGGCATGTCAAGCACCCACGACCCAGTTAAAGACCTGAGGAGCGAGATTAAAAAAGCATCCGCAACACTATCAGGATGCCTACGAGATATAGTCTGGGCAAACCCGTACATGCGCAAAGATAGCAAAATTAGAATCTACAAGACTTGTATCAGACCGATCATGACGTACGGTACATGTGCCCGCGAAGACACCAACAAGACGAAAAACATGCTAAGGGTCGCCGAAATGAAACCCCGGAGAACAATAGTGGGGAAAACAAGAAGAGACAGAGTAAAAAACACATATCAGAAAACAATGCGAAATTCAAGACATTGTGAGATGGGGAAGATAGAAGCAGTGGTACAACCATGTAAGACGGATGGACTAGAACAGACTTCCGAAAATAGTCCTAGAAAACAACCCGCCCGGCTCAAGACCTCCTGGGAGACCACCTAAAAGATGGAGAGATAGTTGGCAATTTACCTCTCAGAAAAAGATTTAGAGGCTGCTCCAGAATTAACAGATTGACAGATCTCCAAGAAGTAGAAGAAGAATTATTTACAGTTTTAGGATGAATAAATTTAAATTTAGAGCCAAAATTCGGTAAACTCAATCTACAGCCCGATGTCTCAAATGTTTTCACATTGGTAATGCAACCATCAAATGTTATAGATCTGACATAAACATTAATCTCAAATAAATTTTGAATTGCTGTCAAAACAAATTGTTGCTGTAAAATCGCTATTATTTTGTTCACAAAAAAATAAGCAACAGGGCAATTTTTGGAATATGAAACTATTTGTAAAACCAATGCTTCGCTGGCCATTTCTTCTGGATTTATAGAAGCAATATCCCCCAAATCAACATAGCCACAATGTTTATCATTTTTCTTATTTTCGAGTATTTGAAAACGAATGGCTATTGAGTCGAAGATTAAGCAACATTATTCAAATAATCATATTTTAAAGCCTGTTATTTTAAAAACTCAAAAACCTCGTCCAAGAAACATCCATAATTAAAAGAAGAAACCCATATCGGCAACATTGCAGCATGTGGTAAACATAGCCTTTTTCACAAAAAAATCCTTCAATTCAAATCAAATTCCTTCACTTCTTTGGTATACCTTCTTTGAGATGTCTTTACCTTAGCATTTTTAATTTAATTGGTGACTGGTGAATAAATTTAAAGAAAAACCTTAAAAATTATTCAAGAGAACCTCTTCAATAACACTGTCCGACTTTGCATTTTCCTTTAAATGTTGAATTAAATCTTCATTGTTGTAATTTTTGTTTGCTTTCTGAGAGAGTCTTAATCTTGCACTTGTACATTTTGAGTTGTGGTAGGGAATTCCTTAGCAGCCGAGGGGAGGTTTGAATGGATATATCTCTTGTTGTCGAGGAAATAGAAGCTCTAAGAAGAAATATAAAAGTTTTGTCTTTTTTTTTGTCTTACCTCTGCTGCTTCTAATCCGACATGACCGACATTATTGATCGTTTCAATACAATTACGTTTCAATTGTCTTCTTGTACTTTTGTGTGTCTCCATTAAGTCTTGAGGAAAAAGAAATATGGAAGGAACTCCATCTTTCTTTAATAATTTCTTAATTAAATAAGAATCTAAATAACTGTCTGCAATAAAATGTTCACTGCATATAACAGTATGAGCATTAGGTTTAAATTTTTCAAAACGTAGTGCCTTTATGCACAATTTTAAAACTGCAAGTCGTAACAGTGGAAATCTACAAGAAAGAATAGTGTTACAAAAAACGGCGTTAATGATTTTTTTTACGATTGGGACCATTCTAATCTTATTCCACTGTGAATAGTCTATCTGTGTGACAAACTAGCAGAAACATCACAAATCCTAACCTCTCAACTCAATGATCAACATAATATTTTCCATTTACTGTTACTTACTTATGAAAATGAATGTTTTTTCCAGGGACACGTTCATTTTTGCATCCATATGCACAACAGGTTAATCTGTGCTAAGAGACACTGCATGTATAAGCAACCCACCGTACGTATTATGCGCATGCGCATTGGGGGCAAAACACAAAGGCGTAGGGAAAATAAATTTGAAGGGGGTATATAAAAATTGTTTAAAATGATAATAAACCCCAACAACTCTAACCTAACCGGAGTTAAACCAACGGTCCTAGCCACTTTGTCCTATATTGAATCGAGAGTTCGCGCTGCCGCGCTTATGTTGTCTTGACTTATCTTCCCGCTTCGCGGTAGGCAACGTAATCTAACCAAGGTAAAACCAACGGTCCTTGCCACTTTGGCCTATATTGGATCGAGAGTTCGCGCTGCCGCGCGTATGTTGTCTTGATTTATCTTCCCGCTTCGCGGCTGGCAACCTAATCTAACCAGGGTTAAACCAACGGCCCTTGACACTTTGTCCTAGAATCGAGAGTTCGCGCTGACGCGCGTATATTGTCTTAGTTTATCTGCCCGCTTCGCGGCGGGCAACCTAATCTAACCGGGGTTAAACCAATAGTCTAATAAGCTTCAACTTCCCGATAAAAAAAGATTTTGCCTAATTATATATGATCATATATGATTATATATGATTATATATGATTTTATATGAAATTATATAAAATTAAATATAATTATACATGATTATGTATGGAATTATATATAATCATACATGATTATATATGGGATTATATATAATTATATATGAACCTATATATATTTAGATCTGAGCAGACCTAGCTGATTTAAGTCTATATATAATAATATATAATTATAAATAATTATATATAATTATATATAAGTCTATATATGATCAGATCTGATTATATATGGGTCTATATATAATTGTATCTGATCAGACCTGACTGATATTTGCCTGCGTATAAATATATATATATATATATATATATATATATATATATATATATATGTATATATATGTCGTAGTCACATAGTGAAATCCGTCAGATTGTGTAAAACAGAGGCATTTCATGATCTGACGGCAGATCATGTAGTTTATAAAATCACCGATTTTAGGCGGCATTATATTTAACTACGATTAAAGAATCTGAATTACTTAACGTTTTGACGTTTCACGAAATGACTAAATACAATCATTTAATAGTATAAAACTACTTGTCTTAATTATCAGACCTATTAAAAAAGATATAAATAAACAAATATACGTGTGGCTGTTTCATGAACTGCCTAGTCATATCGTGTAATACATGAACTGCCGTCAAATCATGAAAAGACTCTGTTTTACACAATCTGACGGATTACACTATATAACTACGACATATATAAGTCTACATATGATCAGATCTGATTATATATAGTCTATATATAATTATATCTGATCAGACCTGATTATATATAGGTCTATATATAATTAGATCTGATGAGATCTCGCTGATATAAGCATATGTATATATATATATATATATATATATATATATATATATATATATATATATATATATATATATATATATATATATATATATATATATATATATATATATATATATATATATATATATATATATATATATATATATATATATATATAATCGACATGACTATATATGATCAGATTTGATTATATATGTCTTAAATATAATTAGATCTGATCAGACCTGACTGATAAATATGTAAAATCATACATTATTAGTGTTTTTCGGGTCCGAGTACCCGGACCCGGACTCGACGAGTCCAAGGGTAAATAGCCGGTACTCGATACCCGATCTAAGACTCGACGAGTCTCGTGTCTTGAATGTTATTTGGCATTGTTTAGTACACCGCGTCGTAAAGAAGATCGGCGATTTAGCAAATTCGAACATATTTAAATATCAATTTGCATGGAATTGACTCTGAAGTGTATGATCTGGGTTTATTGAGAATTTTTAACTGATGACTACTATACAATTAGTCGACAAAGTAGAACAGCACTTAAACACATTTAATATAAAATTTTTAAAAAACAAATAGTTGGTTCAACTGTCGACGGTGCAAGTGTAATGAGGAAATTTGGACAAGAATCTTCTAGTCTTTATAATTTCTGTTTGAATCACACTACACACTTCTCTGTTTGTGATCAGCTATTCTCAACCGCTGGTCCGGCGGACCACCAGTGGTCCGCGGAGAAATTTTACTGGTCCGCAGACAATTTTTTCTATCCGCGAAAAAAATTTACTTATAAAAACTAAATTTTAATTTATAAAATTACGAAATACAAATATCTTAAAATAATTTTAATTCTATGTAATTTATGATTAGTACGGCACTGAAGAAAAAAAAAATAATAATTACATATCTTTACATTTAAATATTATTGTAAGTAAATGATAATAAAAATGTTACAATTAACTTGTAGTAGTTCTAACAACAGGTAGATTTTTGGTGATGGATATATATTTTTCCTTATTTTGGGGGATGATATCAATTTTTTCCTCGTCAGATCCAAATTCTTTAATAAATAAATGAACATCATAATTCGACATGTTATGGAAAAATACCGGGATCATTTTAGGTATTTTATAATTCAAATTACAATTTGAGTGGGCGGGTCCCCGAAATTTACCCGTTAAATGATCGTGATCGGCGACTTTGTCTGTTATTTGTAATAATTAATTACATATGTGACAAGAAGTGGCCGTATCGTAGGAATTTTGCTCATCTGCAGTTAATTTAATCATCGGAAGTATAACGCTTAAATGTTCCCTGTATAATTCCTTAAAATATGCATAGAGGTTCTGACAAAACAATTTCGGGCAATCTTCCCCGGAATAAGTGAAAAATTTACTCAATGAGTCATCGAATGAACATTTTATATTATAGGCGAAACTGTATGGTACATGGGATATGTGTCTGATTAGTATAGCTATTGTCAGGGTTCGGTGAGCATGTATCAACAGGTTTTAAAATTGATTCAAAATCTGCGTATACAACAAAGGGTATAGGCATTTTTCTATCGAAATTTTGAAATTTTAATATATTCCCCGGCATCATATCACCTCTCTTAACTTTTACAAGGTCTTCCGTCGGCATAATAGTGTAAATTTTGCTGCAGTCATTCAATTTATGTTGATTAAACGCGAATTCATTTGAAAAAAAGGTTAAACAGCCGCCACATAAATATTTTTTTCTACAATCTTCCGAGATTTGACTTCTTACAAGCCGTGAAATATTTGAAAACATAATGACCTTTAACCCCTTCTTCCAAATATAATAAATTTACATGTCTTTCCCTAGTCGCATTAGTATGGTAAATTGGTCCTACTACGTCATGTTGTTTAGATTTAAAATTAAACTCCAAGCTATAAACGTTAATACTAATATTATTCATCTGTTCAAATTTAGGAATGTCTTTGATTCTAAGCGGAAACTCTAATCTGTCATATTTTAAAATTGAAGAAAAGTAGGGATACGATGCCGGGCGATCAGAACTCACATTCGAGGGGTGTAATGCGGATACAATGCTCCATAAAAAACAAAATTCGTCTACATTCTGAACATTGATACAAGCTTTCCGATTCCTAATCTCTTTTGGCAGTTCAATAAATGACGACCCACGTATTGGTTTATATTTATTTAGATTAATTTCTAAATGGGAAATCTCCCTTAGTGACCAACCCGAATCTTTCTCCTGAAACTCGCTACATTTGGTTTTAATTTTGGCACACATACTGTCATAAATTTCATCAAAGTTACTCATGCTACGTGTTATTTCGCGATATTTTGTGTTAAATGACTTTAATTCACCTTTGTATAGTAGTTCTTTAATACCTAGTAAAATTTTGTCAAAGAAATATCACTGGTCCGCGAATCTTTTTTTTAAATTTTACTGGTCCGTGGGCCAAAAAAGGTTGAGAAACGCTGGTCTAGATGGTATTGATGACGATCAAGATGAAAATTATTATTCTGACTGAATTGAATTAATTTTAGACAATTTAGAAGGGAATTCATCCATTTGCCTTCCGATCTTAGCCTCTTGTGGAGTTTTGTTTTATTTACCTATTTACCATAACATTCTCCAAATCCCTTGTTTATCTAACAATAAGTCCCATTTAACTTAATCGGCAAGTTCGTACAGTATCGCTTGCATTACCATATGCGTGAACATGAAAATCCTTTCGTGTTTTTGTTTAAATTGCGAGACAGATTAGACCCGTACCCGGACCCGAAAAATTGGACTCGGACTCGACTCGCCGAGTCTTAAAAGACCGGCTATTCCCAAACCCTATACATTATGTCAATTTTATGACAAATATAAATGTTTACATGTAAATTTTTAATTATTCTTGTTGGGAGATATTTAAAAATGATTATACTGTAGTTTTAGAAAAAATATTTATTATGAAACAATAGTATATTTTACAGCAAGAGATTGGCGTTTTTTTGGTGAGGTGGGAGCTTGCTCACGAGCGCCAGCGAGTTAGCAATCACACCGAGCCAAAAAAAAACACTTTCATCTCGAGTAGTAAATGCAATTTTTTCTACTGATTTCGGTTGTAGAATCCATAATTTGACTTTAATAAATCCAATTCGAAGCGAACTGTCAGAACTGTCAATACAAATTTAATTGTTGGTTTGGTCGTTTCCATGGTAACATATTGCATTCTCATAGAAGATGATACTTTTCAAGTCAAATATCCTAATTTTATTTCGGATTTTTTAAATAGTTTCAGGCTCGTTTTACGTTTGTACATAAAATATTTCATTGAAATTAATGTAATTAATAAGAAAGTCCTTGCAAATTTGGTTAGTTTAGTGTTTTAATCGAGAAAATCATAAATTTAAAATGCTCATTTTCGTCTCTAGATGTGAAAATATTTTCCTCTCTAGAATGAAAAAATGTCACTCTCATGTAGGGTAAGCTGTGGAAAAACGCCATTTTCACATATATCAGTAGAAAAAAATATTTTCTACATAACATTAGTCAATAATATAATTACCAAACCATTTTTATATAATTATTTCATTATTTGGTTGTTTGCAAACATAACTACCGACTCTTACAAGTTGAAATATTGATTTAATATTTTTTTAATCTAAGCAACAGTAAACTATTATTCTCTGCTATTGGTATAACATGCTCAATTGTTTTTCTCGAAACAAAGTGACAGAACATTTTAATATGTTCGACAGCGAAACAGCGTTTGACTATAAATATTTCACTTTGAATTCTAACAAAATATTTAATCCATCCATAAATAATGGAACCATTAACGTCTATTTGGACTGTGTTGGACTAGCAATGTTTTCACGCTCATCCTTTCGATTTTTAAGCATTTGTACTCCCTGCGCAATTTGTATACTGTTGACAATTTCTAATATTCTATTTTTAATTTCGTAAAAAAAAAAAACAAATATGCTATAAAATTTATATGCAGCGGTTTAGGTGACTATGATAATAAACCAGAGACAAATATCTAAACATATACGCTAAACATATGGTGTATCACGTGATACGCCCAGGTTTGCCAGATGAGATCGGCAAAATTACCGAACATAGGGTGAAAACAAAAGAAAAAAACAAACATTTAATTAAAAGTTTCGGAACTACACCATAGGTCGAATCGAACACACTATATTAAAAATCGTATTTATTATTGCTAATGCACGCTCATAACAAATGGGTGTTCTCTTTGATTTGGAGATGTAATTCGCGACATGTCACTTTGAAATTGCAACAAATCCATAATTCAGCTTTAATCCACGCTTTATCCACTTTTTATCTATGTCCACGCTTGATTTGTTTCGGCTGTTTGGCAAACAACAAAATTGACATTTGCTTATTGACTTGAATTTGTGATTCAATTAATAAATTAGATAAATAAATGAGTTCCGAAAAAAAATACCGAACATTATTTTTGTCGTACCGAACACCGAACACGGGGCTGAAATACCGAACGGTTCGGTAAAATACCGAACACCTGGCAACCTTGGCTATGCCCTACGCCCTACTACGCCACAAAGAACTTTTCATCTTTGAACGTGTTTCGGCAGCCGCTTAGACAACGTGTGCATAAATATTAGTTACATACTGGGTGTCCCATTTTAATCCGCCAGTAGCGATAATTCTGAAACATTGCATTGAATCAAAAAGTGTTCCAAATGAAAAGTTAATGGTTCTGAGGGGGACATCTGATGCCGTAGACTTTCCCCCCCAGCCCCCAAGGGGGGCAGGAACAGGGGGCAACTTTAAAATCTTAAATGGAAACCCCTATTTTTTATTGCAGATTCTGATAGAGGGTTAAAAAGTATGTAAGTTTTATCCGAAACATTTTTTTTATTGGTCGAGAGATGGCGCTGCAAATGTAAAAATTAGGTTTTTTGTCAATTAAATTGCGAAAATCGTCACGTAATTAACTGTTATTATTACTTAAGACTTACTCACAACCTTACAAGGTTGTTTTTTTCTCAGCCTGCTCAAATACTACCCCCGCCCCCCCCTACAAAGACGTAAAGTACTCAAAAATAGCGATTGAGTACTTATTTTTCAAATTAAATAATGGTAAAATAATTCAAAAAAGAATGTCATTTTTTTTCAAACAGTGTTTGACCGGCCCCCCCAAAGCCAAGTCGTTGAGTAATCATGGACTACTCACCGACCGAAATTGTGGACATCCTAAAAGTCATTGGAGAGTCGCTGAACAATTACACCAATGCAGTAGAACTGTATCGCCAAAGATTCCCGGATCGTCGGTGTCCGTCTCGCAGTACAATGCGAGGGCTGGAACAACGTTTGCGCCAAGGTCACCTACAACGACACCGACCTCGAGCGAATCTTGTGGATGACGACCCCCGCACCATCGCCATACTTGGAGCTGTACACCTCAATCCCCATATCAGTCTCCGAGAAATCCAGGCAGAAATCGGCATACCGAAATCGACGGCTCAACGGTTACTCCGCGCGGCAAAGTTCCATCCGTATCACATCATGCGCGTTCAAGAACTTCATGGAAATGATTTCGCCAATCGTGTGGGTTTCTGCAACTGGGCTGTGCAGCAGATCGACCGCGACCGTTTATTCTTCCACCGAGTCCTGTTCTCCGACGAGTGCACTTTCCAGAATACCGGATTCGTCAACATCCACAATGCCCATTATTGGAGTGCTGAAAACCCCCACTGGGTTCGACAAGTGAACGCACAGCAGCGATGGAGTGTCAACGTGTGGTGTGGACTTCTCGGCTCCCAGATAATCGGACCATTCTTCTTCGACAGGACGTTAAATGGCGCGAGGTACCTGGAATTTCTCCAGAACGATCTTCCTGTGCTGCTAGAAGAAGTCGATTTGCGTACCCGGAGGACGATGTGGTTCCAGCAGGACGGTGGGGGGCCCGGTCAAACACTGTTTGAAAAAAAAAATGACATTCTTTTTTGAATTATTTTACCATTATTTAATTTGAAAAATTAGTACTCAATCGCTATTTTTGAGTACTTTACGTCTTTGTAGGGGGGGGGGGGGGCGGTGGTAGTATTTGAGCAGGCTGAGAAAAAAACAACCTTGTAAGGTTGTGAGTAAGTCTTAAGTAATAATAACAGTTAATTACGTGACGATTTTCGCAATTTAATTGACAAAAAACCTAATTTTTACTTTTGCAGCGCCATCTCTCGACCAATAAAAAAAATGTTTCGGATAAAACTTACATACTTTTTAACCCTCTATCAGAATCTGCAATAAAAAATAGGGGTTTCCATTTAAGATTTTAAAGTTGCCCCCTGTTCCCGCCCCCCTTGGGGGGCTGGGGGGGCAAAGTCTACGGCATCAGATGTCCCCCTCAGAACCATTAACTTTTTATTTGGAACACTTTTTGATTCAATGCAATGTTTCAGAATTATCGCTACTGGCGGATTAAAATGGGACACCCAGTATATAATTATAATATAATATATTATAATGTTTCTTATAAATTGCTAGAGGGACCATTCATATTGTCAAGTTGACGATAATGAAGTGATTTTTGATAAAAGGATCATCCCCAGAAGAAGATCATGTAATGTTTTTCTTTAATAATAAACAAGAGAATGGACGGGTAGTTATGATATCTGGTAAGTGATAATAAAATTTTTGTGTACCATTTTCCAAAACATTTTTTTTTGTAATTATATTTATCAGTAAAAAAATAATACTACTATTTGTATTTATTTAAGTTATGCTCTGTTATATGCCATTATACTGAAATTACAAATTACAAATGCCATAAGGTCGCATATAAATTTTTATTTTTGTGGATCGACGTAATTATAATCTAGAAGCGTAAAAATTAAAAAAAAATTAATTATGAAAAGAAACAAAATATTTTTTCCAAAAAAAAAATTAAAGATTTCTAAAAAGACATTTTTACGCTTGTAGATAATTACGTTGATTTAAAAAAAAATCATTTTTTATACTTCTCGAGTAGGTCTTGGAAGCCAAAAAAGGGAGGGTATAAAAAAATTGCATGTTTGATAAAAATTTTTCACTTCCTTTTCATGTTTCTAGATTATAATTACGTTCATTTCCAGAAAAAAAATTTTATACGCCTTTTTATTGATACTTTTTACCGGTGTATGCCCTTATGGCATCTGTAATGCAATATGTCAGTTATAACGTATTAAATTCTTTTTCATTTATAATTTATTATTGTTATAAAATAGATGTTTAAATTGATCAAAAAAGTCAAGTTTATTGCAAAAAATCAGACTTTGACTTCATTCGGTCAATGTGTACTCAAGCATCACATGTTGCACGGCGATTGTTAACTGGAGTTTTCAAGCCATCAGGCTATTTAAATTGCACCTTTTCCGGCCAAGCTCCACGAGCTCACTTAGGTCGAGGAAAGGTAGCTCCTGTAAAGGCTTTAAACGAGACTGCCAAGAATGAGATTATTGGTAATTATAATATATATACATATATATATATATATATATATATATATATATATATATATATATATATATATATATATATATATATATATATATATATAGGAGGAGAAAATGGAAGAGAAGGAAAAAATAATGAGAAAAAAGAATATTGTTGTGACGGGACTGGACGAAAGGGAATGTGAGAACGAGAGGAATCTGGAAGAATGGATAAAGACAGAATTAGAGGTAGAAGTGACGGTGAAAGAGATGTATAAAGTACTACCCCAGGTGAGAGAAGGAAAAAATAATGAGAAAAAAGAATATTGTTGTGACGGGACTGGACGAAAGGGAATGTGAGAACGAGAGGAATCTGGAAGAATGGATAAAGGCAGAATTAGAGGTAGAAGTGACGGTGAAAGAGATGTATAAAGTAAGTGGAGGGAAAATGTTAGTGGCGGAACTTGGGACCTGGGGTGAAAAGCGGAAAGTTATGGAAAATAAGAGGAAACTAAGAGAAAAAAGGGAAAAGAGAGTATACAAAGAAGACGATCTGACAAGGAAGGAAAGAGAAATACAGAAGGAATTAAGAGCGATAGCCAAAGAAGAGCGACAAAAAGGACGGTGGGCGAAAGTCGGTTATAAAAAGATATGGATAGATGGAAAAGGCTTTAAGTGGGATGATGAAAAGGGGGAGTTAAACACAACAAATTTTTGAATAAGAGCACAAGGAAAAGACGACAGGACAGAAAACGGAAAACGAACATGGAGAGGAATAAGGAAGAAACGGAGCAGTTAAGAATAGTATACTGGAACACAGCGGGGATAAAAAACAAAGACAATGAGTTTTGGGAATATTTGGGAAAATTTGATGTAGTGGGATTGGTAGAAACGTAAGTGGAAGAGAAGGGGTGGGAAAAATTGGAAAAAATAATGCCGAAAGAGTTTAAGTGGAAGTGTCAATTTGCAGAGAGGGTAAGCAGGAAAGGGAGAGCTAAAGGGGGGATAATAATGGGAGTGAAAAAGGGTTTGGAAGAAGAAAACAGAACCGAAGCAAAAGAAGAAAGAGGCATTATGGAAAGAACGGTGAAAATTAGACAGAAAAAATGGAGAATTATAACAATATACAGCAGAAGTATGAAAGAAACAAAGAGAATGATAGAAGAGCGAGTAAAACAGCAAGACGAGGGAACTCTGGTGATTGGGGGGGACTTTAACGCAAGAATTGGAGAAAAGGGAATACGGCTAGAAGAAGAACAAACAACAATAGAAAGAAGACCAACAAAAGACGCAACAGAAAACGCCGAAGGGAGACTACTGATTAGTCTAGTAGAAGAAAGAGGGTGGGACATACTTAATGGAAACAGTATAGGAGATGAGAAAGGAGAGTACACATATATCGGACCAAGAGGGGAGACAGTTATTGACTATGTTATGGTGAATGAAGAAGCATGGGATGAAATAGAACAATTCAAGGTGGGAGAAAGAGTCGAGTCGGATCATATGCCATTGGAAGTGAAGACAAAAGGAAGAGAGAAAAATAGAAGAAGTGAGAAGGATGTTAGAAGAAAAATGGTGAAGAATATCTGGACGGAAGAAGCAATAGAAAATTATAGAACAAGACTTAGAGAGGCTAGATACGAAGAGGAAGGGATAAACGAAAAAGTGAAAGAACTGGGTGATCACGTAAAAAATGCAACAGAAAAAAAAGTGATAGAGACAAGAGTGAAGGTGGGGTCTTGGAAAAACGAGTGGTGGGATAAAGAATGCAGGGAAGGGAAGCAATCAGTAAGAAAGAAATTAAGAAATTGGAAAAGAGGAAAAGCAAGTAATGAGGATTACAAGAGAGCACGCAAGAGGTACAAATTAGTATGCAAGGAGAAGAAGCAAAAGAAATGGATGGAAGAAGAACTAAAGATGAAAGGCATAAAGACGGAAGAAGAGGTATGGAAATACATAAATAGGGAAAGAAAGAAAAAAGTAGAAAGAGTGAGTAATAGAATTACTATGGAAGAATGGAGAAAGTACTTCAGTCAGCTGCTGGGTGGTGATGAAATCAGACAGGAAAAGAAAAAGAGACAACACAGGATGGGAGAAATAGAAGAGATAACAAGAGAAGAATTAGAACAACAACTGAGTAAACTGAAAAAGAAAAAGGCACCGGGGAGGGACGGTATACAGAATGAATCGTGGATATATGGAACTGAAAGGGAAGCTGACAGGCTGTTGGAGATAATGAATGGAGTGTGGAAGGGAGAGGGCTTCCCACAGGAGTGGAAAGAGGGGATAATATGCCCCATATATAAGAAAGAAGAAAGGGAAACAGCAAGCAATTACAGGGGGATCACCATGCTCAATACGGCATATAAGACATATGCAATGATTGTAGAAGAGAGATTGACGAAGGAATTGAAGGAGCGAGGTGTGATACCAGACGGACAGGCGGGATTTAGGAAAGGGAGAGGGACCATGGATAATGTATACATCTTGAATCACATAGTAGGGAATGAGATAAAAAAGAAGGGCGGCAAGATGTATGCATTATTTGTGGACCTGAAGGCGGCCTTTGATAATGTAGCAAGAGAGGCACTGTGGGAATGCCTGAGAAAGAAAAGGATAAAGGAGCATCTGATATCAAAATTAGAAGAGATTTATGAAGAAACAATAAGTAGAGTGAGAGTTGGTGAAAGGGTGAGCGAAGGTTTTAATACGCATAAGGGAGTGAGACAAGGCTGCCCACTAAGCCCCAGCCTGTTTGCAGCATTTATTGGAGACATAGAGGAGATGTTCAGCAAGGCGCAGACGGGTGGGGTTGTGGTGGGCAAAGAAAAAGTGTGGTCCCTAGCCTACGCGGATGATTTGGTGGTGCTAGCGAGAGACGAGAAAGGGATGAAAGAAATGATAAGAAACATGGAGAAATATATGAGGAGGAAAAATCTGACAGTGAATGTGGAGAAGTCCAAGATGATGGTGTTTAGAAAAGGGGGTGGCAGGAGAAGAGTAATTGAGTGGAGATGGGAGAAGGAGAAAATTGAAGAAGTAAAAGAATTTAAATACCTAGGGTACGTGTTTAATGAGAGAAATACTGAAACAGCACACGTGAGAGAGTTAGTAAAGAAAGCCAATAAAATACTAGGAGTGGTATGGGGAATAGGAGAGAGAAAATTTGGACACGACTATAGAAGGAGAGTGATGATGTTTGATAGCCTGGTGAAAAGTGTGATGATGTATGGAGCGGAAATATGGGGATGGAGAGAGCAAGAAGGACTGGAAAGGGTGCAAGAAAAATATTTGAAATGGGTGCTAGGGCTAGGCAGAGAGACCCCGGGGTATATAGTGATGGAGGAAACAAAGAGAGATGGAATAAGAATAGAAGCAGGAAAGAGAGCAATAAGTTTTGATGAGAGAGTGATAGAGAGAGGAGAGTGCAGAATTCTGCAAGAGTGCCTCAAAGAAAAAAGAAAAGAAATAGGAAAGGGGGTGTGGAAAGAGAGGGAAGCATATCTAGAAAGAAACGGGTATGCAGGAGCGGAGATAGAAAGAATGAGAGAGAGAGGTAGAGTAATGACAGAGGAATTGGTCCAGAGAGATAGAGATGTGCAAAGGCAAGAAAGGAGAGCAAGAATTAGGGAGTCTAGGTACAATGGGAAATATGAAAAAATAATAACGGAAGAACTGCCAAAGTACCTAGGAAGAGAAAGTAGAAAAGAGAGAGTGACAATAGCAAGATTCAGATGTGGAAATGAAGAGAGAGATAATAAATTTTGGATGGAGGATAGGAATAGAGTATGCAGGATGTGTGGAGAAAACAAGGAGACAATAGAACACTTGCTGAACGAATGTTCAGAAATGAGAGAAAGGGACGAGTGTAGAGAAGAGATTTTAAACGAGGATGGAAGAGGGATAGATTGGATGAAGAAAGTTGAGGAGAGAAGAAGAGCAATATGTGGGGAGGGAAGCCGGTAATCGGGGTTTAGGGATAGGAATTTAGTGACTTTTTTTTTTTGTTTTTTTTGTTTTTAGTTTGAGCAGCATATGTTTCTTTTTTTTAATGTGTATTTTTTCTTTTTCTCTTTTTATTATTATTCTTATTTATATTATGTTCGATGTTAGTTTTAGTAAATTTTGGATTCAATTTATAAACCCGTAAGGGCAATAAATATACGTATTTACTTATATATATATATATATATATATATATATATATATATATATATATATATATATATATATATATGTTTTATTTGAGGTTTTCGCGGATAGATACCTGTGTTGTATTGTTTTCTCGGGGATTCCGCGTTGATGCTGAGGGTTGGCTCTGAAAAGAACCGGATTCTCGACGTTTCGGCGAACTAACATTCGCCATTCTCAAGAGATATATGCGTCCGTAGGGGTCAACCGTTCGACGCATACTGAGAGCTCGTTCGTGCGATGCGACTACTTATAGCTGTCTGGCTTCGGGTCATGCGCGTTGTGTGCGATGCTTCGGTTCGGTTGTTTGTTTGTTTTGTTGGTCGTACATGAGTCTGGGGTGTCTGGGATTGCATTTTGAGGGTGGATATGATCGGTCGCCATGCTGGGGGCAGTCTCAAGGAATCGTCTCTCGTGTTCATGCAGTAATCTCGTTTTTCTATCTCTATGGCTTCTCTGTATACTCGTGACATTTCGTGGCTAATCTGTGCAACAGTCCTTGAATTTCTAAAGTCCATCCAGTGACCAGTGTTTGTGTGTTGGACAAGTGCCGATGAAACTTTTTCTCTGTGTCTGATTGAACTACATGTTCTTGAATCCTAGCAGATATTTTTCTATTGGTACGTCCAATGTAGGTCCGTTCACATGTTCCGCAAGGTATTTCGTAAATTCCATGGGATTCTAACGGGATGGTGTCTTTAACGCTGCGTAGCATGGAGGATATTTTCTGGTTAGGTTTGAAAATGGTGTCGATGTTGTGTCTTTTAAGTATTCTGGCGATTTTGTCAGTTGATCCATGAACATATGGTAGGTATGCTGTGCTAACGGGTTTCTGGCGTTCTTCAGCTCTTTGGCTACTGTTCTCTGTACGACGGAAAGCTCTGGATATTAAGCTGTTTGGATATCCATTTGAAGAAAGAGCTTCTCGTAAGTTCCTCAATTCTTTCGGTAAGTTAAGCTGGTCGGCTAGTCTTTTGGATCGGGTGGTAAGAGTGTTGACTACAGATGCTAGTTGTTTGGGATGATGGTGCGAAGAAGCGTTCAGATATCTGTCTGTGTGTGTTGGTTTCCGGTACACAGTGTGGCTCAAAGTGCCGTCAGGTTTCTTCTGTACCAAGACATCCAAGAAAGGAAGTTGTTGATGCTTTTCTATCTCCATTGTGAATTTAATTTGGTCGTGTTGGGAGTTAAGATGGTTAAGGAATTTGTCCAGCTCTGGTCTGCCGTGGGGCCAGATTACAAATGTGTCGTCAACATATCTTAACCAGAGTGTAGGTTTAAGTGTGGCTGATGAGATTGCCTTTTCCTCAAAATCTGTAAGAAATATGTTGGCTATTACTGGGGATAGAGGTGAACCCATTGGTGCTCCTAGGACTTGTTTGTATATTTGACCATCGTACCTAAAGTATGTATTCTTTAAACAATGTTCTGCCAGATCTGATACATACTTTTCTGGTTTTAATTTTGATCTTATGATGTTTAAGGTCTCAGGGACCGGTACTTTTGTGAATAAAGATACAATGTCAAAGCTCACAAGGAGGTGGCCGGGCTGAAGTTGGTGATTTTTCAGTATGTCTATGAAGTGTTCAGCATTGCGGACATAGGAATCACAATCTTCTGCGTATGGTTGTAAACATTTTGCTAAATGTTTCGCAAAAAGTTGGACCGGTGAACCAATGGAGCTTACTATTGGTCGTAGTGGGGCTCCATCTTTGTGGATCTTTGGTAAACCATATATCTTGGGACACCGTGAAGATTTATCCCTTGGTATAAGATAATTCATTGATTACTTGTCAATGCTAGAGCTTAGGATCTTTTGTCTCGTAGTTTTCTCAAGATAGGTTGTGGGGTCCGTTGTACTGGGTAGATAAGCTGGATCATCTAAGATTGTGGTCATTTTTTGTTTATAGTCAGCACTGTTCATGACTACAGAGCAATTTCCCTTGTCAGCTGGTAGGACCACAATGCTGTTGTTTTCTCTTAGTGCCTTGAGGGCTTTGAATTCCTCATATGAGATGTTTCTTGTCGGTGGTTTTGCAGATCTTAAAATGTGGCATGTTTCCTGTCTTATTGTCTCGGCTAATGTGGCAGGGAGTTGTGAGATAGCCCTGCCACATTAGCCGAGACAATAAGACAGGAAACATGCCACATTTTAAGATCTGCAAAACCACCGACAAGAAACATCTCATATGAGGAATTCAAAGCCCTCAAGAGAAAACAACAGCATTGTGGTCCTACCAGCTGACAAGGGAAATTGCTCTGTAGTCATGAACAGTGCTGACTATAAACAAAAAATGACCACAATCTTAGATGATCCAGCTTATCTACCCAGTACAACGGACCCCACAACCTATCTTGAGAAAACTACGAGATATATATATCAATCAATATATATATATATATATATATATATATATATATATATATATATATATATATATATATATATATATAAGTAAATACTTATATAATTATAGTTTCACTATCAATATAAAGTTCTTAAGGCATGTACATTTGGATTTCCCAAACTTTTTGAATTTATTTGATGATATTGTGATTTCTTTTCTAGATTATGCCTTAAAATTGGCAAATGAAAAAAATGGACCTCCAGAAACGGGAAACCTCAAACCCGAGAGGATTTGGAAAAAGCAATGTCACAAAAAATCGGAGAGTTAAAAAGAACTCATGATTTAAATAATAAGAAACAAACACTGCCTAGACAACAGTGAAGGTAGATTCTCATATGCGCGACACTCGGCTACCTGAAGTCGCGCGACGTCGCCTATCAAATTATAATTACATACATTGTTTTAAATGGGCACGTTCTCACTTGCGGCACGCGACTTACTACATGCCCATTTAAAGCAATATAATCATTATTTGACAGACGACGTCGCTCGATTTTGCGTAGCCGAGTGTCGCGCACATGAGTTTAATTTACTCGCGCACCTTTACAATTTCGTTTTTTTTAATAATATAAACAGTTAGTACAATTTTATGTAGAGTAGGAGCAAGACAATATATTTAACACAGAAAACAAAAACGTATTTATTTAAACACCCAATTAAACAACTTTATACAACGAATTGATACAACGACTGACATATTACGACTTCACTCTACTAAGACAGCAACCAAACCGAAGTTAGATGACGTATTAATATGTACCATGAAGTCAAATCATGAAGTAAAGACCATGATAAAGTGTGGCAAATAAAACAGAGAGTCAAAGTTTTAAATGGAAATAACATGGGGAAAATTCTTTTCTTTGGAATTTTATAGGGCGCTGATAAATAATACGATCATAATAAACCATATATATTATTGTTGAAAATTTAACGCTCTACAAAAAAGGTCTTTAATGATTTTTCGCTTTAATAATTTCAAAATATGTATGGTTTATTAACATCGTATTATTTGTCAACGCCCTATAAAATTCCAAACAAAGAAAAGATATATGACCATATATATTTATATATGATCATATATAAATATACATAATTAGATGTGCTCAGATCTGGCCAATTTTCAGATCTAATTATATATAATTATATATAACTATATATAATTATATATAGTCAGATCTGGCCAATTTTTGTATATAATTATATATGGATCATATATAATTATATATAATCATACAAAATCTTTTTTCATCGGGTTGTCAAATAAATTCTTTGTACTAACCTTAAATAATGCGTTATGTTTCGTTTATGCTTAAATAGATTTGTAAAATAATAATAAACTAGTTATATGAATTCGTCGTCGTCACCTTAAATAATAATGCGTATCCAACAATTTACACGCCACTGCAGGTATTATGTCAATTTCAGTTAGTTTAAATTGCAGCACGGAAGGCGCTGAATGGTTAGGGCCTCTTAGCACAGATAACCTGCACAACAATACTACCATTTTAATTTTATAATACTACCATTTTAATTTTATAATAAGATATTTGGGTCACTACAATAATACCACTCAGACCAGAGACACTCAGCCTACAGCGCCACTGTCAAACATTTTTTGACAGTATAAAACCAGTGGCTGAAAAAATGACATGAGCAAGATGACTATAAGATGTCTTGCTTGTCTAAATTTGTCTCTCTAATCTTATCTGTCTAGACTTGTTTTTCTAGGATCTGGTTAATGGTTATCTAGTTTTGTATTTCTGGTCTTCTCTGTCTAGTTCTGTCTGTTCAGAATTAACAACTAGCCTTGCCTGTCTAGACTTGTCTCTCTTATCTTGTCTGTCTAGACTTGTTTGTCTAGGATCTTCTTAATGCTTATCTAGTCTTGTTTTTCTGGTCTTCTCTGTCTAGTTCTGTCTGTCTAGAATTAACAACTAGTCTTGTCTGTTTAGTCCTGCCTGTCTAGATTTGTCTCTTTAATCTTGTCTGTCTAGACTTGTTTATCTAGCATCTTGTTAACGCTTATCTAGTCTTGTCTTTCTGGTCTTCTCTGTCTAGTGCTGTCTGTTTAGAATTAATAATTAGTCTTGCCGGTGTAGTACTGCCTGTCTAGATTTGCCTCTCTAACCTTGTCTGTCTAGACTTGTTTGTATAGGATCTTGTTAATGCTTATCTAGTCTTGTCCTTCTGGTCTTCTCTGTCTAGTTCTGTCTGTTTAGAATTAACAACTAGTCTTGTCTGTTTAGTCTTGCCTATCTAGATTTGTCTCTCTAATTTTGTCTGCCTAGACTTGTTTGTCTAGGATTTTGATAAGGCTTTTCTAATCTTGTCTTTCTGGTCTTCTCTGTGTAGTTCTGTCTGTTTAGAATTAACAACTAGTCTTGTCTGTTTAGACTTGCCTGTCTAGATTTGTCTCTCTAATCTTGTCTGTCTACACTTGTTTGTATAGGATCTTGTTAATGCTTATCAAGTCTTGTCTTCCTGGTCTTCTCTGTCTAGTTCTGTCTGTTTAGAATTAACAACTAGTCTTGTCTGTTTATTCTTGCCTGTCTAGATTTGTCTCTCTGATCTTGTGTGTCTAGAGTTGTTTGTATAGGATCTTGTTATCAGAGTCGAGGTTGAGGACCGCGACCGTTCAGACGTGTTTAAATAAATCTCCCAAGATTAGTGGAAATTTTAGTGGATAGAGACCAATTAAAAAAGTGTGTAAGTGATCTTTGTGTTTATAATCACATTGTGCACATTTCTATATAACTTTTTTGTTTGAGATAGGACTCAGTGTGCCGTAATTAGTGTTTCTTTACGAGAAGTGAACTCGATGTTTTGTGCGTAACTTAGTGGAATTTTTGAAATCCGTTCTCACGCAGATAAGATAAACGCACTAGTGAACGAAAAAGTGCTAATCCCTCCCGAAAAAAAAGACTGATTTTCGTTATTGTATATAGATTTAGTCTTCCTTTTTGTTTTATCCTTTTTTTTTCTTTCTTTCCTCAATATACCGCATATAGTATATAGTTTAAATAAACTACGATACTATTATATTAATATTTAACTAATTAATATAAACATAGGCACTGCAAAACTTTGCCATTATGGCATACTTCTAAACCACCATGTTGGCTGGCAAAGACGAGGACGCCGACTCCGATGGGGGCCCCGACTCGAATCAAAGAAAAAAACTAAATCGCAGAAGCTCGATCACCAGAAGCGCGGGGAGCAACATAACAACAGAGACAATCGTGTGCGAAGACTATCCAAATCTATCCGTACATAGCCGGCTGAACCTCAGCAGCGAACACAAACGGTGCAACTCGCTTGGAGGAGAGTTTAAAAAGAGGAAACTCCTGAATACCTCATTCACGAAAACAGAACCAGATCCCCTCAAAAAGACCGAAAGTCCAATAGTTTTCTGTCTAACAGACGCAAGAGAAGTTATTTCAAATAAACTTAAAACACTTGAAAAAATAATAGGAGAGAACCATAATGTAAAAAGAGAAATAAAAGACATCACAATGAGAATGAAACGCAACACAGAAACAATGAACAGGAAGTCTGTGAAGGAGTGGCTGGATGCACACAGATGGGAGAAGATTGAAACCCCAACCTATGATTAGGATGTTCAAACCGACACAGAGCCAACCAAGCGGATCACCGGGCCGGACGTTGCAACCCAAACACGAATCGAAGGCGAAACCAAAATGGATAGCAATAGAGAGTAAATACGAAGGATTAAATGCTGTAATGCCAGTACCCAAACCACCAGTAGTGAAGAAGAGCAAAACCTATTTAAGTTACGCGAAGAAATTGAAAATAAGAATACCTATGAGGAATTCCAAGAGATCGCAGCCAAGGATTGGCCGAAAGAAGCGTTCATTAAGGCCAAAGAAGGACATGGTAACGCACTGAATACTTCTACAGACTGGGATATCGCCTGGTGTGTAGACGAGAAAATGAACCCAGATCACGGCGTACCAAAGGCCCTAAATGAGGCATATGGTCGAGCTCGCGACGCAGCGCATCAAGAGCAAACAGCGGGCAAAGCAACCTACATAGAACAAACCATCGCGTCTCCAGACACAAACGGGGACATCAAAAGCTGCGACAGATATATATTCCAAATAATAAGGTCCAATGTGGAGACAGATATGGTGGACACAAAACAATTCTACGACGGCCTGCAAAACCTAAAGGAGTTGCTAAAGAAAAACAACAGAGATAAAGTGGCCGTTATAAGACCAATAGCACAAAACTGGTCAATCTTAAAAAAAACATTGAATTCACCTTCGCCGCGACAGAGGTAGAGGTTAGAATATACTGCCCAAAGGAACTGGCCAAGCAATGCCCACTAGTCGATATAAGGGTTAAAAAGTCCCACACATTGCTGCACATAAGGGACTTGGACGCCCTCACCTCAGCGGAGGAGGTAGTCAGAGCCATAAGACAGCAAATAGAAGACCCCACCGAATCGATCCAAGTGACAAACATCCGACCAGCCTACGGAGAAAGTCAAATGGCAAGTGTAACAATGGACAAAAACCAAGCCGCAAAACTTAGAAATTAGAAAACGTAGAAATCGGTAAGATAAGAGTGGGAATAGTAGAATGCCGAATTAGGGAAAGGGTTGAGGTAGTAAAATGTCACAGATGCTGGGAAACAGGGCACCACTCAATAGACTGCAAAGGACCATACCGACAGAAACTATGCCTAAGATGTGGTCAGGAAGGGCACAAGGCCAAGGAATGCGATAAAGAACCCTACTGCCCAATCTGCAACCAGACCGGGCATCGGGCAGATTCTGGAGCATGTCCCAAGTTCGGGAAAGCGCTAGAAGAAGCTAGGAGAGCAAGGGCACAAAACCACATCCATAAGTCGGCGTCGGAAACAAGACGGGAACAACATTAAGCCG
Organism: Phosphuga atrata; assembly: GCA_944588485.1. NCBI lineage: Eukaryota > Metazoa > Arthropoda > Insecta > Coleoptera > Silphidae > Phosphuga > Phosphuga atrata. The sequence continues at coordinate 20,857,271 of OX155896.1, read as the reverse complement.
TAAAAATGGCTAGTATAATCCAAATAAACCTAATGAGAGGCCGTGCAGCGCAGGACCTCCTCATAGCTACCGCAATGGAAAACAAGGCAGACATTATTTTAGTAAGTGAACCGAACAAAAAAATGGTCAGTAACGGAGACTGGTTCATAGATGACAAAAAGGATACAGCAATCAGGATCATGAACACGAAAATACCAATAAGATACGGCAGCGGGCCAGGGTTCGTTTGGGTAGAAATGGACCACTACATCCTATATAGCTGTTACTTTTCGCCAAATCAACAGGTAAACCGGTTGTCAGTGGAACTCGGGGCACTAAGTCACGACATAAGAGGCCAAAATAATAAACCCAAAATTATAGCAGGCGACTTTAATGCAAAATCCCCCTACTGGGGATGTCCCCGAACAGACGACAGAGGTGACCTAGTTACGGATTGGGCGGCTGAATTGGATATCGTTCTGCTAAACCAAGGAAAACAGCACACATTTGCTAGAGGAAACTCATCTTCCATAATAGACCTAACCTTCTGCTCACATAACTTGGCCAAAAAGATACAAAACGGTTCTTAACAAAGAAACACTGAGCGATCACAGATACATCTCATATAAGGTAGAAGCAAACCCACCCAGAAAAACCACACTCAAGAAAAAAAGAAAAGGATGGAGCATAAAAAACCACGATGAAGCAGCAATGAGAAAAAAACTTACAGAGCAAATACTAGGCACTGAAACGAGAAATGGTGATACGCTCACCCAGGTAGTGAGTACTGCTTGTAACTCCATGCTACCAAAGAAAAGAGGACCAACTAGGAGGAATCAAGTATACTGGTGGACCAACGAAATATCAGACACGAGGGCCTTATGCGTCTCAGCCAGAAGAAAACTCCAACGGCAGAAATCAAAAAAAGATGAGCACGACACGCTTAAAACATTAATGGCCGCATATAAACTAAAAAAAAAGAGCTACGACAAGCAATAAGCAAGGCGAAACAAGCCCATTGGGGAAAAATCGTGGAAGATCTAGAGGCAAACATATGGCGAGATGCATTTCAGCTATGAAAAAAGAAACTCAAAGTCCATGCCCCTAAAACACAACTACCTATAGAAGACCTCATACGAGTGGTGGATGCACTTTTCCCAGACTACGAACCCTTTGCCTGGGAGCAGCCAGTGGTAAAGGATATACCATTATTTACAGAGGAGGAGCTCGCCATAGCCGAAAAACGGATCCAAATCGGAAGAGCAGCAGGGCCAGATGATATACCACTCGAGATAACAACAATTGTAGCTCGCCACAAGCCACAATTTGTATTGGAGACAATGAACTCAGAACTAATGGCTGGAAATTTCCCAAAGAAATGGAAAAGAGCGAGGATAGTCCTGCTACGCAAGGGCAATAAACCAATGGGCGAACCAACTTCATATAGGCCGCTGTGCATCCTAGACACACCGGGAAAACTTCTAGAACAACTGCTGCTGGGCAGATTAAAAAGGGAACTTGAATCTGGAACCGGGCTGTCTGAGAGACAATACGACTTCAGAGAGGGCAGATCCACAATCAGTGCGATAAATGCTGTATTAAAACTCGCCGAGGAGGCAAGACAAGGCACCCAAAGAACGAGGAAGATATGCGCATTAATCACCTTCGACGTGCGAAATGCCTTTAATAGTGCAAGCTGGAAGATTATAATGCATGAAATGACAAAAAGAGTCGTGGCTCCTTATCTACTACGCATACTCAAGAGCTACCTCGATGACAGAACCCTATTATTAGAAACAGATGGAAGTACAGTGGTGAGGGAACTAAGTAGTGGTGTACGGCAGGTTTCAGTTTTGGGCCCAACTCTGTGGAACATCCTATACGACGGGGTCCTAAGAGTCAGACTCCCAGATGGTGCAACACTTATTGACTTTGCCGACGACCTGGCGCTCATAGTCTCGGCCAGAACGGAAATTTTTATAATGCAAAACGCAAACTGCGTAATACAACAAGTAATAGAGTGGATGACAACCAATAACCTAACGCTTGCACCGGAAAAGTCAGAAGCTGTATTACTTACTGGGCTTAGGAGATTAAAGCTAATAACGTTCCAAATACAAGAGACCCGCATAGTCCCAAAGGAAGAAATTACATATCTTGGAGTAGTAGTGGACAAAAGACTTTCCTTCGTCCCACACATCACGAAGGCAGCAGCCAAGGGTATGAAGGTAGCCGCAGCTCTGGACAAAATTATGCCCAATGTAGGTGGCCCAAGAAGCCACAAACGCAGACTTCCTAGTATGGTCATACAATCTACTATGCTCTACGCCGCCCCAACTTGGGCTAAAAGCATGGAGGTGGAAAGTAATGTTAAGAAGCTAGCAGCAGTGCAAAGAAAGGTCGCTATTAGGGTCTGTATCGCATATAAAACTATATCCGGGGAAGCCGCCCTAGTAATCGCGGGCATACCTCCCATAGACCTCTTAGTAAAAGAGAGACCTAAATTATACGCGAATTGTAGCAACAGGCAAGCAAGAAAAGCAGCTAGAAAAAATCTGCTAGAGGAATGGCAAATAAATTGCCGGGCGTCGGACAAATATATATATATATATATATATATATATATATAGTAAAACCTTATAATTTTTTTTTATAAATTCTAACATATAATAAACAATTTTGTACGATATACAACCTAAAATTTTTTTTATGGGGTCGATAGGGACCTCATAATAAAAGTCGGACTTAGAAAATATGTCATACATCATCTTAGAAATTATGTAAAAAATGATTTATGAAATAGTTAAGAGAATGCTTTCAATTAAATTAAATAATTAAATTAGACCTAAATAAATTGTACAAATATTTAATTCTTTATTGTACATATACATGGAGAAATTTTCAAATTATACATTAAATATGTAGTTTACTGCTACTCGTCGTAATCCAAAACGCGCATCTTCTTATGATGAATTGGTTGAAGATAGGATTTCAATTGATTTGTATTTTGGTACCATAAAGTCAGTGATCAGTTTTTGTGACGACGGTTGACTGGCCAATTGCTTGTAAACGTCACGATAGTGAGACATGCATGGATTTCAGCTCTTTTTGGAATGTTAAGCGTCTTTCCGCATTGGTATCTATTTTAAGAAAAAGCTTTTCCAATTTTTTCGAAATCTGGAACCCTGCATATATTGATAATGTCACTATCATCGACAGTTTGGTCCTCAATCATCCGGGTCATTATCGCCGAAAGAATGAAAGCCTTCTCCGCCGATGGTATGTACGCACTAATTTCAGATAATAACGTTGACGCGTTTTCGGTAACGTTTCGATTAATTACACATGCACGCCAGATCGCTTTCCAGCATGAATTTAATGTGTGTTGTTTGATTTGTCCAATTGCTGCAATAATATGGTTTATGCAGTCTAAAATTGAGATTTTTTTCCAAACTTCAGTCAGGCTTAATTTATCGTTGTCTAGCTTTTTCAAAATGTAGCTGAAAGTTAATTTGATATGTTTCTTAAAATTTGAGATTATGTCCTGATCCAGTGGTTGTATAAGACTAGTCGTATTTGGTGGTATTAACACTATTTGTACATTAGGTTGCACGGATGACCGGGTGCATTATCTACAATTAGCAACACTTGAAACGGAAGACCCATCAACTTGTATGTATTCTTCAACTTCTGGCACAAAAGAATCGTTGAAACATGTTGCAAATACAGCTGATGTGACCCATGCTTTTTATTGGCCATGAAGTGTACTGGATATTCAGATAAATTTACGCTTTTTAGCGCTGGTGGGTGTAAATCTTTATTTATAATAAGTGGTGTTAACATCTTTGCACCAGAGGCATTTCTGCAAAGAAGAAGATCCTTCGATCCTTTGTCTCTTTAAAACCACTTGCAGTTTTCTCCGATTTCGCAATGAATGTTCGGCTGGGTATCTTTTCCCAGAATAACCCAGTCTCATCTGCATTAAATACTTGATCTGGGCAATATCCACCAGAATAAATAATTTCCGCTAATACTTTGCTATAATTCATAGCAGCTGGTTCATCGGCGGACGCTGCCTCGCCTTGTATCTTCACATTGTGAATTGCGTCATCAGCTTATTGAAGTCCACTGCTGGACGTAAGCCTCTCTCAATAGTTTCCACTGTCCTCGGTCTTGTGCCATCTGCATCCAGTGGGTACGAACTTGGTTCTAACTCCTTCAGTTGGTATATATATATATATATATATATATATATATATATATATATATATATATATATATATATATATATATATATATACATATACATATATATATATATATATATATATATATATATATATATATATATATATGTTGTATCTAAAAATTGTACATATTTGTATATGTACATGTATTCGAGAAATATTGTAATAGAGAAGACGGAAAAGGCTCTCGTGTTGTGGGTTAAAGATTTAAAATAATTCAAGAAACAGATAGACAGTATTTTAAATATATATATATATATATATATATATATATATATATATATATATATATATATATATATATATATATATATATATATATATATATATACCAACTGAAGATACCAACTGAAGGAGTTAGAACCAAGTTCGTCGTCCTGTTTACGAAACGTGACATTTTATGTGATAAAGAAATTTCAAAAGCTGTGAGAAACGACGTAAGAAGATTTAATTCGGAGAATATAAATACGATCATATAGGAAAACAAAGGCCCAAAAGTACTCAAGAAAAAACAGAACAAACAGAAGGAATATCTGGCGACAAAATTATCAAAGTTCTAAACCAAGGCTCGGAAGATATCCCAGAGATCACAGTAAGCGAAATAAATGGAGCCCTCTCCGAGATGAAAAACAACAAGACCCCATGAGAGGTTAGATTAGTCATCGAGGCTATAAAAACTTTTTAATGCATGCCTCAAAAGGAACTACGCCCTGTGAGTGGAACAATGCAGTTATAATATTATTATACAAAAAAGGCGACATAACAAATGTCGGAAACTATAGACCCATAAGTCTCCCGTCACACGTATACAAGCTCTTTACTAAAATAATTACGAAAAGACTATGTCACAAATTAGATTTGTATCAGACAAGAGAACAAGCTGGTTTTTCGAGCAGGCTACGGAACGGGTGACCACCTCCAGGTTTTGAAGAACCTTACTGAGACATGTGTACAATTATGACATGTTTACAATAAACCTCTAGTACTTATCTTCGTAGTTTATGAGAAAGCATTCAATTGAGTAGACCAACACGCAATGCTGAAGGCTCTATCAGATTGCAGAATAGATTATCGGCACTCGACAGTTATCAAAAATATGTATGAATTGCTACAAATTCAATATTGAAAGAGGCGTACGTCAGGGTGACACCATCTCACCAAAACTTTTCAATACTGTTCCCCAGTACATGTTCAAACAAACAAACTGGGACAACTTAGGTGTGTTTATAAACAGTGAAAGACTTAATCACCTAAGATTTGCCGACGATATAGTCCTCATAGCCGATCGATTGGATGACGCCATCTCAATGTTAAGAAATCTAAATGAAGAGTCAAAGAAAGTAGGACTTAATATAAATTACTCCAAAACCAAGATCATGACAAACCTTGTTCTCGGCGAGGGTGATATACATTGACGGTATCAGAAGAAACTACATCCTTTAAATACCTCCGACACGAGATTTCTATTGGAAAAGATAATCAGAGGTAACCTCAAATATGTGTTCAAGGCAGAGTTGCCTAGAGGGAAAGCTTTTTTTGTGATATAATCAGTTTGAAAGGACCCCTTCCAGTCCTTACCTATGGAGCCGAAACCCCAACAGCTGACGTAACGGACAATAAAGAAAATACGAGTTACGCAACTAGCGATGAACGATCAATGCTGGGAATCTCTCTCCGGGATCACATACCAAATACTGAAATCCGCAGACGATCCGGAGTTGCAGACGCCGTGAAGAGAACTAAAATGGAACTGGGCGGGACACATTGCGAGATCTGTTGATGACAGATGGACAAGACGAATCCTTGAATGGAGGCCTAGATCGGAAGCCTTCAGAAATAAAGGGCGTCCTCCCACCAGATGGACCGACGACTTTAAACGCAGTACCCACTGGATGCAGATGGCACAAGACCGAGGACAGTGGAAACTATTGAGAGAGGCTTACGTCCAGCAGTGGACTTCAATAAGCTGATGACGCAATTCACAATGTGAAGATACAAGGCGAGGCAGCGTCCGCCGATGAACCAGCTGCTATGAATTATAGCAAAGTATTAGCGGAAATCATTTATTCTGGTGGATATTGCCCAGATCAAGTATTTAATGCAGATGAGACTGGGTTATTCTGGGAAAAGATACCCAGCCGAACATTCATTGCAAAATCGGAGAAAACTGCAAGTGGTTTTAAAGCGACAAATGATCGAAGGATCTTCTTCTTTGCAGAAATGCCTCTGGTGCAAAGATGTTAACACCACTTATTATAAATAAAGCTTTACACCCACCAGCGCTAAAAGGCGTAAATTTATCTGAAAATCCAGTACACTTCATGGCCAATAAAAAACATGGGTCACATCAGCTGTACTTGCAACATGTTTCAACGATTCTTTTGTGCCAGAAGTTGAAAAGTACATACAAGTTGATGGGTCTTCCGTTTCAAGTGTTGCTAATTGTAGATAATGCACCCGGTCATCCTTGCAACCTAATGTACAAATAGTGTTTATACCACCAAATACGACTAGTCTTATACAACCACGGGATCAGGACATAATCGCAAATTTTAAGAAACATATCAAATTAACTTTCAGCTACATTTTGAAAAAGCTAGACAACGATAAATTAAGCCTGACTGAAGTTTGGAAAAAAATCTCAATTTAAGACTGCATAAACCATATTATTGCAGCAATTGGACAAATCAAACAACACACATTAAATTAATGCTGGAAAGCGAACTGGCGTGCATGTGTAATTAATCGAAACGTTACCGAAAACGCGTCAACGTTATTATCTGAAATTAGTGCGTACATAACATCGGCGGAGAAGGCTTTCATTCTTTCGGCGATAATGACCTGGATGATTGAGGACCAAACTGTCGATGATAGTGACATTATCAATATATGCAGAGTTCCCGTTTTCGAAAAAATTGGAAAAGCTTTTTCTTAAAATAGATACCAATGCGGAAAGACGCTTAACATTCCAAAAAGAGCTGAAATCCATGCATGTCTCACTATCGTGACGTTTACAAGCAATTGGCCAGTCGACCGTTGTCACAAAAACTGATCACTGACTTTATGGTACCAAAAAATCAAATCAATTGAAATCCTATCTTCAACCAATTCATCACAAGAAGATGCGCGTTTTGGATTACGACGAGTAGCAGCAAACTACATATTTAATGTAGAATTTGAAAATTTCTCCATGTATATGTACAATGAAGAATTAAATATTTGTACAATTTATTTAGGTCTAATTTAATTATTTAATTTAATTGAAAGCATTCTCTCATCTATTTCATAAATCATTATATCATTATATATATATATATATATATATATATATATATATATATATATATATATATATATATATATATATATATCAATAAACATTATATATATATATTTTGATGTATTTTCTAAGTCCGACTTTTTTTATGCGGCCCTATCCACCGCATAAAAAAAATTTTAGGTTGTATATCGTAAGAAATTGTTTATTATATGTAAGAATTTATAAAATTTTCCAAATTTTTTTGTACGATTTCTTTTATGCTGTCCCTATCCACCGCACAAAAACCGGTTTTACTATATATATATATATATATATATATATATATATATATATATATATATATATATATATATATATATATATATATATGTATATATTTGGGGGGCGTTATTAACTTTAGCATGTCACAGGTGGGCGATGAGACAAATAAGTTTGAGAAACACTGTGTTAGATGATAGTTTGTTGCACCGTGCTTCTTGTTCAGCCATGTCGAGATATCTGGTATGACCAGCTGTGTCCATTGGCCTTTGTCCGACGCCCGCCATCTTATTTGCCATTCCTCTAGCAGATTTTTTCTAACAGCTTTTCTTGCTTGCCTGTTGCTACCATTCGCGTATAATTTAGCTCTCTCTTTTACTAAGAGGTCTATGGGAGGTATGCCCGCGATTACTAGGGCGGCTTCTCCGGATATAGTTTTATATGCGCTACAGACCCTAATAGCGACCTTTTCTTGCACTGCTGCTAGCTTCTTAACATTACTTTCCACAGCCATGTGCCACGTTAGCCCACGTTGGGGCGGCATAGAGCATAGTAGATTGTATGACCATACTAAGAAGTCTGCGTTTGTAGCTTCTTGGGCCACTTACATTGGGCATCATTTTGTCTAGAGCTGCGGCTACCTTCATACCCTTGGCTGCTGCCTTCGTGATGTGTGGGACGAAGGAAAGTCTTTTGTCCGCTACTACTCCAAGATATGTAATTTCATCCTTTGGGACTATGCGGGTCTCTTGTATTTGGAACGTTATTGGCTTTAATCTCCTAAGCCCAGAAAGTAATACAACAGACTTTTCTGGTGCAAGCGTTAGGTTATTTATTGTCATCCACTCTATTACTTGTTGCATTGCGCGGTTTGCATTTTAAAAATTTCCGTTCTGGCCCATACTATGAGCGCCAGGTCGTCGGCAAAGCCAATAAGTGTTGCACCATCTGGGAGTCTGAGTCTTAGGACCCCGTCGCATAGGTTGTTCACACAGAGTTGGGCCCAAAACTGAACCCTGCCGTACACCACTACTTAGTTCCCTCACCACTGTACTTCCATCTGTTTCTAATAATAAGGTTCTGTCATCGAGGTAGCTCTTCAGTATGCGCAGTAGGTAAGGAGTCACGTGTATGGCGGGCATAAGATTTATATACCTCTTAAAAATAATTTACGAAAACAATCGCGCAAAACCAATCGCACAAAAACAAAATCGCATAAAAAAGGACCGCACAAAAACAGGTTTTACTGTATATATATATATATATATATATATATATATATATATATATATATATATATATATATATATATATATATATATATATAGACAAGACTAGACAGACAAGACTAGACAGACAAGACTAGACAGAGAAGACTAGACAGACAAGACTAGACAATATATATATATATATATATATATATATATATATATATATAAATATATATATATATATATTGTCTAGTCTTGTCTGTCTAGTCTTCTCTGTCTAGTCTTGTCTGTCTAGTCTTGTCTGTCTAGTCTTGTCTGTCTAGTCTTGTCTGTCTAGTCTTGTCTGTCTAGTCTTGTCTGTCTAGTCTTGTCTGTCTAGTCTTGTCTGTCTAGTCTTGTCTGTCTAGTCTTGTCTGTCTAGTCTTGTCTGTCTAGTCTTGTCTGTTTAGTCTTGTCTGTCTAGTCTTGTCTGTCTAGTCTTGTCTGTCTAGTCTTGTCTGTCTAGTCTTGTCTGTCTAGTCTTGTCTGTCTAGTCTTGTCTGTCTAGTCTTGTCTGTCTAGTCTTGTCTGTCTAGTCTTGTCTGTCTAGTCTTGTCTGTTTAGTCTTGTCTGTCTAGTCTTGTCTGTCTAGTCTTGTCTGTCTAGTCTTGTCTGTCTAGTCTTGTCCGTCTAGTCTTGTCTGTCTAGTCTTGTCTGTCTAGTCTTGTCTGTCTAGTCTTGTCTGTCTTGTCTTTTCTGTCTAGTCTTGTCTGTCTAGTCTTGTCTGTCTAGTCTTGTCTGTCTAGTCTTGCCTGTCTCGTCTGGTCTGTCTAGTCTTGTCTGTCTAGTCTTGTCTGTCTAGTCTTGTCTGTCTAGTCTTGCCTGTCTAGTCTTGTCTGTCTAGTCTTGTCTGTCTAGTCTTGTCTGTCTAGTCTTGTCTGTCTAGTCTTGTCTGTCTAGTCTTGTCTGTCTAGTCTTGTCTGTCTAGTCTTGTCTGTCTAGTCTTGTCTGTCTAGTCTTGTCTGTCTAGTCTTGTCTGTCTAGTCTTGTCTGTCTAGTCTTGTCTGTCTAGTCTTGTCTGTCTAGTCTTGTCTGTCTAGTCTTGTCTGTCTAGTCTTGTCTGTCTAGTCTTGTCTGTCTAGTCTTGTCTGTCTAGTCTTGTCTGTCTAGTCTTGTCTGTCTAGTCTTGTCTGTCTAGTCTTGTCTGTCTAGTCTTGTCTGTCTAGTCTTGTCTGTCTAGTCTTGTCTGTCTAGTCTTGTCTGTCTAGTCTTGTCTGTCTAGTCTTGTCTGTCTAGTCTTGTCTGTCTAGTCTTGTCTGTCTAGTCTTGTCTGTCTAGTCTTGTCTGTCTAGTCTTGTCTGTCTAGTCTTGTCTGTCTAGTCTTGTCTGTCTAGTCTTGTCTGTCTAGTCTTGTCTGTCTAGTCTTGTCTGTCTAGTCTTGTCTGTCTAGTCTTGTCTGTCTAGTCTTGTCTGTCTAGTCTTGTCTGTCTAGTCTTGTCTGTCTAGTCTTGTCTGTCTAGTCTTGTCTGTCTAGTCTTGTCTGTCTAGTCTTGTCTGTCTAGTCTTGTCTGTCTAGTCTTGTCTAGAGTTGATCGAGGAGTCGTAGAAGGCGGACGTGTTTCAACATAACCTAAATCTTGACGTGCACCCAAGACATGCTGCCGTTATCAACGCGCTACCGATAATGTGTGGGTTATAAATTGTGTTAGCAGTGTTGTGAACAGTTATCGTGATAGTGCAAATCGAATTTAGTACAAAAAACAGAAGTTAAGTATAAGCACGTAGCGTACGAACAGTTATCTCCTTTTTTTGTGTGTTGCTAGAAATCAGCTTATCTGATTCAAACTTTCTGTCGTACAGTGACATATAAATTACTGTATATTGTGCGTGCTAACTAGCGTGTGTAGTAAAGTCGGGGATTTTCGGATCGCATAGCTGTGGGTTCGAATCACGGCAAGGCTATTTTTATTCTTAATTCCATAATAAACTCGAGAAACCGTCTACGTCCTCATAAATTTAATCGCATTAGAAGTTAACTTTCATCAATCTCTTCAAAGATAGTAACCCAAGGTGTGGATTATATGTGGACTATAATGGATCGCTAACGGTGACCTCCGGATACTTGGCGACCTCCGGTTATATCTAGTCTTACTGTAGTAAGCAGGCTCTGCTGCAGCTGACGTTTAGTTCCTGCATACTCGTGGGACCAAAAATGGATACACTTATAAACTCAAAAACTCAGGAGATCCCCATCTCTCAAAACATGGGACCTAATAATCAAGAGACGGTGGTTTCGTCGCCCCGGTTTCTGATTATAAAAAAGAAAGATGGAACCAACTTTGAAAAAGAGAACCCTTTCAAAATAAGCACAGCAATATATGGTTTAATTGGTGATTGCAATAGCATAAAGAAAATTAGAGAAGGAATTTTAATCGAAACAAGAACAAATAAACAATCTGCGCGATTAAAGAAAATAAACGTGTTCTGTGAAAGCGAAGTGGAAGTAAATCCACACAAATCGCTCAATTATAGTAAAGGGGTTATTTTTTGCTGGGATTTACTTAACTCGACTGAAGAAGAAATTCTGTCGGAGCTCAAGGAGAAAAACGTAACTGACGTGAAAAGAATAAAGAGTAAGAGCTTAGAAAGTGCTTAGAAACACACCGTCCCTCATTCTTACCTTTAGTACACCAATACTACCTAAGAAAATTTACGTTGCATTTTATAATTTGGAACTAAGAGAGTATATTCCAAATCCACTCAGATGTTACAGATGGCAGAAATTCGGCCATAGCGCCGCTCGATGTTCAAGCCAACAAGTATGCTTATGTGAAAACCCCCCCCCATGATGGAACTGCGTGTAACACTCCCACTTGTGTGAACTGCGGGGAAGACCACTTGGCCAAATCCAGATTATGCTGCAAGTATAAGGAAGAAATTGCAATACAAAGACTAAAAACATTCGAAAAAATTACATATCACGAGGCAAGACGGAAGATCTCTACAGTCACACCTATTAAAAACCTGTCATATGCTACAGCTACAATTACCACTGCAGATAAGTCCACAATAGATGTAAAGGAATTGGCTGCAGCTCTAATTCCCATTATTATGATCTCTATTAAAGACATTATTGCTAAGAAAGCCGAACAACAAAAGAGATTGAGTAGCGCTGCTTGCAATATTTTGGAAGACGACAACTTCTTCCTAAACAGTTCATCTACCTCAGCTCAAATCATAGCAGCGCCACAATCGAAATCAAAGGAACCAGCCATAACCTTCAGGACACCAATGACATCTGAAAAAGACAAACGGAAACGTGGTGGTCTTCCTATCCGCTCTCCGTCTATCTCCGAAGCGGAACCAGACCCAAAAAAGAACTGGATCAAGAAGAAGGGGGACAGATGGGAAAAAACAGACTTCGCCCAAGGATACCATCCCCGGCGAAAGATATTGACAAACCAAATAAAGATAAACAGTAAATCCAGTCTTCAAATCGCGATTACAAGTTTTATCAAACATTTAATTTTATTTTATTTAATAAGTTTTATACACATACTTCAAAATCTGTTTTCGATTTTATGGTACATTTGCATTTTTACATATTTATCTATGTTATGTTATTTTACTTATTATGGAAATATTTTTAACTAGTGTGAGTGTGAGTTATTTCATTGCTTGTCTTTTACTTATTTTATTTATTCAATTATTTATTTTTCATTTATTTAATTATGTATTTATTCTCAAAATTTTTATTTTATTGTACATTTGCTTACTTACATATTTCAGTTCTATTTATTACGCAAATATGTTTATCTGGTTCTCACGTCATTGCTTGTCTGTTACTTATTTTACTTTTTCAATTATTTATTTATGTATTTATGATCTATTTATCAATTTAATCATTTATCTGTTTTGTAATGTATGTCAATTTGTGCGCAGTAGGTACTGCTGATAATCCATTTCGAATCTCTTACCGCTTGTCTCAATTTCACCGACAATGGCCCTGAAAACTAAACCTAATGAATATATCAGATGTTTGCAAATCAATTTGGGTAGATGCAAAGCTGCAACAGCGACCCTTTTGGAAAATATTGAAAGAGATAGAATTCAAATGGTGTTCATCCAAGGACCGCACGACTTTCGGGGAAAACTCGCAGGCTTTCCGGCCCCTCAATTTCACCGACAATGGCCGTGAAAACTAAACGTAATGAATATATCAGATGTTTGCAAATCAATTTGGGTAGATGCAAAGCTGCAACAGCGACCCTTTTGGAAAAGATTGAAAGAGATAGAATCCAAATGGTGTTCATCCAAGGTCTTTTGGGGAAAACTCGCAGGCTTTCCGGCCCACTATAAAATTCTACATTCTAGAAAGCCAAATGAATCTACCATTAAAGCCGCTTTAGTAGTAATCGATTCTCGGATTACCGTCAATATTTACGTTGTCTCAGTCTATCTTCCTCCACAAACAAGACCGGTGGAGCTGGACAGATTTAGTGATAACCTAGACGCTATCAACAACATCGTTAGAGAGGTTAGTTCCAAGTCCGAAGTCTTGGTTGCCGGCGACTTCAATGCGAAATCCTTTTCGTGGGGTAGCGCACTGGAGGACAACAGAGGTAAATGCCTGGAAAAGTTAATTTTAGAGAATAACTTGGCCAAACTGAATATTGGGTCGGAACCTACCTTCATTGGTCACAACGCTCAAAGCGTTTTCGATTTAACACTTTCCACCCACACCTTCAGCAAGAAGATTGTTGATTGGCATCTTCCCGATGAGAGTAGTCTGTCTGATCACCGGTACATCAGTTGGTCAATAGGAAATGAAACCAAGCTGCCAGAAGCTCAACGTGGTTTCTGTACAAGAAAAGGGGACTGACTACCTTTCCTCCAAGGAAATACTTTAGACATCCCGTGCCTTGGTGGACTGCTGAACTAACTGCCTTGCGCAAGGAAAACAACAGGCTACGGCGATTGTATCAAAAGAGCAGAGGCGAACAAAGACATTATAGTAAAATAGCTTATAACGCTAAATCAAATGAATATAAAAACGCAATTCTTGAGTCGAAGAAACTCGATCTTCACTCGAAAACCCATGGGGCCCTGTTTTCAAGGTTCTTAGAGGTAGAAAAACCTCTACAAGCTATCTGAGTAGCCTTAAGGTTGGGAATAATTCATTAGATATCTTTGAAACCTCTCACAAACTTCTTGAGACATTCTTTCCGCAGGACGATAAGAAGGAGGACACTCAGCAACACACGTTTGTCAGATTACTTGCTGAAACTGGTCAAGGAGGGCAAGACGATATACCGTTCACTATGTCTGAGATTGAACGAGTTATACAAAATATGAGCTCGAAGAAAGCCCCTGGGCAGGATGGCATTACCTCTGACATAGTATTGGCTGCCTTCAACTCGGCACCAAACACATTTCTTAATCTTTATAACAAGTGTTTGAGCAAGTCCATATTCCCGTCCTGCTGGAAAGAACAACTAATCAAGATTATCCCTAAACCCAACAAACCAGCGCTATCCATAAAAGACTTCAGACCAATAAGTTTGCTTCCAGTGGCCGGAAAGGTGTTGGATTGTCTTCTCATCTCGAGAATTGACTATCAATTTTATCGTTCGTGAATCTTTTATAAGTTCATGAAACAAAATCAGTTTGGCTTTAGAAGAGGCACAGGAACTGTTCAGGCCATCTCAAAGGCGGTCAGGTTTATCAGGGAGGCATTAAGATCGAAGCTTTATTGTTCAGCCATAGCCTTGTATATAAGTGGAGCATTTGACAACGCCTGGTGGCCGCTTATTATCTGCAGGCTGATTGAAAAAGATTTCCCTGACAATCTAATCAAGTTAGCCAAGTCTTACTTTGTAGATCGCAGAGCAATAATCAGCTAACCTGGTTTATACTTAGAAAGGAGCATCGGCAAAGGTTGTCCACAAGGTTCAAAGTCAGGTCCAGGTTTCTGGAATATATTATATGGTACCATGTTCGAAAGAGATATGCCTGAAGATTGCGAGATCGTTGCCTATGCGGATGATACGTTTCTACTCTGCAAAAGCAAAACCATCACGGGCTTAAAGGAGAAAACTGATCGGTCTCTAGATAATCTTTGCCAGTGGGCAATTGAAACCCGACTTAATTTTAACGCCCAAAGACCGAGGCCCTTTTTTTCGGCAGATCTTCGAAGCAAAGGATTTCCGAATTCACTCTTGGGAATACAAAAATTAGATGCCAAGAACACCTACAGTATTTAGGTGTCATAATTGACAGATTCCTGAACTTCAGAGAACACATGAAGCAGGCTTTTGGTAGGGTAAAACGGTTCAGCATAAAGTTGGGTGTCGCTGCGAGAAAGGAGTGGGGTCTGGGGAGATCACAGCTGATTGATATATACCGTGGCGCTATAGAACCCGCACTATTATACGCTGCACCAATATGGCAGAGGTTGTGTGGCGTGAAGGGAGGCCTAAAGCTTTTGAGCGTACAGCGCCTCAGCACCATCCGTGCTGCAAAAGCGTATCGCACAGTCTCCTCTGAGGCAGCCTGTGTGATTACGGGTCTCCATCCAGCCGACATCCGTCTCGAGCAGCTGGCCCTCCATAACTCACACCAGATCGCAGACGATACGATTATTAGAGATATAATGGGCTTACCGGTTGCACTGAGCAAGCTCGAACTGACCGTAAATACCCAAGAACTAGTTCACCCTTCACAATTGTCGCTGGTTACATACCATTTGACACTGAGTAATATATTTCAACTCCGGGTTTGCACGGGCTGTTCGAGTTCGATCAGATGTACGGGGGCTGCATTCGTCGTCTAATTTCAAGACGAGGAAGTGTACCATAAGCTGATTAAATTAGAAAAGTATTGCTCAATTTTTCAAGCTGAACTTTTGGCCATGCTGCAAGCTTTGCTTTATGTGGAAAATAATAGCAGCAGACCCTGTTCAATCATTTGTAACAGCCGATCTATTCTGGATGCTCTGAAGAATTTAAATTCACCCACTGAACTATTGTTGGAGACGTGGAAGACAGCTGCCAGAGTTTCAAGGAAGAACCAGATCCGTTGGCATTGGGTTAAGGCACACGCTGGCTTTGAAGGCAATGAACGAGCAGACATGCTTGCAAAACAATCAGCTTACAAGGAAGATCTGCCAATTTCCTTTAGTAAATTGCCCAAACAGGCTTTAAGATCGTGCTCCAAAGGGTATTTCGAGAAGCTCGATGGCTCGAGAGCTTCGAGAAGGCAGGACAGATTGGATCTGGCTACAACAGGCTTGTAGACCAAGCAATTTATACCGTCTATTAACACCTGGAGGGGTTTCAACATCAGTCTGTCCCACCACGCAATCTAGTTAATAACAGACCACGGTAATTTCAAAGCGTACCTTCATAGAATTGGTAAAAGAGAAAGTCCCCTCTGTGAGTGTGGCCAAAATCACACCGCGGCACACGTGCTTTCAAACGATCTTTGGAGACAGATATGCAGATGCATGAACTTACCTGGCCCAAGGATGAAGATGACATTTTAACAGTAGCAAAATCTAGAGAGTTGTGGCTTGTCTTTGATAAACATGCCAAACAATTATCTAGACTGGATCATGATGAACAGCTTAGAATTCAATAACTCCAGAGAGAAGGTTCAGAGATCCTGAAAAACTACATAAAAAGAGAAAAGTAAAACTTATAGCGTTATAACCAGCATAATGTCCTTTGGACGGAATGCTGGCCGTGCACTAGTCTGCACATGAAAGAAAATAAAAATAGGCTGTCTAGTCTTGTCTGTCTAGTCTTGTCTGTCTAGTTTTGTCTGTCTAGTCTTGCCTGTCTAGTTTTGTCTGTCTAGTCTTGTCTCTCTAGTCTTGTCTGTCTAGTCTTGTTTGTCTAGTCTTGTCTGTCTAGTCTTGTCTGTCTAGTCTTGTCTGTCTAGTTTTGTCTGTCTAGTCTTGTCTGTCTAGTCTTGTCTGTCTAGTCTTGTCTGTCTAGTCTTGTCTGTCTAGTCTTGTCTGCCTAGTCTTGTCTCTCTAGTCTTGTCTGTCTAGTCTTGTCTGTCTAGTCATGTCTGTCTAGTCTTGTCTGTCTAGTCTTGTCTGTCTAGTCTTGTCTGTCTAGTCTTGTCTGTCTAGTCTTGTCTGTCTAGTCTTGTCTGTCTAGTCTTGTTTGTCTAGTCTTGTCTGTCTAGTCTTGTCTGTCTAGTCTTGTCTGTCTTGTCTTGTCTGTCTAGTCTTGTCTGTCTAGTCTTGTCTGTCTAGTCTTGTCTGTCTAGTCTTGTCTGTCTAGTCTTGTCTGTCTAGTCTTGTCTGTCTAGTATTGTCTGTCTAGTCTTGTCTGTCTAGTCTTGTCTGTCTAGTCTTGTCTGTCTAGTCTTGTCTGTCTAGTCTTGTCTGTCTAGTCTTGTGTGTCTAGTCTTGTCTGTCTAGTCTTGTCTGTCTAGTCTTGTCTGTCTAGTCTTGTCTGTCTAGTCTTGTCTGTCTAGTCTTGTCTGTCTAGTCTTGTCTGTCTAGTCTTGTCTATCTAGTCTTGTCTGTCTAGTCTTGTCTGTCTAGTCTTGTCTGTCTAGTCTTGTCTGTCTAGTCTTGTCTGTCTAGTCTTGTCTGTCTAGTCTTGTCTGTCTAGTCTTGTCTGTCTAGTCTTGTCTGTTTAGTCAATTCAATTCAATTCAATTCAATTTATTTCAATATATAAGCTTACATAAAGGGGAAATAATTACATAAATATAACAATATTCTGAATGTATGCTAAAAGAAATGTGTCAAAATCCGAATTTAAAACTTGAAACTTCAATAGTTTTTTATTGCAACGTAGTACTCCTGCATCGAGTAGGGCTCAATATTAATTAGGATATGGTGAAGCATTTTCTTATAATCCCTGAATTTTGTTTGTTCTTTAATTGACCGTGGCAGGGCATTGAATAATTTAATATTTACATATGGAGGACATTTTTCAGACATGGTCAGTTTATGTTTGGGAACGTTGTAGTTTAGATTTGCAAACCTTGTGGTCTTCTCGTTGTTAATTTTGTACTGACTGAATAGGTATTTATTTTTAAATATAAACAGTAGGGCTTCGTAAATATATGTACCTGTTGTAGTAAGTATGTTTGCGGCGCTAAACTTTCCTCTACATGATTCCCTGAACTTTAGGTTAAGTAGGACTCTTAGTGCTTCTTTGTGTATAGTGGTGATGTCCTTTATGTTTGTGCCGCCACCCCAGAACAGTATACCAAAACGAATATGGCTATGAAAGTTAGCACGTAATATCTCTGGGTTTAGGTAGTGTTTAAGAATACGTAAAGCATATAATGCTTTATTAAGTTTATTTGAAACATATGATATATGGGAAGTCCAATCCAGAGTGTCGTCTATATGGATTCCTAGCAGTTTTACATTTTTCCTAAGTTCCGCTTGAACGTTTTGAACTAAGATATTCATGTTATATATTCGATTATCACGTTTTGTTTTAAATATAATTAGGTTTGTCTTTTTTTTATTTACCACTAATTTGTTCTCACTAAACCACGTTTCCAGCGTTGCTATTGATGTCTCGATGCTATTTGTGAGTTCGGTTGTATCCTTATTAGCTACAATTAAGCTCGTATCGTCTGCATAATTTATTATCAAGTTTGGTGTATTGTTTAAATTTAATTTTGGTAGGTCATTTATGTACAAAATAAACAGAAGCGGGCCCAAAATGCTACCTTGTGGGATACTTATATTTATGGTTCTCGGCGTCGATCTTAGTTTCTCTTGCGGGGTATAAATTTCTGAGATTTGTGTTCTGTTATTTAAATAGGATGTAAGCAAGTTTAAGGTTACTCCCCTAATTCCATATCTTTCAACTTTACTTGATAGGATGGCGTGGTCGACTGTGTCGTATGCTTTAGAGAGGTCCAGTAGAATCCCGCATGGTATATTATGATCTTCAAGTTGACTCATTATCTCTCTTATGAATTGGAAGCAAGGAGTCTCTATGGAACGACCTTTAATAAACCCATGCTGTCATTGGCTAATGATGTGGAATTTGTTTAGGAAAAGTAATAACCTTTTACAAATTAGCTTCTCCATAATTTTCGAGAAAGCCGATTGTAGACTGATCGGCCTGTAGTTGTCTATATCGTCTATGTTTCCCTTCTTGAAAATTGGTATTATTTTCGAGACCTTTAGTGAACTTGGGAAAATTCCGTGTAAAAACGCATTGTTAATGATGACTTCAAGTGGTTTAGATAGTTCTACAGCGACATCTTTGAGGATTGCCATAGGAATTTCATCGAAGTCCGAGCTTTTTGTATTCTTTAGCTCTCTTATAACTTGTTGTAGTTCCAATTGTGTTATTGGTTCTAAATAAATAGAATGAGAGTTATTTTGCAGCTTGTTATCGTATGGGCAGCTCGTTAGGTCCTTTGTAAGGTTTATAGGATTGTCGGCATAAAAGTCGTTTATCATGTCGGGCGTGATGTTCGGCCCCAGCATACAGTTTGCTCCATCTCGCTTACCAGATTTGATTTGGGTAATATCTTGTACTACCTCCCATGTTGATTTTACGGTATTGTCACCCTCCTTAATTTTATTTTGGTAGTATTTTCTCTTTTCTAGCTTCAATAAACGCGTGTACTTTCGCCGCAGCCTGTTGTAACTGCTTTTTAGTACAGGGGTTGTTTGGGATAATATATGCAATAAGTCGATACGTTCTTTCATTGCATCAATTGTTGTATCATGGAAAAACTTTTTTTTCGTTTGCTTCTTGTTAATTATAGACATGGGAAAGCTTTCCTCAAAATTAAGCTTGACCGTATTCAGAAAGGATTTCCACTGACCGTCTACGTCTGAGGTTTGTTTGGTAAAAACCTCATCCCATGTTTCGTTATTCAAATTTTCTTTAAAATTCTTTATGTTCTCTTCTTTGACGCTTCTGCAATGACGGAAGGAGGTTTGATTTTTTTCGGCTTTAAAAGTTGTTCGGATAGCTAGATGATCCGAGATGTGAAAGTTTAGCACTTCTGCGGTAAACACCGCATCCGTGTGCACTGCTATATTATCTAGGCAAGTATTGGAGCTAGGGTGGGTGATGTCCTTTATTGTCAGTGTTGTATTAAATGACTCTAAGAGCGATATAAATTTTCTACTGAGTTTTGATGGTTTCAACGTATCAATATTGAAGTCACCGGAAATAATGAATTGTTTTTTTTCTTTAATAACTTTGTGTAGGAGGGTATACAATTTGTCCATAAATATTTTCACATCAGTTAACGGCGCCCTATAAATGCCGATGATTATTGTATCTTTTTTATTTAATTTAGATTCGATTGCAGCACATTCGAACACAGAGATTAGGGATAGGTTATTGATGTCAATCCTTCTCTTGAAATTTGGTGAAGATGTGTATATGGCCACTCCTCCGTGTTTCCCTTTCTCCAGGCAAAAGCTGGTGGATAGATGAAAATTGTTTATCTTGATGACATCGAGTTGGTCTGAACTTTTCCAGTGCTCAGTTAAAATGAGAAACTGGCAGTGCTCGTTCTTTTCTAGCATGTAATTAATTCTATCCACGGAATTTCCAATGGATTGGGTGTTTAGACAGATCAAACTTACTTCCGTTTTGTTACTGCGAGGGATAGTGTTTTGGTGTATCAGTTCGATTTTTTCCGATTTTCCAGCTGTAGAAAATATCGATTGATACACGTGTATCTGGGCCAAGTTTCGGGTTTTTGTAACTCCTCAAGGAATTCAAAAGGAGCGGATATTCTAATGATGAGTATTCCTCTGGACGTCTAGAAGCTAATTTCTTACATGTTACAGATGTTATATTTTTACCTTGTAGATAACCGACGACCTCAGTTTCACTTACATCAGGGGCAAGTTTATAAACATGCAAGTGTGCATACCTGTTAGCTGCCCTGATGTCTGATGTTTCTGAATTTCCGTGAATAACCTCCGGCTTCTTATTTTTCTTAGTCTTGTCTGTCTAGTCTTGTCTGTCTAGTCTTGTCTGTCTAGTCTTGTCGGTCTAGTCTTGTCTGTCTAGTCTTGTCTGTCTAGTCTTGTCTGTCTAGTCTTGTCTGTCTAGTCTTGTCTGTCTAGTCTTGTCTGTCTAGTCTTGTCTGTCTAGTCTTGTCTGTCTAGTCTTGTCTGTCTAGTCTTGTCTGTCTAGTCTTGTCTGTCTAGTCTTGTCTGTCTAGTCTTGTCTGTCTAGTCTTGTCTGTCTAGTCTTGTCTGTCTAGTCTTGTCTGAGTCCCAGTCTAAGTATTCGTGGGTGCTGGACGTGTGTGAGAGTGCTCGGTAAAATAATTGCTATTGCGGGTGTTTTAAGCGTGAGGGACGTGAAAGGCTGCGGGTGGTTTGCCTATTTTGTTCAGGCAGTTATTGTCGTCGGGAAAACCTTCGTTGCAAGTAAGTCGTTATCGCAGCAAGCGTGTTAAAAACTTTACGCACGTGGTGATAAGTTGTGTTTGCGTGGTTGCGGCGCGACAGGGTAAGCGCCCAGGCAACGTTTCAAAGCGCATCTGGTGAGGGATAGCGGAATTTGTAGCTAAGACCGGCTTCAACAGAGTAAGGTGTCTTCGCGGGAATGGACGAATGCGAGAGCAGACCGAGAGCGGGCAGTGAGTCGATGAACCCGTTTGAAAGATGTGCTAAACTAAACCGATCACCGATCCAGACGGCTAAGAGGTCGAAAAAAGAGGAGATGTCAGATAAAGGAAGAGGGGAGTGCAGTGCAGGTCAGAGTGAACATTTTGAGAGAATATTGCAGGAGTTAATAGAAATTAAAAAGGAGTTCACGACGGTAGACAGGAAGTTGGAGGAAATGAGACGGGAAAACAAAAGATTGGAGGAAAAATTGGAAAGGGTGGTGAAGAGACAAAAGGAGGAGGAAGAAGTAGAAAAGGACTGGAGAAAGGAATTGTTAGCAGAGTTGAGGTCAATAAGAGATGAGAATATGGAAATAAAGAATAAGTTATCGAAACTGGAGGAGGAAGCGGAGGCAGTCAAGGAGGAGAAGCGAAGAACCGAGAGTAAGTGGGAGGAGGAACGTCAGGCAATGAGAGAGGAGCTGGCTAAACTAAAAGACACGGAAGAGAGGAGACTAAGGAGGGAATTAAGAAATAACATTGTTATTTATGGAATTGAAGGAGAAGATTGGCGGGAAAAGGCAAAGAACATATTTCGGGAAAAGCTAGGTTTAAACGAAGGTTTCGGGAGTGCATACAGGCTTGGCTCGAATAGGGATAATAGAGAAAGTAAAGGCCCGATTATGTTAAAATTAGAAAGTTGGGAGGTAAAAAAGGACATAATGAGAAACAAACGCAAGCTTAGAGGTACAAACGTATTCATTCAAGATGATTTCACCCCTAAGGAACAAGGAATCCAGAAAGAACTGTTAAGGAAGGCAAAGGTACTCAAGGAAAGGGGCCACCAGATTAAAGTAGGATACCAAAGAATGGAAATAGATGGGAATTGGGTACCATGGGACAAGGTAGCAAAAAAACGAATAAACGACCAAAGAAAGAGGGGACAGTTACACAAAGACGGAACGGAAAAGGAAAATGTAAAGCTAATGTTTTGGAATGTAGCAGGGCTCAGGAAGAAATTGGATAAGGTGGACGGGTCTTTTATAGAATTCTTGAGGAAATTCGAAATAGTTGGCTTAGTGGAGACCTGGGTTCAAGAGAGGGAATGGGAAGCCTGTAAAGAGAGACTCCCCAAGGAGTACAATTGGAGGATACAACCGGCACGGAGAGAGAGTAACTACGGAAGGGCAAAGGGGGGAATAATAACAGGGGTCAGAACAGGCATCAAGGAATCGGAGAGAATTCTAGAAGAGGTGGAGGGTCTAGTGTTTAGGGAGGTAGAACTGGAGGGGGAGTGGTGGCAGATAGCAACCGTTTATAATAATAAGGGACTGGAAAAAATTAAAGAGGGTATAAAGAGGAATTTAGAAGATATGGTAACGACAAACTTGCTACTAGGAGGTGATTGGAATGTTAGGATAGGAGAAGAGCAGGTCAATACGGTGGATAAGACGGGTGATGTGATAAGAAGGAATTCTAAAGACAAAATTAAAAATGCAGAGGGAAATGTTTGGTTGGCGTGGGTGTTAGAGAACCAATGGGATATTTTGAATGGGTGTATTGAGGGCGACTGGGAGGGAGAATTTACGTTTGTGGGTGCAATGGGTACCTCAGTTATTGACCTAATAATTACAAATGATGCGGCGAGACGGCAAATAAAACTGATGGAAATCGGAATAAGAAGTGAGTCGGATCATATGCCGGTAGTGGTGTCGTTGAAGCAGCAAAGGGAGAAAGATGTTAAGGCGGAGAAATGGGTGGCCAGATGGGATAAGGAGGCGACAGAAGAATACAGAAGGAAATTAGAAGAGGTAGAGTGGAACGCCATAGAGGATATAGACATGATGGCAAAGAAAATGGAATCTGCACTTGTGAAAAAGAAAATCAAAGAAGCGTTTCCAGGCCGAGCATGGTACGACGGGGAAGTGCGGAACGCAAAGCAAAGGTTTCGAGAAGCTATGAGAGAATGGAGAAAGGGAGAAGGGCTCAAAATGCACGTGCTGGAAGCGAAAACAGAATTGCAAAAAATGGAGAAGAAGAAAAAGGAGCTTTGGGAGGAGAAGGAAAAGCAGCGGGTACGAGAAATCAAGACGGAAGCTGAGCTGTGGAAATACGTGAGAGAGAATAGGAAAAGGAAGGAAAGATTACCCAAGAGCATTGCGATAGAAGAATGGCAAAACCACTTCATGAGGATGCTAGGAGGGGTGGAGATGCGGTCAGAAAGAGATGATAGTTCAGGAGATCGACAGAGAAAGCAGGAAGAGCTCGACGAGGATATCACCGTGACAGAGGTGGAGGATGTTATTGATTCCCTAAAGCCAAGAAAAGCGGGAGGTTTAGATGGGCTCGGAAATGAAGCGTGGAAAGAAGCACCTGGAATCTGTAAGGAGAAGTTTACGGAGGAATTGAGAAGGATAGGGAGAGGAGAGAAAAGGATACCAGTCAGCTGGAAAGTGGGGATAATTCAACCAGTTTTTAAGAGTGGAACGAGGGACGCGCTAGAAAATTATAGAGGTATAACTTTGATGAACTCCTCATACAAAATATTTGCTAAAATCCTGGATTGTCGCTTGAGGAAGGAAATCAATGAAAGGAAGCTTTTGCCGGAAATACAAGCGGGGTTCAGAGAAGGAAGGAGCACGGTGGAACACCTGGTGACCTTGAGAGTCATCATAGACCAAGGAATAACAAAGGGATGCCTGTTTGCTCTTTTCATTGATTTGAAATCCGCATATGACTCGGTGAACAGAAGGAGACTTGACGAGTGTTTGGGCAAGCTAGGTATCTCAGAGAGTGTAAGAAGGAACATCAGGAATTTGTACGAGGAAACGGTCGGTAAGGTAGTAGCGAATGAATGGGAATCGGACTATTTTGAGGTGAGGAAGGGCCTGAGACAAGGCTGCCCTTTGAGTCCCACGCTTTTCAATCTGTATGTGGCGGATATGGAAAAGGTTCTACAGGCCGGGCAAGCTGGAGGAGTGGTGATTGGGAAAAAGAAGGTGTGGAGCTTGGCATATGCGGATGACATGGTGGTATTTGCAAAGTCGGCTAGTGAGATGAAGGACGTGATTGAAAGGCTCGGCAGGTATTTCGAAAAGAGGGATTTAAGGGTGAATGTTGGTAAAACAAAATGGATTCGGTTTAAAAGGGGTGGGCGATATAAGAAAGAAAGGTTTGAATGGCAGGGTACTGAAATAGAGGAAGTTAGTAAATTTAAGTATTTGGGGTATGTCTTTGGGACTGGATACAGTAATAAAGAACACATAGAGTATGTTACAAAGAAGGCATGGGTGGCGGCGGGTCGTATCTGGGAGGTTTGGAAAAGGAACTTTGATGGAAACTTTAGAGCAGCAGAGACCATATGGAAGGCATGTGTGCGAAGCGTGTTACTGTATGGATGCGAGGTCTGGGGAACGAAAGAGGAAGACAAGATCGAAAGGGTGCAGCTAAAGTTTTATAAGAAAGTGTTGAAACTTGATAGGTCGACGCCTGGTCACATTGTGCTTCAGGAAGTGAGTGCTTGTAAGGTGGCGGTAATAGCTGCGGAAAGAGTGATAAAGTTCGAGTATAGGGTGGATGGGTTAGGAGATGAAAGGATAATAAAGGAAATCTTTCGAGTAGTGAATAAAGAGGGGTTAAGTGGTAGAAGAGAGAGCGGTTGGGGGTTTAATAAAAGGAAACTGTATGAGAGAGGTGGTTTATCATCCGAGGGGTTGGAAACGGAAAAAAGTGCGGGTGCTCAGTGGAAACGGATACTAAAAGAGAGGTTATTAGAAGTGGACTTCCAAGAGCGCCAATCGAAAATAGAGGCTAGTAAATATCACCAAGGCTACAGACAGATACAAGTGCACGGCCGTGTTCCTGGTTATTTGAGGACAAGTAAAGGGTCGGACGACCAGTCAGTGTTGGCGAGATTTAGGTGTGGTAATGAAGAGCGTGGAAGGAGACATTGGATGAAGGAGGAAAGTAGAAGGTGTTTGGTGTGTGGGTTGAATGAAGATATGTGGAGTCATTGGTTGGAAGAATGCACGATGGCGGAGTGGAATGACCAGGAGAGAAGGCGAGGAAAGGATTGGAGGGAGTGTATGGACGAGAGCGGGAAGGGACTGTCGTTTTTACACAGAGTGAAAGCATGGAAAGAGCGGATGCGACGGCGTAGTTTTTTGAGTGTTGCGGTTTAGTTTTTCTTTTTTTTTGTGAGCTTATGTCCGATGTACAGGTGTTGAAGTATAGGTTTATAGGGTGGTAAAATTTCTTTTTTCTATTTAATGGGGTTTTAGTTTCACAACTTTTTTATTATCTTTTTTATTATTTTTTATTGTTGTATTTTGTATGTATATTTTGTATGGAAATTATTTTAATTATGCCAATAAAGGTTATTATTATTAGTCTTGTCTGTCTAGTCTTGTCTGTCTAGTCTTGTCTGTCTAGTCTTGTCTGTCTAGTCTTGTCTGTCTAGTCTTGTCTGTCTAGTCTTGTCTGTCTAGTCTTGTCTGTCTAGTCTTGTCTGTCTAGTCTTGTCTGTCTAGTCTTGTCTGTCTAGTCTTGTCTGTCTAGTCTTGTCTGTCTAGTCTTGTCTGTCTAGTCTTGTCTGTCTAGTCTTGTCTGTCTAGTCTTGTCTGTCTAGTCTTGTCTGTCTAGTCTTGTCTGTCTAGTCTTGTCTGTCTAGTCTTGTCTGTCTAGTCTTGTCTGTCTAGTCTTGTCTGTCTAGTCTTGTCTGTCTAGTCTTGTCTGTCTAGTCTTGTCTGTCTAGTCTTGTCTGTCTAGTCTTGTCTGTCTAGTCTTGTCTGTCTAGTCTTGTCTGTCTAGTCTTGTCTGTCTAGTCTTGTCTGTCTAGTCTTGTCTGTCTAGTCTTGTCTGTCTAGTCTTGTCTGTCTAGTCTTGTCTGTCTAGTCTTGTCTGTCTAGTCTTGTCTGTCTAGTCTTGTCTGTCTAGTCTTGTCTGTCTAGTCTTGTCTGTCTAGTCTTGTCTGTCTAGTCTTGTCTGTCTAGTCTTGTCTGTCTAGTCTTGTCTGTCTAGTCTTGTCTGTCTAGTCTTGTCTGTCTAGTCTTGTCTGTCTAGTCTTGTCTGTCTAGTCTTGTCTGTCTAGTCTTGTCTGTCTAGTCTTGTCTGTCTAGTCTTGTCTGTCTAGTCTTGTCTGTCTAGTCTTGTCTGTCTAGTCTTGTCTGTCTAGTCTTGTCTGTCTAGTCTTGTCTGTCTAGTCTTGTCTGTCTAGTCTTGTCTGTCTAGTCTTGTCTGTCTAGTCTTGTCTGTCTAGTCTTGTCTGTCTAGTCTTGTCTGTCTAGTCTTGTCTGTCTAGTCTTGTCTGTCTAGTCTTGTCTGTCTAGTCTTGTCTGTCTAGTCTTGTCTGTCTAGTCTTGTCTGTCTAGTCTTGTCTGTCTAGTCTTGTCTGTCTAGTCTTGTCTGTCTAGTCTTGTCTGTCTAGTCTTGTCTGTCTAGTCTTGTCTGTCTAGTCTTGTCTGTCTAGTCTTGTCTGTCTAGTCTTGTCTGTCTAGTCTTGTCTGTCTAGTCTTGTCTGTCTAGTCTTGTCTGTCTAGTCTTGTCTGTCTAGTCTTGTCTGTCTAGTCTTGTCTGTCTAGTCTTGTCTGTCTAGTCTTGTCTGTCTAGTCTTGTCTGTCTAGTCTTGTCTGTCTAGTCTTGTCTGTCTAGTCTTGTCTGTCTAGTCTTGTCTGTCTAGTCTTGTCTGTCTAGTCTTGTCTGTCTAGTCTTGTCTGTCTAGTCTTGTCTGTCTAGTCTTGTCTGTCTAGTCTTGTCTGTCTAGTCTTGTCTGTCTAGTCTTGTCTGTCTAGTCTTGTCTGTCTAGTCTTGTCTGTCTAGTCTTGTCTGTCTAGTCTTGTCTGTCTAGTCTTGTCTGTCTAGTCTTGTCTGTCTAGTCTTGTCTGTCTAGTCTTGTCTGTCTAGTCTTGTCTGTCTAGTCTTGTCTGTCTAGTCTTGTCTGTCTAGTCTTGTCTGTCTAGTCTTGTCTGTCTAGTCTTGTCTGTCTAGTCTTGTCTGTCTAGTCTTGTCTGTCTAGTCTTGTCTGTCTAGTCTTGTCTGTCTAGTCTTGTCTGTCTAGTCTTGTCTGTCTAGTCTTGTCTGTCTAGTCTTGTCTGTCTAGTCTTGTCTGTCTAGTCTTGTCTGTCTAGTCTTGTCTGTCTAGTCTTGTCTGTCTAGTCTTGTCTGTCTAGTCTTGTCTGTCTAGTCTTGTCTGTCTAGTCTTGTCTGTCTAGTCTTGTCTGTCTAGTCTTGTCTGTCTAGTCTTGTCTGTCTAGTCTTGTCTGTCTAGTCTTGTCTGTCTAGTCTTGTCTGTCTAGTCTTGTCTGTCTAGTCTTGTCTGTCTAGTCTTGTCTGTCTAGTCTTGTCTGTCTAGTCTTGTCTGTCTAGTCTTGTCTGTCTAGTCTTGTCTGTCTAGTCTTGTCTGTCTAGTCTTGTCTGTCTAGTCTTGTCTGTCTAGTCTTGTCTGTCTAGTCTTGTCTGTCTAGTCTTGTCTGTCTAGTCTTGTCTGTCTAGTCTTGTCTGTCTAGTCTTGTCTGTCTAGTCTTGTCTGTCTAGTCTTGTCTGTCTAGTCTTGTCTGTCTAGTCTTGTCTGTCTAGTCTTGTCTGTCTAGTCTTGTCTGTCTAGTCTTGTCTGTCTAGTCTTGTCTGTCTAGTCTTGTCTGTCTAGTCTTGTCTGTCTAGTCTTGTCTGTCTAGTCTTGTCTGTCTAGTCTTGTCTGTCTAGTCTTGTCTGTCTAGTCTTGTCTGTCTAGTCTTGTCTGTCTAGTCTTGTCTGTCTAGTCTTGTCTGTCTAGTCTTGTCTGTCTAGTCTTGTCTGTCTAGTCTTGTCTGTCTAGTCTTGTCTGTCTAGTCTTGTCTGTCTAGTCTTGTCTGTCTAGTCTTGTCTGTCTAGTCTTGTCTGTCTAGTCTTGTCTGTCTAGTCTTGTCTGTCTAGTCTTGTCTGTCTAGTCTTGTCTGTCTAGTCTTGTCTGTCTAGTCTTGTCTGTCTAGTCTTGTCTGTCTAGTCTTGTCTGTCTAGTCTTGTCTGTCTAGTCTTGTCTGTCTAGTCTTGTCTGTCTAGTCTTGTCTGTCTAGTCTTGTCTGTCTAGTCTTGTCTGTCTAGTCTTGTCTGTCTAGTCTTGTCTGTCTAGTCTTGTCTGTCTAGTCTTGTCTGTCTAGTCTTGTCTGTCTAGTCTTGTCTGTCTAGTCTTGTCTGTCTAGTCTTGTCTGTCTAGTCTTGTCTGTCTAGTCTTGTCTGTCTAGTCTTGTCTGTCTAGTCTTGTCTGTCTAGTCTTGTCTGTCTAGTCTTGTCTGTCTAGTCTTGTCTGTCTAGTCTTGTCTGTCTAGTCTTGTCTGTCTAGTCTTGTCTGTCTAGTCTTGTCTGTCTAGTCTTGTCTGTCTAGTCTTGTCTGTCTAGTCTTGTCTGTCTAGTCTTGTCTGTCTAGTCTTGTCTGTCTAGTCTTGTCTGTCTAGTCTTGTCTGTCTAGTCTTGTCTGTCTAGTCTTGTCTGTCTAGTCTTGTCTGTCTAGTCTTGTCTGTCTAGTCTTGTCTGTCTAATCTTGTCTGTCTAGTCAAATCAAATCAAATCAATTCAAAATATTTATTCCCAATGAGATATAAAATCTATAGGGTTTGTCAAGACAAAAAATATACAGATAATTAAGACAATACAATAGTAAAAACCTAATTAAATAATTAAAAATAAATAAAATTCTGCTAGGCTGTAAATTGTTTTAGTTAGTAGCAGTTCTTTCAGTCTCTTTCTAAATTTTTTATAGGACTTTTCTTCGGTTAGGTTGGTTGGTAATTGGTTATAAATAACAACTCCTTGATTATTTGGTCCTTTTCCGCAAATCGTAAGATTGGTCTTGGGCTTGTACAAAAGATGTTTTCCCCTTGTGTGGTGGTGGTGTATATCCGAATTCTTTTGGAAAAGGTGTTTATTCTTATGGATATAGCAGGCAATTTCCAGTATGTAAAGGCTCGTGATTGTTAGACTGCCTAATTCCATGAAATGTGGCCTACATGAAGTAGTTATACTGATACCTCTAATGGTTCTTATTATTCTTTTTTGCGCCAGTAAGATTGTCTCTACCTGCGGCGAGGATCCCCATAGCAGTATACCATATGTAAGTAATGACTGTACTTCAGAAAAATAATATGTGAGAAGATCTTCATTCCGTAAAAACTGTCGGAGGTACCTGATTTGAAATATCTTCTTGTGAAGTTTGCTGCAAATTTCTTGAATGGTGATATTCCAGTGCAGGTTTTCCTCTAAATGAATACCAAGAAATTTGGTTACATTAACTCTCCTAATGGCGTCGTTGTTTAATTTGAGTGGAAAGTCTTTGGCACGAGAACTGCTTGCAGTCTGAAATATCATATATTCGGTCTTATCTCTGTTGAGGTAAAGACAGTTTGCTGAGAACCATTTGTTAAGTTTTCCTAGAAGTATATTGGCTCGAGATGGGTTGTCAGTCCCAGTATTTTCAGAGACGATAAAGCTAGCGTCGTCTGCATACAGTGTGCAGTGATGCTCATTTATGAAGCTAGCCAAGTCTGAAATGTATAGTAGGAAAAGTGTTGGAGCTAGGACACTTCCTTGAGGGACACCCATATTCGTAAACTTAACAAGGGCTTGGCCAACTACCGTCCCCGATTTGACCTGCACAAGTTGCTGACGATTTTCGAGGAAGGACTTAAGCCATCTGGCGGATTTCCCTCTTATTCCATAATTGAAGATTTTGTCCAGGAAAAGACTGTGAGATACACAGTCGAATGCCTTCGATAGGTCGCAGAATATCCCAATCGGACATTTACCCTTATCTACCTCAGCTATGATGGTGTTGTAAAATTGAGCTAGTGCGGTTGTGGTAGATTTTCCTTTGCAAAATCCATGTTGTTGCCTTGGAATGAGTTGAAATTTTTCAACAAATGGGATAAGCCTTATTCGCATAGAGTATTCCAGGATCTTAGCTAAAACAGATATTAGTGCTATTGGTCGATAATTGTTAGCAAGTTTTTTGTCTCCCTTTTTGTGAACAGGAATAATAGTGGATATTTTCAGGATTTCTGGGAATAGTTCATTAGCGAAGGAGGCGTTCACAATATTAGTTATTGAATCAACTAGCAAATGTCTGAATTCTTTAAAGATGTTGGTAGGAAGCGAGTCAGGTCCACATGTATTAGTGTTTTTTAAGGACCCCATAATTTGTAGAATTTCGTTCGTCGAAAATTCGTCAAGGAACATAGTATTTGGATTGAAATTAAAGTGGCTGTTGGAGATTTCCGTTGGTGTGATGTTCTGGCTGATTGACTTCGGCGCTTGATCAAAATAGTCGCTGAAGATTGTCGCTATTTGCTTCGGTGCAGTGACAAGCTTGGAATTTTCCCAAATTTCGATCTTTTCAGAATTTTTAGTTTTATTGGTTTGCTCCTTTACTACCCTCCAAAAAGCTTTCTGTTTATTCGGTGCTTGAATTACTCTTTGATGAAGAAATTTTTCTTTAACAGATTGGATTAAATTGTTGTGGTTCATTTTTTGATGCAGATACCTTTTATTCAACACTGGATACTATTTGGTAAGAATAAACATGTCCCTTAACTTAGCGGCAGACGTTTTTACCTCCTTGGTAATCCAAGACTTATGATTGGCGTTGATTTTCGATATGGGGAAGCAGGAAAAGAAGTGATGTTGGAGGGTCTTAATGAATGACACAGTTTTGCCGTTACAGTCTGGATTATTGTAGATCCCCGACCATGATTCACTCTGAAGTTGTTCAGCGAAACGCTTTTTGTTAGAAATACACATATTTCTGGTGAGGAGGTATTTTTTTCTATACTGCGTCTTCAGGCTGCTGCTTAGCCTAATTAACCGGTGGTCTGACATCGGTGTATCTTCGACTGATGTAAATATGGGGCTTCTTGATATGGCAAAGATGTTGTCGATTTTTGATCTTGTCGATGACGTTATTCTAGTGTGCTGGTGCACATATTCCATCATTCCATAAGCCTCAAATAAATTAGTCAGGTGGCTTTTATCCTTCGAGTTCTCGGAAAAGTTGACATTAAAGTCACCAACTAGAATTATGTCTTTAGATTTATTTGAATACTTATAGAGAATATCATCTAATATTGTCATAAAAGTGAGTAAACAGCCCGCCGGTGGTCTGTAGATATTTAGAATAACTGTATAGACGCCATTCATTTTCCATTCAATACCGCATATTTCGATGACTTTCTCAATCGAGTTTACATCAACATCTAGTCTATCCACACTCATGCCGCTGTGATGCACTGAAGACCTGGCTCATATAGCTACTCCCCCTCCAGTTGACTGGGTTCTGCTGTAGTAGATGGGAATGTAGTAGATGGGAAGATGTTCTCTGGATAACCATGTTTCAGCGAGGCAGATAAAATAAGGGTTATTGTCTTCAATAGCTAGTTCTAGTTGGTTGCTTTTCTTACGTAGTGCTTGGATATTTAGATACATAAGAATTTCCGATTGTTGGTGATAATTTTTATTTACTTGTTTAGTAATTTCTTGGCCAAATTGGGAAAAAAACGATTAATACGTGTGTTACATGGCCATAGGTCAGGTTTCCTGATGTCATCTAAGTTCTCCAATGGAAGTGATACCTTGAAGGAGGAATATTCCTCGGGGCGGTTAGAGGGTAGCTTTTTGCAGAGGATTTGATTAAAGTTCTTGCTTTTCAGGTAAGATGTTATATCATTTTCCGTTAATTGCGGTTCTAGTTGAGAAACATGTAAATGGGCGTATTTGGTTATAGCCCTTATTAATGTAGGTTCTGTATTAGAGCCAATGATTAAATTGATGATCGATTAAATTGAGTTTGCCAAATCTCTTTATCGGGATATTTTTCTTTATCGAGGTTGACTTCGGTGTTTGACTGAATGCCTTCTATCTCGTCTAGTTGTGCATCTTTTTGCGATTCTAGATTCCCCGTGTCGGACCGCGGTTGGTTGATATCGGTGGGAATACATTTTTTTGTTTTATCGCTTGGAGTATGTCCCTTATCTTCAACACAGTTGTTTAAACGGGCCATTTCGGTAGGTATATTAAGAAATTTTTCGTTAAGAATCTTATTTTCATTACTTAGATGAGTAATTTGCTCGTTTAGTTGAGCGATACAAGATTTAAGAGGTTTTACACTTTTATTAACTGCAGTATTAATTATTTCAGCAAAATCTGGACTACGTAAAAATGTAATGATTATATCACTGTAGTTGTCTGAGGGTACGGTAGATCTCAAATCTCTTGGCATGTTGATTTATAACTTCAGTGCTATTTAATTTATACACTTTTTTGATTAAAAACAGAATAATTTCTTGAAAATTCGATTCACTGCGAGCACACTACCACTCGCGTCGGACGTTCAACGACAACTGACTTGTCTAGTCTAGTCTTGTCTGTCTACTAGTCTTGTCTGTCTAGTCTTGTCTGTCTAGTCTTGTCTGTCTAGTCTTGTCTGTCTAGTCTTGTCTGTCTAGTCTTGTCTGTCTAGTCTTGTCTGTCTAGTCTTGTCTGTCTAGTCTTGTCTGTCTAGTCTTGTGTGTCTAGTCTTGTCTGTCTAGTCTTGTCTGTCTAGTCTTGTCTGTCTAGTCTTGTCTGTCTAGTCTTGTCTGTCTAGTCTTGTCTGTCTAGTCTTGTCTGTCTAGTCTTGTCTGTCTAGTCTTGTCTGTCTAGTCTTGTCTGTCTAGTCTTGTCTGTCAAGTCTTGTCTGTCTAGTCTTGTCTGTCTAGTCTTGTCTGTCTAGTCTTGTCTGTCTAGTCTTGTCTGTCAAGTCTTGTCTGTCTAGTCTTGTCTGTCTAGTCTTGTCTGTCTAGTCTTGTCTGTCTAGTCTTGTCTGTCTAGTCTTGTCTGTCTAGTCTTGTCTGTCTAGTCTTGTCTGTCTAGTCTTGTCTGTCTAGTCTTGTCTGTCTAGTCTTGTCTGTCTAGTCTTGTCTGTCTAGTCTTGTCTGTCTAGTCTTGTCTGTCTAGTCTTGTCTGTCTAGTCTTGTCTGTCTAGTCTTGTCTGTCTAGTCTTGTCTGTCTAGTCTTGTCTGTCTAGTCTTGTCTGTCTAGTCTTGTCTGTCTAGTCTTGTCTGTCTAGTCTTGTCTGTCTAGTCTTGTCTGTCTAGTCTTGTCTGTCTAGTCTTGTCTGTCTAGTCTTGTCTGTCTAGTCTTGTCTGTCTAGTCTTGTCTGTCTAGTCTTGTCTGTCTAGTCTTGTCTGTCTAGTCTTGTCTGTCTAGTCTTGTCTGTCTAGTCTTGTCTGTCTAGTCTTGTCTGTCTAGTCTTGTCTGTCTAGTCTTGTCTGTCTAGTCTTGTCTGTCTAGTCTTGTCTGTCTAGTCTTGTCTGTCTAGTCTTGTCTGTCTAGTCTTGTCTGTCTAGTCTTGTCTGTCTAGTCTTGTCTGTCTAGTCTTGTCTGTCTAGTCTTGTCTGTCTAGTCTTGTCTGTCTAGTCTTGTCTGTCTAGTCTTGTCTGTCTAGTCTTGTCTGTCTAGTCTTGTCTGTCTAGTCTTGTCTGTCTAGTCTTGTCTGTCTAGTCTTGTCTGTCTAGTCTTGTCTGTCTAGTCTTGTCTGTCTAGTCTTGTCTGTCTAGTCTTGTCTGTCTAGTCTTGTCTGTCTAGTCTTGTCTGTCTAGT
The DNA here is from genome assembly GCA_944588485.1 of Phosphuga atrata. Classification (NCBI taxonomy): domain Eukaryota; kingdom Metazoa; phylum Arthropoda; class Insecta; order Coleoptera; family Silphidae; genus Phosphuga; species Phosphuga atrata. The sequence continues at coordinate 20,823,141 of OX155896.1, read as the reverse complement.
CTTGTCTGTCTAGTCTTGTCTGTCTAGTCTTGTCTGTCTAGTCTTGTCTGTCTAGTCTTGTCTGTCTAGTCTTGTCTGTCTAGTCTTGTCTGTCTAGTCTTGTCTGTCTAGTCTTGTCTGTCTAGTCTTGTCTGTCTAGTCTTGTCTGTCTAGTCTTGTCTGTCTAGTCTTGTCTGTCTAGTCTTGTCTGTCTAGTCTTGTCTGTCTAGTCTTGTCTGTCTAGTCTTGTCTGTCTAGTCTTGTCTGTCTAGTCTTGTCTGTCTAGTCTTGTCTGTCTAGTCTTGTCTGTCTAGTCTTGTCTGTCTAGTCTTGTCTGTCTAGTCTTGTCTGTCTAGTCTTGTCTGTCTAGTCTTGTCTGTCTAGTCTTGTCTGTCTAGTCTTGTCTGTCTAGTCTTGTCTGTCTAGTCTTGTCTGTCTAGTCTTGTCCGTCTAGTCTTGTCTGTCTAGTCTTGTCTGTCTAGTCTTGTCTGTCTAGTCTTGTCTGTCTAGTCTTGTCTGTCTAGTCTTGTCTGTCTAGTCTTGTCTAGTCTTGTCTGTCTAGTCTTGTCTGTCTAGTCTTGTCTGTCTAGTCTTGTCTGTCTAGTCTTGTCTGTCTAGTCTTGTCTGTCTAGTCTTGTCTGTCTAGTCGTGTCTGTCTAGTCTTGTCTGTCTAGTCTTGTCTGTCTAGTCTTGTCTGTCTAGTCTTGTCTGTCTAGTCTTGTCTGTCTAGTCTTGTCTGTCTAGTCTTGTCTGTCTAGTCTTGTCTGTCTAGTCTTGTCTGTCTAGTCTTGTCTGTCTAGTCTTGTCTGTCTAGTCTTGTCTGTCTAGTCTTGTCTGTCTAGTCTTGTCTGTCTAGTCTTGTCTGTCTAGTCTTGTCTGTCTAGTCTTGTCTGTCTAGTCTTGTCTGTCTAGTCTTGTCTGTCTAGTCTTGTCTGTCTAGTCTTGTCTGTCTAGTCTTGTCTGTCTAGTCTTGTCTGTCTAGTCTTGTCTGTCTAGTCTTGTCTGTCTAGTCTTGTCTGTCTAGTCTTGTCTGTCTAGTCTTGTCTGTCTAGTCTTGTCTGTCTAGTCTTGTCTGTCTAGTCTTGTCTGTCTAGTCTTGTCTGTCTAGTCTTGTCTGTCTAGTCTTGTCTGTCTAGTCTTGTCTGTCTAGTCTTGTCTGTCTAGTCTTGTCTGTCTAGTCTTGTCTGTCTAGTCTTGTCTGTCTAGTCTTGTCTGTCTAGTCTTGTCTGTCTAGTCTTGTCTGTCTAGTCTTGTCTGTCTAGTCTTGTCTGTCTAGTCTTGTCTGTCTAGTCTTGTCTGTCTAGTCTTGTCTGTCTAGTCTTGTCTGTCTAGTCTTGTCTGTCTAGTCTTGTCTGTCTAGTCTTGTCTGTCTAGTCTTGTCTGTCTAGTCTTGTCTGTCTAGTCTTGTCTGTCTAGTCTTGTCTGTCTAGTCTTGTCTGTCTAGTCTTGTCTGTCTAGTCTTGTCTGTCTAGTCTTGTCTGTCTAGTCTTGTCTGTCTAGTCTTGTCTGTCTAGTCTTGTCTGTCTAGTCTTGTCTGTCTAGTCTTGTCTGTCTAGTCTTGTCTGTCTAGTCTTGTCTGTCTAGTCTTGTCTGTCTAGTCTTGTCTGTCTAGTCTTGTCTGTCTAGTCTTGTCTGTCTAGTCTTGTCTGTCTAGTCTTGTCTGTCTAGTCTTGTCTGTCTAGTCTTGTCTGTCTAGTCTTGTCTGTCTAGTCTTGTCTGTCTAGTCTTGTCTGTCTAGTCTTGTCTGTCTAGTCTTGTCTGTCTAGTCTTGTCTGTCTAGTCTTGTCTGTCTAGTCTTGTCTGTCTAGTCTTGTCTGTCTAGTCTTGTCTGTCTAGTCTTGTCTGTCTAGTCTTGTCTGTCTAGTCTTGTCTGTCTAGTCTTGTCTGTCTAGTCTTGTCTGTCTAGTCTTGTCTGTCTAGTCTTGTCTGTCTAGTCTTGTCTGTCTAGTCTTGTCTGTCTAGTCTTGTCTGTCTAGTCTTGTCTGTCTAGTCTTGTCTGTCTAGTCTTGTCTGTCTAGTCTTGTCTGTCTAGTCTTGTCTGTCTAGTCTTGTCTGTCTAGTCTTGTCTGTCTAGTCTTGTCTGTCTAGTCTTGTCTGTCTAGTCTTGTCTGTCTAGTCTTGTCTGTCTAGTCTTGTCTGTCTAGTCTTGTCTGTCTAGTCTTGTCTGTCTAGTCTTGTCTGTCTAGTCTTGTCTGTCTAGTCTTGTCTGTCTAGTCTTGTCTGTCTAGTCTTGTCTGTCTAGTCTTGTCTGTCTAGTCTTGTCTGTCTAGTCTTGTCTGTCTAGTCTTGTCTGTCTAGTCTTGTCTGTCTAGTCTTGTCTGTCTAGTCTTGTCTGTCTAGTCTTGTCTGTCTAGTCTTGTCTGTCTAGTCTTGTCTGTCTAGTCTTGTCTGTCTAGTCTTGTCTGTCTAGTCTTGTCTGTCTAGTCTTGTCTGTCTAGTCTTGTCTGTCTAGTCTTGTCTGTCTAGTCTTGTCTGTCTAGTCTTGTCTGTCTAGTCTTGTCTGTCTAGTCTTGTCTGTCTAGTCTTGTCTGTCTAGTCTTGTCTGTCTAGTCTTGTCTGTCTAGTCTTGTCTGTCTAGTCTTGTCTGTCTAGTCTTGTCTGTCTAGTCTTGTCTGTCTAGTCTTGTCTGTCTAGTCTTGTCTGTCTAGTCTTGTCTGTCTAGTCTTGTCTGTCTAGTCTTGTCTGTCTAGTCTTGTCTGTCTAGTCTTGTCTGTCTAGTCTTGTCTGTCTAGTCTTGTCTGTCTAGTCTTGTCTGTCTAGTCTTGTCTGTCTAGTCTTGTCTGTCTAGTCTTGTCTGTCTAGTCTTGTCTGTCTAGTCTTGTCTGTCTAGTCTTGTCT